>JAJMHQ010000020.1:0-216076 GCA_030583255.1 Metschnikowia kunwiensis
GGGTCAATATTCCGCTCAGAATCAACAGACCGAGACAAAGGTAGCATCGCACAATCAGCAAGCTCTGTGTGTCAAACTGGGGTACGTAAGAACCGTGATTAAATAGATGGATGGCTGTGAAGTCCACCCGTGCCAACCACTCATATTTGTAGAGTTCCTTCCAAAATTTTTTCCAACGTTTTGTTCCGTTGGTTTCAGGGCCGCAACCGTCAGTTTGGTTTGTCAGAACCACATGCCCAAAGAAGTGTTCGGAAACGCACATGACTCAAACTTTGTATAATTTGTGATTTATTTAAACAAAAAAGCTTCAGACGAACCTGATGAGAGGCTCTGGAGCCCTTTTAGGAAAAATATTGCCAGTTTCGCTATATTTAGGTCGGTTGTAGCCAAGGTGGCGCATGCTGGTTGAACATTCTCCTTAAACATGCTGAGGAAAAGAATAATAGACTAGGAAATTATCGGCCAGGTGGATTCTGCCATGGAGGGAAGATACCAACACTTCACCAAGGAAATGACAGGGCTCTCAGACCGCCACAGCGTCTAGGAAATTCAAGAGGTTGGCTACCAATACCCACTAATATGAGATATATTTCGTGACTCGATCCTCCCACGCTTTCTGAGCCGCTCTTACACGCCGTTGGTCGAGAAGCTATAATGTACCTCAGATCTAAGTATCTTTCTCGTATATGTGGCCCGTAGTGGATTTTGCAACCATTGCCATATCCCACAAAACGGTCAAGACATAGTGAATACAGGCAGGAAATGGATACAGTGTGACCAAATGTTCCGGACAATGCTAGAACAAGAACAGAAAGGAAGAAAGAAAGAGTGTTTAAGATCGATGGGTGCATTGGGTGGGGTAGCGATCGCCTTTTCGGGGTTATGTGGTTCGCTTGCATGCAATGGAGACTTAGAGATTCTCTGTCATGGTTCCTTACTCATGGAGAACGTAATAGTACTTGGTTCGAAAGGAGATTGTAAGAAGTTATAGTCTCTTTACTAGGACGGGTGTGGGTCGCACAACAGCAGACACTTGCTCAAATTGTGTCTAGAACAAGACCCTTGATTATCGCTCTTACTGTGCTCCAAAATAGTCACACTTTCGACGTGAAAACCGTAGCTGTGACTGCCATTCCATACCGTCATCGATCCACCCATAGCTCTGCTATATTGAGGTCTTCCTAGTGCACCACCGATACCCAAATCTTACCACCATTCTTTAGAAAAAAAAAACATATAACAACATTCCATTAAATTATGCGAAAAATGTTCCAAGAAAAACCACCCTCATTTCCACTACTACATTTCCCAGTGATTTCCCCAGCCCACGCGTAGCATACTCGTCTTCGCGCACTACTTGTACAGCCTCGTCCAGCCTCACTGCAAGCACAGAATCTTCTTCCTCCACCACACCGAGCACACCAACTCCACCCATTCTGCTGAATCTGCTCATATTCATAATAAGCACATCCCGAAAATGGCCCTATATCCGTTGTCGCTCAATTTGCGTGTGGTGCTCTACTACAACATCGCATCGTTCACTCTCTGGTGCTGCTGCTTGGGCAGATTTCTAGTCCTTCTCCCCCTAGTGGGAAGGCGGTTTTTGCCCGCGGGAATAGCGGATTTCTTCCATGTGGTGGCCACGTTGCCCCTCCTTGGTGTTTGCATCGTGAAATTTCTCGGCGATCCGTCGATTCTGGGCGGTTCTCCGTCCATCTGGGGCGTTTTTAATGGCCTCCGTCTCGTGTGGATGTGCTACGCGGTGATTTTCCCACACCCCAAGATCGCCAAGCACACGGCGTACTCTTTCTTGATTGCCGCCTGGTGCACGCAGAACATCATCGATTTGGCGTACCATACGTTCAAACTCAAGACGCGAGCATCGCCCAAGTTCTTGTTTTGGCTGCACTACCACCATTTCCTCGTGACCTTTCCCGTGGCCTTCGCCAGCGAGCTCACCATGGTGTTTTTGAGCTTGGCGTTCGTGAAGCACACCGTGCTCGAGTGGATCTTGCAGGCGTGTTTCTTGCTCTATGTTCCCGTGGGCTATTTTACGTTCAAACACCTTCTCCACAGAAGAAGTGTTAAGTACACGCAGTATTTGGCCAAAAGAGCACAGGCGCGGGCGGCCGTGGAAATGAGTGAGTTGGACTCTGCGAGAACCACGGATTCGTCTGCCACGCTATAAGTGGTTAGGCTTGGAAGACGGGGTAGATGAAACAAAGAGAGGTTCGGGTAATTGGCTGATCGGTCAATCCGGGCTCCATAGGCATAGAGCATATATGGCTACTTTGAATGTTATCAAAAAGGATGTGAGGAAGAGCGAAGGATCGGAGGACGGCTATGCGGTATGAGAGTTAGGTACAGTCGTGGACATGGGTTTCCGTGTACACTTATTATTGAGAGGGTTGCGTGGAGGTGGCCGTTGCGATACAATGTGCGCATCCACCATGGTGCTATAGAAATATCACACCGTGGATCTCGTTCATGAATGAGGCGCAGGGTGAATTTTTCTCCAAGTACTCTCAGTAGTACTGGAGGTACCACTTAAAAGGCCCAATCCGATCCTGTGCAATGTTCCTGGGTCCATATAGGTATGGGACGCATGAAGAGCACGCGAAGGGAAATGCACGAAGCTGGAGGGAAACACATAAAACCAGAAACATAGCTACGTTGTTGATTGAGATTATTGATCACGTTTGGCTACGAAAATACGACACCTGGAGAAGATGTGTTTACCTCACCACCATGCTTGAAGGTTGTACTGACACACGGGCAAGGTACAGTGACGAAACCATCTCATTTGCATCTCCATGTTGAGGAATACGTGCATTTGCCCTGTTTCTACGTATCCAAGATATGTGGAGTCCAAGATATGTGCAAAGAATACCGGATTTCTGGCCCGTGCGGTACGCTTTCGAGGATCCCGTTTCGATTGGGTCTACGTTGTAAGAGGTGTATATATCTATTTTTGAAGGAAGTATATTAGCCATGCACGGTGTCGTCCTATTCCTTCCCGATCCGGCAATCCGACGCGTCGCGACATGGCATTTTTCGAACAACGCCATTTCTACCAAAAGCACTCTAAACTCAAACATAAACAACATCATGTACGAGCTCCTCATTCTCACCAAAGAGTGGTTTCTCGCAAACCCGCGCCCCGGAAAGTTCCGCGTGTTGCTGCAAATCCTCAACAAAGGCTACTCCAAGCCCATGGAAAAGTACGGCATCATCGAATCTCCGCGCATAAAACACGACGGCAGTCTTTTGGAGTGCCTCCAGTTGAAGCCGGGCAAGGAGTTCGCAATAATGGTCCTCCTAGGCTCGGAAGCCGATTTTCAGCGGCTCGAAAAACGGGGATATGTGCGGGATTTCCAAAGCGACATCTGGCCCCTCTCGCGGTCCGAAGACTGCGATATTCCGGCGGAATTTTCAACGGAATTCGGGCCCTTGGACAAGACCAACGTCCGCCACGTGACCCTAGGCCCGTCTGACGACTTGACCGCAGATGTGGCTGCCAGGGTGTTGGCCACGATAGGACTAAAAACGTACGACGACGACGGACATTTTTCGGCAGCCGACCGGTCGCCACACACAAAACACTACGAGCTCACGGGGTTCACGTCTTTTATGCGTAGTGCCGGCACGAAAATCATGGGATACTTGGAGGAGGTGTTTCTCCGGGATCCAGGGGCAAGCTTGTTCAAGCCCGAGCACGTGACCCGGATAGTGCTCCATGCCGTGGTCATTTCGGAGCACGACCTCGTGCCCTACTACGAAAAGGCGTGCCGGTTTGTGCGTTCTGCACACCCCGACGTCGTGATCCCAGCGTCGGCTACGGATTCGCCTTTGGAGGACGGAATCCAGGCGTCACGTGACTTCAGCATATCGTTTTTGCGGAAGGATATTGTGGTCGGGCAGTGAGTGGGAAATGGGGGCGGTTGGAAGAGGCCAATTAAAGGTATTATAGTCGGCGTTATGCTTGGTAGATTCACGATTGAACGGCGGGGCTGCCTTAGTGTGGCTCGGGAAGCTACTGAAGAGGAAAGAGAGGTCTCATCTTGCCTCGGTTTCGAGGTGAGGAAGGCGACTTTGGTAGATGTTCAAGCAAGTATGTGCAGAGCACCAAAGAGCAAGTGCAAGAACGTCGGAGCGGGCTTAAGCTGGTTTCAATGGGTGTTCTTATCTATGATGAAATGCCGATGATCGGTAGGATGTCTCTGAGGAGTATGGGCTATGTTGTAAGCTTTAGATCGAGCACATCTGGCCCCTAAAAATCTTCCACCGTTTAACGAAGAAGGGGAGGCACGAGGGAATGAAATACGAATACACCAAAACACGTTTTGATATCTCAATAGAGCACTGAGTCTTAGTGAAGAGGCCAAATTGGCCGCACAGGAGCAGTGTCATTCAACATATGGCTACCGGTCTCCGTCAACCAATCATATAGAAATGAAAGGATACGAAGACTGTCTACATGGAAGCATAAACAGAATCGACATCTATTGGACACTTAGAATGGTCCCCCACCTACTCATTGTACGTATGCAACGCTACCGAAAAACAGTCTGCGGCGGACACATTCGTGCCATTGGCCAACGACACCAAGTGGCCCGCGACATGGGTCACCAACGTGCTGATGGCAGAGTCCACGTTGTGCATATCGACAGTTCTCGCACGAAGTACCTCCAGGCCTTTTTCTTCAACTATCTCTCTCTTTGCGAAAGGAAACCCGGAGCTGCCAAAGATGCTGTTCCAATCCTCGCCCGCGTCCGCAAAAAGCTCTTCCAAATCCTGGTGGATATCCTGGAGCAAGTGCTGAATATCAGTGGCAATCGCGGACACTATTGTGTGTGCAGATGCTGGTGTGGCTGTGTTCGAGGAGGATGCTGTGGTGGAAGTGGTGGAAGGGGAAACAGATCCCCTGGCGATGGATGCTGTTTCACTCTTTGTTGAGGTCGCATAGGCGGACACAAACGACGTGGCATATGTCGCAGTAGCGTTCGGGGATATGGCGTGGGGTCTCCAGGCCGCCTGTTGTTCTTTGTTTTCTTCACCCGGACCTTCTCTTCTCTCTAAGTGTTCCGTTCTGTATCGGGCATTATCCCTCTTGGCCTCTCTCTCAATGCCACTTCTCCTCCACCGATTGTGGTTTTTACTTGTGGGTGAAGGGGGATTTGGGTGGTGCGTCGCAGTCATGTTCGTCCATTTCAGCCAGGACTGGCTGGGAAAGGCCAGCGCACAGCTACCTTGGCCCAGAAAATGGCTTTTTTGAGTAGGTTCAGACGAAAGAAGAGTGGTCTGGTGTTGTTCTCCATTCTGGTCCGCGTTTCTCTGTTTTTCACCGGCTCCGTCCAGACTATCCTCTTTTCTGAGCCCGTTTCTGTCCTTCGCATGGTCATAGATGATAGGCTTGGCAGCAGCTAGCGAGGCTAATCCGAAGGTTAAGATGGAGGCAATCTTCATTGGTGGCAGGTGAGGTTGTTGAAATGATACGAAAACAGAATTCTGACGGGATTCCCCTTTTATATATCTTTTTCTATACGTGACTAAGGAGCTCATTTTTGTTGGATAAGCCACCATCTCTAGAGACCTGGTCCAGAACCTGGTCGCGTATCACGATTTGCACCCACCAGTGCAGCTGAGGATGCAGCTACTGTTCTGTGTGCAGTCCCACATAGCCTTGACCGTACCTAGAATCCGGTGATTGCTACAGCGGGGCGACTCTGACACTCTCCCTAGATCGATTCACGGCCAACACAACTAGCAAGAAGTTGACAGATATAGCTCCAAAATGAAGGAACCTACTTATCCGAGTCATTTCAGTCTGATGTTCCTTTCTACCAGGCGCATGCAGAATGGCAGGTGCGGACGAACTTGATTGTTCAATTATGTGCAGGCATATAACGTATACAACAGACTTACGCGCATCAGTTTCTGGGAAGCGAACAGAAAGTAAACCGAAATACCTGTACCGAAATACCCCAGTCTATTGAATATATACATTAACTAGCCAAATCTCTAGAATCCCCTACTTGAGCTCTTTAACATATGGCTCAGAAACACCTTTGGTAAATTCTCCATTGCTGCATAAACATGCAGGACGAGGCTGTCTGTTATGTGCTTCAAAGTAGCCGGCCGATTGTGTTTGAGCTGCAACATGACGCGGATCAATAGACGTGAATGCAGGTCCCGGCTATTCTGGTAATCTTGCGTCGAGCTTGCGGCAGCAGGCCCAGATTGCGTAACACAACATTAGGTAGACACGAACTAAGAGCAAAACCCTCACTTTTTTCACGTGTTTAGCAAGAAATGGTTCAATTATTTCCCTTTCTTCAATTTAAAATTAGTCAATACTTTCGTGAAACATCTCCGCAGAACAGGAGGGAGAACTGACGTCCCTTTCGGTCTAATTTTTCGCCCCCAACACTCACCTTCCCTCTCGTTCTCCTAAATTCCGTCCCTTTGAACCCCCTGTATGGTTTTGCAACTCAATGTCCTGGATAGCTAAGAACGACCTGCATATCATCCATCCTACACCAGGTGGCAAAAACCCACGGTACTCCACCACAGTATGTGATTGATAAGCCTTCCTGAAAGCAAAACTTACCTTTTATTCACTTTACGGATGATGGCTCTACAGAAACAGCACGTGAGTGTAACAAAAACAAGCCTCACGAGCATCTGTTGGAATTCAAGAATATCACATTGTAGACATCATAGAGATGATCGCGTGAATCAACATGACGTACAAAAACACAGCCGTGGCTCGGTTTGGCTCTGGAATCTTTATCCATCTCTCAGAGGTTTGGAAGCGCGGTTTTCCGGCTTCGATCATAATCCGTGGCTCGTAATCACCGTTAATATTTTCAAATAGGTATGTTGGTGTGCGCACACCAGAACCAAATGTCCGGTACGGCCTTTCGTTTTTTCATGGACTGGAATAATTTCCGCATGGCCAGAAATGGCTTAGAGGTCGAAATAATTACGAATCTGCAGATTTGTACGAAAAACCAAGTTAGGGTGATTCTCCAAATTGGTTTGATTGTGGCTGTGAGGCACTGGGTTGTGCGAGAACGGAATGGCCCAGCCTGGGCACAACTTTGCGAGATCTTGGGCGATGGTATACTTTTTTTAATGACATTGCTGACCCCCCTTTGTGTCTTTCTGAAACAACAAAAGGAATAGTGTCTGATACAAAACGTCACATACGCGGTAGACACTAGATCCACGGCATTCGGATGGCCACAAGCTCGTGGTCACGTGACCAGTCTCTAGTATGAACATAACGAATTTCTGAGTAGTATGCTTGCCGCCGTGGAAGTCTTGATAGGCGAGCGGTATTAACACAGACGCGACTGTCTAACGCTGAAGGTGATGGGAAGAATCTCCTAACGGTTTAGAGGTGCGTCAGAACAGACTGCAGATCATTGTCCAGGCAATTCAGAATGGAAGTGTCAGGCGGATCTTATAGATGCTTTTACCAGAGTGATTGCGTTGATGAAAATGTTCTCACGCGTTAGCAAGCCACGTATTTTAAGGCTCGTGTTGATCAAAGCCTTCCTGTTCAAAGCAGCGAAGAATTTTCAAGGTAGGTTGTTATGGCGAACGAGCACCTAATTGAGGAGCCTGAGTGTACACTTGACCTAGCCTGATTCGTTGGTTGTTTCTGTGAGGAGCGGAAACACATTGAAGTGAATCTTTACAGCATGCATGATGCACAAAACATTACATGATTTAGTGGCACGCTTATGGTTGCCTTCAAGGACATTTTTAGAAAACCACAGGTCAAAAGCCGTACAGATCTTGTGGGTGGAGTTGAATTCGGTGTCGACACTCGCAACCCACTCTGGATCGATTTAGCCTGAGTTCTCAATGGAAAAGTTATGTTTAGTCCCAGGTTTAGCACTTTCCAAAGCTAAGACGTTTTCAAGAGTCGTGGGATCGCTTGAACTAGCAACAATTTACTACTACTCCACTGAAAAAGAACAAATGACGTTCCCGGGATAGACCAGTTGACTACAAACCACAAACCACAAAACAGTCTATTCAAAGCGTATCAAGGCAAAACAACAGCCATACTAACATGATGAAAGTGAACGAAAGCGAACGAAAGCGAACGAAAGCGAACGAAATGTAAACGAATAGCGACCTGCAGAAACCTGCTTACAGGCCACACCACCAGCATCTACAAACCCAAAGCGACCAAAAACGACTGGGCCAAGGAAACCTCCGTGCCATTGGTCAACGTAACTAAATGTCCAAAAACATTCGTGACCAAGGTGTTGAGTGCAGCATTTACTTCGGTCGCATTGAAGTCCCTTTTCTCAAATTGTGCCTCGTCTCGCTTGAAGAACCCGGACCCTCCAAAAATAGAAGACAAATCTCTGCCAGCGACCGAGACAAGGTGCTGGAAATCGCTGAAAATATCATTCAACAAGTTCTGCACATCACTGGCTATCGCAGAAACAATGGCATCTGGCGAAGTGGGAGTAGGTTTCTGGGGCGTGGGTTTTGTGGGCGACGCAGTTTTTGTGGGCCCCTTTGAAGTTTCTGTGACCGTGGCCGAAGCGTATGTGCCGTTGCCAAATTTTGGCCACGAAGGCGTTGAAATTGGTGGAGGAGTAGGTAAGGGTTTTCCAGACGTTATTTTTCCTGATCCCTTAGGCCGAAAGGGGAATCCCGGAAAGAAGTTCTTGATTTTGCTTGGCTTCGTGTTGCTAGCTCGTTTTTCGATATTGTCACTCGGTGATTGGTTCAATGGAATAAGAGGAGTGGCAGCAGCCAAAGCTGTGAGACTAACCGTGAAGGTGGCGATGAACTTCATTGGTAGTTAATCCACAGATGGGTCACTTTATAGGAATAATTAAGAAGATGTTGGAAATAAAGAGGTATTTTTCTTTGCATTTATACTAATTTGTTCGAAGTGCAATGCTTGCTCGACTGCAAAATAGGGCCTAGACGACTCTAATTCGCAGATCTTAGATTGCACCCACTCTGCAGCAACAAGACGCACAAGCCCCGTTGCGTACGCACGACTGGATGCTCGCCACTATTCCGAGGGCAGCTCCGTTTTCTGTAATTACCAGTGTGTTGTATAGCTCGTTGAAATGTATATATATATTGAGGTTATTAGCAATGGATTGGTGGGGAATTAAGCAAACGGTGGCTCTTTTGTTCCAGTCAGATGAGATCTACAATATGCACAAGCACCTGGCAAAAGTTGCAACGTAAACTCTATAGATGTGGCTCGCCGGAAGACGACGCAATAGCGAAATCACTGGCGGCGCATCCGGAGGTCGGACGTTCAACAAGTCGAAAACCTGGCAAAAAGTTGCATCTTCTGTACTTTCCTACTTCGAGTTGCAAAAAAAGCCCGACATCAGGTTTGCTCTCATGAAAGACCTAATAGTGACATACTCAAGATAAACCAATCCCTGCCGCTACCAAGTACACTAGAAGAAACCACCAAATCAACGCAAACAGATTGCTCACCGCATAAGCACATATTTCCACAGGCAGAACCATACAGCTTGGCACTGTATGATATCCGCCTCGGGCAGGCTTATCTAGGCGACAATCCCGCTGACGTATGTGGAAGCGGCCAACGGTACAAGAAACGGGCGTGCACATACTCTATTGAGGTGCCCACAGCAGATGTCGGGCAACTTAATTAGGCTGTTTTTGGCGGATTTAGCCTAATGGGGAAGCCATGGGTTGGAAAAAGAAACAAAATCCTAAACGTGGCGACGGCCCGGGAAAACAGCGTAGCAGTGTATACACTATTTTTGACAGTCTATTACCTTGTAGCGCCATTCAGCAAAAATATTCAGCAAACAGACTCCGGAAAAGGATTTGCGTTGTTTCTCGAAAAGCAAGATCAACACCGGGGTTTTGGGCTTGCCGTCTTTCCCTAATCAAGATCTGTGGTGGAAATAGCATGGACAGGGCTCGTAAGGTAAAGCACGCAATCTATGCAATCGCTATCGTTAAAAGTAGCCTTGTTAGATTCACTTAGGTGAAATGCGTCGTGCTGCTTCCTCCGGCACGTAGAGACTCGGGAATCTTGAGAATTATTTAGACGACGTACAGATCTGAGAGTCTATCAAAGGCAAGTCCATTATTGAACTACAGCCTTTTAACGGGTACAGCAGTGATATTAGTGTTATCATAAATGAAAGAGACATCTGTGGAACTGCCCGTAATACTCAACTACGGTGGTGTGCTCGTGGCTCTACTTATTAAGACAAAGGAAAACCATACCTGTGTCCGTTCTAAGCTAGTCGCACCAAAATTTGGATTCACAATTAATTCCCAAGTGATTTCCAGTTTATTCCCAATTAGTTTCCAGTTATCGGTAGGAGCCTCTTGGCGGCAGCCAGCAGAATTATAATTTCATATTTAGCTAAGCATGAGCCAGATAATCCAAGACTCTCATTAATCATTAAAGTATTTGAGCTGAACACACTCTCGAATGGCAGATACTGCGCTTTTTCTATAGCGCGCAACGTAATATGAATACATGCAACATAATCGCCATATACTCCACGTCTCGGCAAAACTGTAGTGTTCGCTTTCATAAACAGGCGCATTCTCCAAAATATCACCCTCCAAAAGAGTTAAAAAACAACCGAACGCAAGGTGCCCCACTCCAATATGCCTCCGCAACTCATGGTGTACGGGTGCACTGCTACTCAAGTGAAAAAAAGATCCAGCCTACTCCATCTTTCTACATAGAACCCATGATCACGAAATACTTCACGAAAGTGTCGGTCAAGTTCAACCCTTTTGGAGCGAGCGCCAAGCCCGTGCGTCTTTTCCTCGCCAGAATCCCAGCTCAGCAAAAAAGCGGATGTCTGGTGGACTTCAAGATCTTGGAAAACCCAGCAGATAAAGCCGTAGTGAAGGTGACCTACAAGGACAAAAAGACGATGGAAATCGACCCGGAGAACTTGTCCTTCAAGGACTTGAGCTCGCACTTTGACACGCACTCGAGGAAATTGGCGCTTAAGGAGGCGCTTTCTACCTAGGTGGGGATTTATACATGTACATAAGAAATATAGTTTCGGCCGGATCTGGGGCTGGAAAATTCGAAGCGGGAATGTAGGGTGCTGGGTGGAGTCTGGTGCTACGTAAGTGCTCAGGATGGGTCGGCTAAGCGTATGTCAACGAGAAGTGTGACCATTGGTTTTCTGTGGAGAGGCGGCATATGACAATCTTTGTGTGGTAGCTCGCTTTGTGCCACGGCTCAAACATGGCATTTCTGCCGGTATATTCCGTGGTACAATGGTGTGGTGATATGTTATACAGTGATGGCACTACTCTACACGAGAAGGGCATTTCGCCGCCAGGACTCGTGGGTCTCTGTGTGAAGGTCCGGCTTTCAGGACACACGCGTCTCTGGGCGATTTGTTTACTTAGAAATAAACTTTCTCACTTAAACATACCCCTATGGTGTCAATGCCATAAGCACCACAGGATGTTGCATACATAAAATATTGAGCTTTCGTTGTAGTTAGAGGCAGGATTGCTACGTGCCCTCTATAAACTATTACTTCTTACGGAAAGTAGGAATTCACTCCACTTCCCAAGATCGGCCTCTCTGAGAGCACTCACTACACGAACAATTTCAGCATAAACAAAGGCTAGAAAAAAAATCACGTCCCGAAAAAAACGACATTTGGCCATCACATTGACCACCTTGCGCCATGCAAAATGTCGTCTTCACATTCACTCGCCATCTAATCCATCTCCTTATCACCGAGCCTCCCCCGCACTAACTCCGGATCTGCGTATCCGATCGGACTTTGCGTCACTTTATCCGAGGTTCTCTATCACATTCCCAGAAGTTAAAACCAATATATATCTTACCTCTAAATCCAGATTTTCGTGTCGACTTCGCTATTCTCCGAAATGCAAAACCACAAGCAATTTCTATCTAGACTAGGGCTCACCGTGCCCATCATTCAGGCACCCATGGCAAATGTGTCCAATGCTAAAGTAGCACTGGCGGTGTCCCGCTCTGGTGGCCTAGGATCCCTAGCACTATCGCCGATAGACCTCGCAAAAGACACGCAGCCCGTTTTTGACGAAATAGCGAAGTTCCGTCTGCAGTGCCATTCCTCGGCCATCGTCAACTGCAACTTTTTCTGCTTCGATCCTAAGGAGCAAACGGTGCCGACAAAGGACGAGGCGGCAAACTGGTTCTCGTTGTACGAAGGTGCCACAGGCGTGCCAAGAGCAGAAATCGGCGCCAAGGTGGACCAATTCACACGTGCCGTGGTGTCTTTCAGAGAGTTCGAGGAAAACGACCCTGAGGCGTTTTCTGCGTTTTTGAAAAGACTCATAGCGGAGAGGGTCGGCGTGGTCTCCTTCCACTTTGGCGTCCCGTCGAAAGAGACAGTCAGCACATTGAAAAAAGGCGGGATCATGGTTTGGGGCTGTGTGACCAGTGTGCCAGAGGCGAAAAAATTGGCTGATTTCGGCGTGGATGTCTTGGTCTGCCAGGGATACGAGGCCGGGGGCCATCGTGGAAACTTTTTGGTGAACAGCGTGCTCGACGAGAACCTCAGCACACTGGCGCTTTTTCTGCAAGTAAAGCGGTATACAGAGACTTTACAAGACCCGCCATTCTTGGTCCCGAGCGGTGGAATCGTCGACGGAGCCACCACAAGGGATTATCTTGAAAAAGGGGCCGCGGCCGTGCAGTTGGGCACAGTTTTCATTCCTTCCGCAGAGTCCTCTGCTCCACCCTTTATTGGCAAGTCGATCGACGAAAAAAAGCAGGTGTCCACCATCATGACGCCACTTATTTCCGGCAGAAGCGCACGTACGCTTTGCACACCATTCATTAAGGGGCTCACTACGACACAGGTGGAAAAACACTATACGCTTCCTCTGTTTGGATACTCTACTAGTGCGTACCGGAAGTTCGCCAGCGGACAGGAAAAGTACGGTTTTTACTTGGCGGGGCAGAACTACCACCTGGTGGAAACAGGAAAAAGTGCAGAGGAAATCATGGCACTGCTCAAGGAGGGCATTGAAGGAAGGAAGGACGTGAGTGTGAAGAGCAGTCCAAGTCTTTGAGATCTCTAGCCGCGTTTAGAAATGGCGAGAGTTCGTCTGATCCCAAAGGTTTGAGTTCTCTTGGGAGGAAGCGTAGTACTTCCGGTTGTATGGAAATATATGGATATGGCTATGGGACTGGCTGGCAAAAGGTAGTAGAAAAAGGCGAGCCAGAGAGGACTACAAGAGCGATTCCACCTGGTTCGTAGTTGCTCTGGAGCACAGGCTTACCTCGAGTAACATTCACAGGATACGGGAAGCACAAGATATATGAAGTTGTATTTTGATGTTGGTCACGTGCCCAGGGTGGTTTTTGAGCCTAAAAGATTACCGGGAAATGGCGGAAATGCCTAAGACTGCATTAATCTACTCGCGTATATGAGAACTAACTCGAAGACTGATCATTAATTGTTGAATCTGAATAGGTATTTGTCAACTAAACCAACAATATGATCCTGCACAAAGATAACCACTGCCGGTTATGAGCACTATGCGCTTACCCAGACCAAACTTGAGGGCTTTTCAAGATTCTGGTTGGCAGTTCCAGGCAATGATCCGCTGGCTACTCTTTGCTCCCAGAGGTTCTCAGTCACCTAAGCCGTCTCCTTGTCTTTTCTAGCTTTTTCTTGGCTCGTCCAATTGGTTCCCTCCATTCAGAATGCTCGCACAAATCTTGCTTGGTATATACTCTGAGTTTTGCAACCGCCAGGTGTTATTCCTAGCGCTGGTCTGTTTTTTGGGCGCCGTCTATAAACTCGTGGTCTTTCCCTTCTTCATATCGCCCTTGCGGCATATTCCGGGCCCGTATTTACATCGGATCTCCTATGTTCCATCGCTCAACGCCCAAAGAACATTCAGATTGGGCAAGAAAATCCACCGATTGCACGAGAAATATGGCGATATCGTGCTCCTTTCGCCAACGTCCATCGCCTTCAATGGGCCCAAGCACGTGACCGATATCTACGTGAAAAACATGCCAAAATCCACCTACTACGAGCACTTCAAATTCCACGGAGAAGTCAACATGTTTGCCGAGTTGAGCAACGAGAAACACCTCCTGTATAAGAGAATGGTCCAGGGCCTCTACCTGAAATCGGCAGTGTTCAGCCCGAAAAACACCACCCGACAGAGCATTGTCGAGAGGGTGCAAGAGCTAGTTCAGCAGGTGTATTTGACGTCTGTGTCGGGCCAGTTTCCAGACACGGCACACGCTGCCCTGGAATTGAACAGACACGGCAAGGGATACAAACTAGGTCACGGAAACTGGCTCAATACGGATAAAAAAACCAGCCTTGGCATCGACGTCCATTCGCTATTTGCGTCCTTGGCCATGGACGTGGTGTCTGCGTTCGAGCTTGGGCCCTCGAACGGGACGCATCTTCTACAAAACCCACATCATCGCCTGATAGTTCCACTACATCGCATGGTGTCGGAAATGGTGTTCTGGACCACGCAAATGCCGTATTTCTGGAGCTGGGCAGCGGGCGCCACAGTAAGAGCTGCGGCCCAGGACATCGAGAAGTGGCAGTTGAACTTGTACGAGCGCGCCGAGGCAAACCCGGAGAAAAACGGGCGTAATCTTTGCACGCTAGAAACACTCAAGAAACACGGTTTGGCCGGGTCACGTGCCTACTCCAACGTGAGCGACAATCTCGTTGCGGGCCACGACACGACTGCGACACACCTCACATACATGTGCTACGAGTTGTCACGGCCCGTGAATTCCGAGAAACAGAAAAGGCTCCAGGACGAACTCAGACGTGCTTTCGGGCACCCGGGGTCTCTCGAAGCGTGTATTTCCGACTTGGAGCACGTGGATCTGCTCCCGTATTTGGAGGCCTTGGTGCAGGAAAACCTCCGTGTGCACGCCTCCACGCCGGGCCACCAGCCGAGGGTCACCGAGAAAGTGTACAACGTTGCAATCGGCAAAAAGCAGGTAGCCGTTCCGCCGGGTACCGTCGTGTCGTGCCAGCCCTACTCGATGCACAGGGTGGCAGAAGTATTCCCGGAGCCGGAGAAATGGGAACCCGAGAGATGGATGCAAAAAAGCGGCGAGTCACGTGATCAGCACTCGGCCCGGCTCCAGGCAATGCAGCGGTACATGGTGCCTTTTGGCCGCGGCGTCCGCATGTGTATAGGCATGAACATTGCGTTGGTCGAGATCAAGTTGGCCGTGGCCAATTTATACTGGCGCTACGGACTGGCACTATGTGCAGACTGGTGTGATGTCACGGCCAGGGACAACGCTGGGGTGGTTCGGATGGGCGGGGTGTATGCAGGGGGCACCAGTGACGAGAGCATGATGACGAAGGTGGACTCGTATATCACGAGGCCATACTATGACGAGTGCTGGCTCGAGTGGTGTAGTTATTGACGAGACTGGTTCACGGGTTTCTGGTGGTTGCTGACATCGGCTTTGGGGGAGTAGGTGGTTTGGGGCTCTGGAGTGCATTCCACTATTGGCATCTGCAGGTCTTTGTTAGGAGTGCTCTGGCGATGTGTTTGGATCGATTTTGGTACCATGAAAGGCTGAAAGAGGAGATTGGTGGGAAGTGTCAGCCCTTCTTTATCTTCTTGTCGTGTCAGTGCATGTAAGCTGCACGAGAGCGAGGAAGAAGCCCATAAAGAGGCATGAATGCTGATTAGAGTCGGTATTCGACTCCAGATTCGACTTTCGACTCTGGAGATGAAGTGCTTGACTCTAAAAGCGTTCGACTTTAAAGATGTTCGACTCCCGAAAAGTAAACGCCTTCTGAATACTCGCTGAACGTCGAAAGTACTGATCTTTCCCACAGCATTGCCGTGGCTATTGCTGCAATAGCCCACGACGTCAGTCTCAGCTGTACTCCTTTCCAACAGCCCATTAAACGCTAGAAATCGGAACGTTCCGGCCAAAGCCGGCCATCTTTGTTCCCACCGAAGCACCAGTCTGAAGAGCCACGATGCGCAAGCTCGAAGCAACCAGCAGACGCAACCAAAACATGCCCACTTTACTAATGTATGAAAACGACATAACAACGCCATTCGCCACTGCGTCTGGCCAACACCATCCCTAAAACACAGACTCTCTGGCCCAATCGCAGAAAACTCCAAAACTCCATTTCCCTCCGTCTTTCGCCGTTCCCCACTCTCGGCTGGTACAGGTCCAGATTGGCCGGTCGCACGCGCACCAAGGCCAGCCGACATCTTGGGTCCTCGCCGAATACCACCAATCTTCCTCTTTTTCCCCTCGCTCTTTCTCACATGATTCCCTCGCACTTCTACAACGCCCCAGCCAAATCTGCGCTCGCTCGCGAGTACGTGGGCAAATCTGTGAGCGACCTCCCCACGCCCTCGGTGATCATCGACCGGCCCAAGTTCGCCCGCAACAGCCGTGCCATGCTCACCGCAGCAAAACGTCTAGATGCTGATTTTCGGTGCCACATAAAAACACACAAGGCCATAGAGGGCGTCGAATTGCAATTGGGATATGGTTGTGGCGGCGAACGCCTGGGGTCGCCCAAAACGGGGAAAATCGTGGTGTCGACGCTCGCTGAGGCTTGGGCAGTAGTTCCGTTGGCTGAACAGGGCAAAATCACCGACATTTTGTTCGGGCTTCCCGTCGCCAAGCTGAAGATCCGCGAGCTCCACGAGCTCTCGAAACACGTGCAAAACGTGCGTGTCATGGTCGATTCCTTGCTGCAAGTAGACGCTTTGTGCGAGTATGCCGCTGCACATCGTGACGTCAAATGGAGTGTGTTCATCAAAATCGACATGGGCTACGGCCGCGCCGGGATCTGCGAAAACACCCCCATTTACGAACAATTGCTTGCCAGATTGTTCAGTGAACAAGCCAGTGAGCACGTTTCTTTATATGGCTTGTACTGCCATGCGGGCCACTCCTACGGAGCCAAGGGTGCAGAAGAAGCGGAGGGATTCTTGGTGGAGGAGGTGAAACACGTGAATTCTGCAGCCAAGCGGGCCGTGGAATTGAGCCCCCATTTGGAGCTCCGTCTATCTGTGGGTGCCACGCCAACAGCGCACGTATCCAGCAGACTCGGTCTGATTTCCGACTTGGAGACCGCCATTGGCGAGCCCTTGGCGGGCATATTGGAGCTCCATGCTGGCAATTACGCGTGCTGTGATCTCCAACAGGTTGCGACCGGGCTAGTCTCCGAGGACGACGTTTCGCTATTCCTTTTGGCCGAGGTGCTTACAGAATACGAGGGCCGAAACGGGAAGACTCCGGGCGAACAGCTCATAAACGCAGGAGCAATAGCTCTATCCAGAGAAGTGGGGCCATTTCCGGGTCACGGCAAGGTCGTGTCCCCTACCAAATACGGCCCGTGGACCGTGGGTAAGTTGAGCCAGGAGCACGGCATTCTCTATCCTGCAGAGGGGTGCCAATTCATCCCCTACGGCGAAAAAATCGTGATTTTGCCCCAACATGCGTGCATCACGGCGAGTGCACACGCGTGGTACTTTGTGGTGGAGGGCGAGCACGTGGTGGACGTGTGGGTACCCGCGAAACTCTGGTAGTGCGCGAAAAAGGGAGAAATGGAAAAAATGGCGGGGCCGGTGACGCGAACATGACATGGAGGTCGTGCAGGTTAGTGTTCCGCTAGGCTACGCTGATTGGCGCCAATTCTGAGCCACCTCTAAGTTGGATCAGCGATGGCCACCGAACGAGGTGTTACTTTGGCCGAGCCAACTATGAAAGTGAGCTTGCATCGCTGGCCACACTAAACCATAGTTGGAGTGGTGGGACACGATCTTCCCAAGCTCAACTGCTCCGCGACTGGGTACCTCTATATATTGCCATTACCGGGTAAAGAAGAAAAGTGGCGAAAGACGGCTGCGTATGGCCAATTCGAGTGTTTATCAATGGTTGATGACACTCTCGATGACGTGGTTGGATGAATACGAGTCTACAAGGAATCTTGAGGTTTGAATGAAGCAATAAAAGAGTTGAGGCCCCGTCTGGTGTTTGCTCTCTGAAACCTATTACTTAAGGGACATGCATGCCAAAGTAGCATACTGTTGTCCAGGGTTGGCCCCAAATTTTGCACCTGACGTATCCAATCGGGCTCCAAAACGGTCACTTCCCACAAACTCCTTTTCGTGACGACTCGTTCCGGGCTGGCCTAAGCTAGACCACCCCGCGTCACGTGATTTACCCCGGATTCTCCCACCCACCCGAGTTCCACCTCACGTCACGATTCTCTGTTCAATCGCGTCTCGCCATGATAACTACAAACCTCAAATACTCTACTCTCCGAAAAATGTCTCTGCTGAAACACCACCCGAGAAACGCCGGGACCGTGTCACGTGAACACAGAATATACCAAACAGCCGAAACCCGCTCGTGAAACCACAACCAAAAACCAAAAGACCGGTTCTTGACTATCTTCCCAGCACTCAATTTTGCAGCTTGCTGCGGTGGCCGATGCGCGGATCTACACCCTCTTTCGCCGGGCATGCGCATGCAAGTCCGAGGCAACTCCACATACAACTACACATCGACTAATTCCCGAGAAATACCAGACTCAAATTGAGCCAACCCAACTCAAGCCAATACTTCTGAAACGCACACCTTAAGATTCGACCCATTTAAAAAGCAATTTGATGCCCTCCTAATCCCCAGCTTCCCGGGTGCGACCATGTCACGGGCATATCTGGGGTCAGCCAATCAGTGCGCGTGCAGATCAGCGAATTTTTGGTCAGAATCCTGTACACAGTGCAAGTGCAACTCCGGGGCCTCTGATATATTTCGCACCGTTCCACATACAACACACTTCGCTTTTTCTTGTTTTCACCACCCAAACCACACCAAAAAAGCAAAAAGCCGAAAAAGACATGTTCAGACCCGTGCTCCGCTCCGCCACGCGCTTGCCGCTTTTCCGCAGATCGCTCGCCACCGCAGCAGCGCAAAGAATCAAAAAGTTCCAGATTTACCGCTGGAACCCAGACACCCCCGAAGTCGAGCCCAAAATGCAGACGTACGATATCGACCTCGACAAGTGCGGGCCCATGGTTTTGGACGCGCTTTTGAAGATCAAAAACGAGCAGGACGCCAGCTTGACGTTCAGACGCTCCTGCAGAGAAGGCATCTGTGGTTCTTGTGCCATGAACATTGGCGGCACCAACACCTTGGCGTGCTTGTGCAGAATCGACACAAACACCGCTAAGGACACCAAGATCTACCCCTTGCCGCACATGTACATTGTGCGCGACCTTGTGCCAGACTTGACCCACTTCTACAAGCAGTACAAGTCCATCCAGCCATATTTGCAGAGAGACACGCCCCCAGCGGACGGCCGTGAGAACCTCCAGAGCGTTGCCGACCGCGCCAAGTTGGACGGGCTCTACGAGTGTATTTTGTGCGCGTGCTGCTCCACGTCGTGCCCCTCATATTGGTGGAACCAGCAGCAATACTTGGGCCCAGCCGTCTTGATGCAGGCCTACAGGTGGTTGATTGACTCCAGAGACGAGGCGTCCAAGATGCGCAAGGAGATGTTGCAGAACTCCATGTCGTTGTACCGGTGCCACACGATCATGAACTGCCTGAGAACGTGTCCCAAGGGCTTGAACCCCGGTCTTGCCATTGCGGAGATCAAGAAGCAGTTGGCGTTCGACTAGGTGGATAGCCAGTTCCACCAGCGGCATTGACACTGGGCGCGGGGGTTCTGGCGGTTTTCCGCGGGGACTTTTGTGCTCTCATTACTTATTCATAGTTCATAGGAGCGTAATATACGAGCAATTTTTTGGACAACGTAGTGGTGAGGGTATGACTAGAGTGTAGAAGGTGTGGATCTGAGGAGCTTGGTTGACTAGTGATAGGTGTTGCATAGTCTGTGGAGTTCCATACATGAGTACTAAGGTAGCCTCTTGGTTACACGGCTCCTCTGTACATGTTTTCCCAGGTCTGCTCTGTTGTTGTCAGTTTTCTCCAGGTGAGTCCAGCGACATTTGGAAATGCATCTACGTCAAGCAACGGAGCTTTACAAGGATTGAGTGGTCTTTGCGAGGAGATCAAATGAACTAGTAGCACTGGTCAGTCAGCCACTGCTAAATGGATCCTCCAGGTCCGGTCGAGTTTCGCGGTTTGCAGTCTTACAACGGGAATAACAGTATCTCGGATCTAGCATATTTGTTCGGATTGCTGCTTTTCCACGCCTCACCTACCTTGGGTTCAGGGACCTTCTTCCATACTGCGTTCCTGTTCTTTTCATGTATTATCGGTGTGGCTTGGGCAACGATGACAGTTATTCACTACATGCCTGTGTATCTCGACACTGGACGTATGCAAGTTCAGTGTTTACTGCTAAGTAGAGCCTTTACTGTGCAGCGAAGAAACGAAATTGAGTATCTGACGTGTCACGTAAAGCAACGATTCGATTGCCCCAGTGTACTTCTCCGTGCTTCTGCCTGGAATACTATGAAGTTTCGTCTTACCTTTGAAGAGTATCAAAAAGAAGAAACCTGTATGTCGTTATCCTTACAAGTGCGGTAATAGCAGACTCAGTGGTTATTAAATTAGGTGCAACCAGCCGAACCAAACTCCCAATAACCACACTTGTGCCATCGGTGGGGTAGAAAAAGACAGACTAAAAGAGAGACTTTTTCCTTCGTGGTGTTGGGTGGCGATTCTCGAGCGCAATACTAGAAAACTGGCGAAAGTGACATTCCATTGGGACTATAATTGCTGAGTCAGTAGCGAAATGCGGGATAGTTCTAGTAGTCCGCCACTCAACGGTGCAATTGACAAACCGGGAAATCCGTCTAGATATTCGACTATCACGTAATACACAACTTTGGATTTCTCCAAACTTGGAACACCATTTTTCATTTCCGCACGCGGAACTCATAGTTTACGGAAAGTGCGGAGCACCACTGGTAAAATAACAACGGAGCAAGATTAAGTAGAAAATTAGAAACTCAATAAAAAACTCAATAAAAAACTCAATAAAAATTAAAAAAAAAAACTCAATAGAAACTCAATAGAAACTCAACAGAAACTCAACAGAAAACTGGATAGCAAAACCATGCCAAACACAGTGGCCTAGCAATACTCTCACCCTCCCCAATACTCGCTAATGACCCGTCCGTACCGGAGATAGGTGCTCAGTGCTACATTGTCCACGTGACCGCAACCAACACACCCGCCCATAGCCACCATTTTGAAAGCGGTAAAACCGACCAGCATCAAAAAGTATGCCAGAACACACCCGGCAGCGCCCGCCCAGAACCGTCAACTCCTATTGTGGGGTCTGGCAGAACGTAGCGGAGGATAGAGGCCTGCACACAGCCCGAAAGTGGAGAAACGTCCTGCAGAGAAGCACCGCCTCGCTCCCCAGCAGCAATAGCCGGCTGCGGACTGCGAACCGCCTGGAACTATCGGAAAATGCCTCGGAGTCTGGGGTAATCTGCTCCAATTCCCCGGAAAAGCCGTTGCGCTAATTTAAAATGCCTCGCGGACTGGCTATATAAGGCGGCGCGCCAGCAGATGGGAAGTGAGAAGCAATAGTGATTCCATTGCAATAGCTTGTTCATTGCCAATAGCACCACTAGCCAATTGCCAATAGCACCAATTGCACCAATTGCCGAAGTACTAGCACACGCTCACAAGCACGCTAAAAGCAACCGAAAACCAACTCAATCATGACCAAACCAACCGTTCTCTTGGTGCTCTACGAGGGCAAGGACCACGCCATCCAGGAGCCCAAGCTCTTGGGGTGCATCGAGAACGAGCTCGGGATCCGCGAGTTCGTCGAATCTCACGGCTACGACTTGATCTCAACCACGTCCAAGGACCCCATCGGCAGCTCCGAGGTGGACAAGCAATTGGAGACCGCGGAGATTGTGATCACTACTCCGTTCTATCCTGCGTACATCACCAGGGAGCGGATCGAAAAGGCCCCCAATTTGAAGATCTGCATCACCGCGGGGGTGGGGTCCGACCACGTGGACCTCGCCGCGGCGAACGAGCACAAGATCACCGTGGCCGAGGTCACGGGATCAAACGTGCAGTCGGTGGCGGAACACGTGGTGATGACCATTCTCGACTTGGTGCGCAACTTTGTGCCTGCGCACGAACAGGCGGTCAAGGGGGGCTGGGACATTGCGGCGGTGGCCAAAGACACTTACGACGTTGAAGGAAAGGTGGTGGCCACTGTGGGCGCAGGACGTATCGGGTACCGCGTTTTGGAGAGGTTGGTGGCGTTCAACCCAAAGAAGCTCTTGTACTTCGACTACCAGGACTTGCCCGAGGCCGCCGTGAAGAAGCTCAACGACGCCTCGAAGTTGTTCAACGGTCACGACAACATTCTGGAACGCGTTGAGAAACTCGAGGACATGCTTTCTCAGGCCGACGTGGTCACCATCAACTGCCCCTTGCACGAGGGCACCAAGGGCCTTTTCGACAAGAAAATGCTCGGCCATATGAAGGACGGGGCGTGGTTGGTGAACACCGCCAGAGGTGCAATCTGTGTGGAGCAGGATGTGGCCGATGCTGTGAATCTGGGTAAAATCAGAGGTTATGGTGGCGACGTCTGGTACCCGCAGCCTGCGCCTGACGGACACCCCTGGAGAACGTTCAGAAACAAGTACGGCGGTGGAAACGCCATGACGCCTCACGTGAGTGGTACTTCTATTGATGCTCAGGCAAGATACGCGGCCGGTACGAAGAGTATCTTGGAGAGCTACTTCACGAAGAAGTACGACTACCGGGCGCAGGACTTGATTGTGATTGACGGAAAGTACGCCACACGTGCGTACGGCGCGGAAAATAAGTGAGGGGTCTAGAGTACAATGTTGTGAAAGAGGACGAAGATTAGATGGTTGTTTGTATTGAATACACATAGACGAAAAGAGGCGGGTGAACACATAGATCAGTAGATGAGCACAAGGAATATGTATTAGTGATCTGGATAACGACAAATCGATGGATCATTTCATGTGAACGGCATGATTAAAGAGTAATAACTATGGCTATTTGAGTAAGGATATGGGCGTTGATAAGTACACATGGATGAAGTATGCACTTGTGGATAAGTTTACGTACATGTGGATAAGCATATGCACATATCATGCACCTTTGGATATGCACAGGTGGATCAATGGATGAATGCTTGAGAATATTTTTGATGCGTGTGGATGAATTGGATGCGTGGGGATGGTCGAAGAAACGGATGAATATGTGGATGAACATATGAATACAGATATATGGAGGAAGGGCATGTAGGAATAGCTACAGTTGGCTACATATGTACCTATGGATGGTTATATTGTGAATACTTATGCTGTGAATACTTATGTTAGGAATACTCATGAATGTTGTACACCATACGTGCTATAAACATGCACACGCTGTGCGTGAGAAGGCGTGGAGAGTTTTAAGTGGCAGCCATTGGCATTTCTGTTCGGGAACTGAAAGAAAGGAGGCATAATCGGAGCAGGTCTCTGGTTTCGTACTTGTCTCTCTCTCAAAGCTGGCTCATTGAACTCAATTGGAGCATCACATAGGAATGAGGCAGCGGACATGGAAGAAATGGGGCTGCAGAGAGAAGAGGGTTTCTGCTTCCTCCATATCAGCGGTTCAGAGGCGTATGGCCATAGATGTATTTGGAAACAGTCGTCTGTTTCATTCCCACTAGTTGAGAATCCGCCTTCAAATTTGGACAACATAAAGCGATCTCGGGATATTTGCGTTATAGGCGTGAGAACCTATTTGGGGTACTCCTTACTGGCAGGTTTTTAAATAGGTCTATGGTGCATTGCAAGAGCTAAGAAAAGCAGGTCTCAACAAGTTTTACCACGCCAAGGACGATGTCACTAAAGAAAAAGTGGCAAGAAGAGCACAACCCGAAGATAGAAAAGAGCTAGAAGTAAGTAATTGACGACATTTCATGATGCAAATTGATACACTCCAGTAGCATATTGGCACCCACGCCCGAAAGACGGACGCCCTCAACGAATCTAGTTTGAATTAAAATAATAAAAATGAAGGAGGGAAAACGTTCCAGATGTAGTTCGTGAACTTCCGCTTTTGACCTCAGAAGTGACCAGTCACAGATGCAACCGTCCTGTTTGGGTACGAATTCACGGTCTGCTACGTCATTATGCTTGACCGGGGAAAATGCTATAGGAACAATGGCACTTGCAAAAAGCATATTCGGGACCGAGCAGTGTCTCTGCTTGGTTTTTTTTGGGTTGAAGAAGGAGAACACATAACATGTCATCCAACTCAGGGGACTCATCAGAAGGAAAAAGGAAGTTGTCGAACGAGTGATCTTTTTGGAACTTCGTATAGCTAGAGGTATTTCTGGTTATTATGCTCACTTTAATAAGTTAAGGAATAGGCTATGTTATATATTGTTTTATTTGTGTGTTATAGCTTTAGCTAGAAAGCATTAACTCAAAACTAAGAGGCAGACCATCAAAAAGTATCGTCCACCGCTTATTGTTTGAAAACCTTGAAGAATGGTAACAGAGTAATTGATGTTACATTCACTAAAGAAAGGATGATATTAAATATACAACATGTTAAAATTCATAGTGACTTTTTGAAGGAAAAGTTCTTGAGAAGATGGCTAATCCTTTTAAATGAATAGATAGTGCTTGTTTCCTAGAACTAAAAATTTCTGGGACTCTATATGTTTCGTATTAATTCTTCAATTGAAGTCGAAATTCATTGTTTAAAAATGTTGGTAAAGATTAAAAATAACACAAACTATCTTAGAAGTCGACAAATAAAGATGAACCGTAAGCAAACACCGGTAAAATTTGTCATCTAAAACATCATCAGTACCAAAGGATTGAGCACTCGATAGCTTATTAATGTTCACTCAAGCTTATCCCGCAAGTCGTAAGGGAACTGGTATAAGCGCATTGCGTTTCAAGAAGAGAAAACAGATATACACACTAAAGGCGCATCTATCAGACGTACACCTCGATCATATATGGGTTATTTTACACCAGACAATCCCACGTATTACCTCCTATAGGAAGCTGTCGTACTACGTGACCTACATAGATGCATCTCAAGTAGGCATCTATATCTTACTTAGACATATTTCTTATTTGGACATATATCTTACTTAGACATATCTTACTTAGACATATATCTGACTTAGACATATATCTGACTTAGACATCTATCAAACTTAGACATGTATCGCACCTAGATATCTATCGCACCTAGATATCTATCGTACCTAGATATCTATCACCTATTATACTTCTCACGTAGACTTCTATCATACTTAGGCATCTGTCATACTTGGACAGTATATGCATGTATCTCACCTAGACACTCAGCACATCCATACGTCCTTATCCATTGCTCGTATCTCGATCGGCATATCTCGATCGGTGCATCGCTATCTTACATCCACCTGTATCGTACATTCCTTCATACACCTACCTGTCATGCATCACTGGGCCATCCATCCGTGTCTGACTCAGCCGACCTCTCATACACATATCTTTGTCCTTATCTCAGCGACTCATTATCTTATTAATACTGTATGTCTAATCACACCATTACCGCATCCACATCCCTACAAAGAGTAGCGGAAGCCCCTGTTCTCGAAGTCGGTCATGCCCGCAAAACCATCTAGCATCGCCTGCCGCTTGATCTGCTCCGTGTACTCGCCCTGCTCCTGCTCCCTCTTGCGATTCCGCCACGTACAGAGGAAGTAGTAGCCAATGCCGAGCGCGATCATGCCGGCATACGACGTCATGAGCCCGATCATGGCACTGGTGTATTTGGGCTTCTCGCGCGCGAAGAAGATGTTGGCACCGGTGATGTTGCCTGCCGCGTAGAACATGAACCAGAGCCCACTGGTGACGGTTTTCTTGGTGCTGCCGGCGATGTTGGCGTTGATCAAGATCCAACTCAAAATGACCGGCCCGCCAATGATGTACTGGAGCCACGTGCACCCGACCAGCGCCCAGCGGTTGTCGTGGATCAAGTGGATGCCGATTAAGCCGGCCAAGCCCGGCACGCAGAGCCCGCAGAATATGATGCACCGGGTGTTGGGCACCTTGAGCGCAATGATCCCGCACGTGAACACCACCACAAACTCGATGGCGCCGGTGGGCATCTGGAGAGCAGTCGTGGCCAAGGGCCCGAAGCCAAAGCCGGCAATCAACGACGACTGGAAGTTGGACGTGCCTCCGTTGACCACGCCACAGCCTAGCCCAATGAGTGCAATGATGTACACCTGTACATCCTTCACCGCCTCGGCGGCCTGGGGCCAGAGGAACCTCTGGTCCTTCACTCCCTGGTCGTTCTCGGAGATGTGCTTGATGAGGATGGTGCGCTCGCGCTCCGTGAGGAACTTGGCCGTGGCCGGCGAGTCCGGGGTCAAGAGGAAGAAGCCAAAGGCCCACACGAAGTTGATGAGCCCAATGGTCAAGAAAATGAGTTTCCACGACGCGAGCGCTGTGCCGTGGGCGTGGCCGAGGCCAAACCCGAGCAAGGCCCCGATGACCGTGGCGATTCCGTTGCAACTGAGAAACGTGCACATGCGGAACGGCTGGTCTTTCTTCAGGTAGAACATGCCGCAGATCATCATGCACGTGGGCGAGATGCCCGCCTCGAACATGCCCAAGATGAACCGCAACGCCAACATGCCCGCGTAGTCCTTGGCCGCGATGTGGCAGATCAAAACCAACGCCCAGATCATGAGCATCCCCGTCGTGTACTTGGCCACAGGCACCTTCTGGAGAATCCAGTTGGACGGGAACGCCCAGAAAAGATAGCCGAAGTTGAAGATCGCCGCCACCCACGAGTAGCGCTGGCCCGTGAGCCCCAAGTCCTCCTTCAACGAGTATGCCGACGCATAGTTCAAACTCAACTTGTCGAGAAACTGGAGCGTATACGTGATACATAGCACGGGCATGATGCGCCAGTCGACCTTGCGTCTGATTCTGGCAAGCTCCGCGTGCATCTCCTCCTCAGAGATTTCGTCCGCATGCTGGAACAATTCAAGCCCGACCACGTTTTTTTTTTTGCCGTCGTCGGACGCCGACAGAATGCTGTGCACGTCGAAGACCGACGGCGGTTTTTCCGAGACCGATTTCGCCATGATTGCAGCTGAGCGAGAGAATCGAAGGATATGGCGTCTGCAAAAGATTCCGCTGGATTCGGGCGGTTTATATCCTCCCAGCGTGAAAAATGTTGCTCCATCGACGTCAGAGTCTTCGCCAGATTATGCAGGTCGCGTTGCCGCAACAGGCAATGCTCCGCCGTGGATTCCGCTCTCTACAGTGCCGATAAGGCCAAGGCAGGACGTTTGCGCGGGAAAACGCCCTTTTCTGTCGAGGACTGGCGCTGCGTTTCGACCATGTCAGGTGATAAGGCGGCGGGGGTGGCCAGAAATACGTGCAAGCAACTGCCCTCTGTGCGTTTTTGCCTGGTACCGGTGCTGGAGAATTTGCAGCGTATGCAGAATATGCAAGATATCGCGTGGTGCAGGCTCGCCCTGGCGCCATGTGCACTCTCTTATCGCAACGGCTAGAGACGACTCCCCGCTTATCGTGCCAAGCTTTCTTTAAAATCTTGCCGCACTGAGGCGCTTTGCCGGCTTACTCGATCTGGAAACACGATCTCCACAAAATATATCTTGCAAATGGGACTACATGTCCGCTTTCTTCCCACCACTTGTTTCCATGGCCCCCACTGCACAGCGCGCCACCGCCAAGGGCTACAGCGTCCGCTCAGCCGGCGCACATAATCTCGCAAAAGGCGGCGCCAACCCGCATGTTCCACCACAGTTTGCGGATAAATTAGAGGAGAGAACCTGGATGCTTGAGCACGCCGCCGCTGCGTTCCGGGTATTTGCCAGATTTGGCTTCAGCGAGGGAGAGGCCGGCCACATCTCGTTGCGGGATCCCGTCGATCCCACCACGTTCTTCATCAACCCGTTGGGCGTGCACTTCGCCATGATCTCGGCACGTGATATGGTGCACGTGGACAGAGACGGCAACGTGCTCCCCGACGGCAACCAGGCGGCCATCAACGCGGCGGGCTTCGCCATCCACCTGTCGCTCCATGAAGCGAGACCAGACATCAATGCTGCGTGCCATGCGCACTCGGTCTACGGAAAAGCGTACTCCACTTTCGGAACCCCGCTCGAGATGTTGAACCAGGACGCGTGCATTTTCTACAATACGCAGGCCGTGTATAAGGACTTTGGCGGCGTGGCGATCGAGGGCGACGAGGGGAAGGAGATCGCAGACGCTGCCGGGGGTGCCCGTGCGGTGATTTTGCAGAACCACGGCTTGCTCACCGTGGGGCGCACCGTGGACGAGGCTGCGTACTTTTTCACGCTTATGGAGAAGTCGTGCCAGGTGCAGCTCTTGGCGGACGCCGTGGGCGACAAGCGGGCGAAAATCGTGATTCCTGACGATGTGGCTGCGTACTCTGCGGAGGTGACGAACCACCCCGATGTGATGTATGCATCTTTTCAGGCCGAGTACAACTACCAGCGGAAGTTGGACAGGGACGAGTTTTTGTGGAGTGCGTAGGCTTTGGGGGTGGGAGCCGAGCAGGACGAGAACGAGAGTAGGCTCTGTAGAATGTCGTTCAAGACACTTTGAGAGGGTCTATGAGTGTCTATCGTAGAGGGGTGGTCGCATAAATGATAGGTCCGATGAGTGGTAGTCATGTCATACGTCGTATAGGTGTGAATGGGTCCGATAAGTGTTCCTTGGTCCCACAGGTGTATCCCAGTCCCATAATGTATCGAGTTCTCGAAATACGTCTCGGTCCTTTAAAAGTCTTTTCAGTAGATTTACACCCCATATGTATCTAAGTTCCATACGTCTATGTTCCATAAGTGTATCTACAAATGTATCTGATTTCATTGTACTGTTCCTCCAGCGAACCAGAGAATAATATGCGCTGGGATAATATATAGTCGTCCAAGTGTGTCTAAGGTTTATTTGCTATTCATGTACTGGCGAGAATATTGGTTTTGGCCATCAATGATAAGTCCCAATAAGGGGAATATATAGGGACGTTCTACGGGTTGTAATCTCATATAGAACAGCGAGTTGCTATGTCACTTAGAATGGTGGAAATCGAATGTGAGGAGGAACTGTCGATTCAAGAATGTGAGACGCACAGATGTGTTCTTTCAGGGCTCTGATAAGGACGCTGTGAGCCAATGTGGAGGAAAGAGAAAAAAGCGATACCGAAGAGCTAACTTCCTTGAAGAATCGTGTACATCGATAGGGTCACAGTAGTTATTGGATCTGCGGTTCGGTGGAGTTGTGGCTCAACGAAGTCACGAAGGATGACGGAATGATAGAGTAGGGATGTCGAGCAACCGAAGGCAGTCATGGAAATTGTACGTAGTGTCCGCGTAAGAAGATGATTTGAACGAAGCTGCTTCGCTAGTTTGACCTGAGTTAGTGGTCCCATAAACATCACTTGATCTGGAGTATTCCAATACCAAACCGTCTCCATGCGGCAGTACTTGGTGGCCTTCAACAAATGGATCTTTGAGAAAGGAGCGATGGCAGAGTTGTCCCGAAGTACCCTAGAGAAGATATCTTGCAACACTGAAAATGCGTTCCTAGTCGGATTGTTAGGCTTTTGCGATCAGACGCCCACCATGGCCTCAAGTTCCTTCCTATGATCAGGTAGTTTGCTTTGTACGGCCAGGGAAAGCAAGGCTAGTTGATTGCCACGGCGACGCCTTGGCCAGGTCCTGTCCAGTAGTCCGCTCAAGACCAGAAAAAAGCGAACGAAGCAATTCGGAAGAATGCAACTCTGGAAGAGTCCGACCCACGTTCTGCGCCAGAGACCAGGCGGTAAAGTCCCATTCCTGTCCTCCAGCAATTCCTGGAGCGTACGACAAAATTCTGGCCGTTGCTTGCTTCTTTTGAAAGAAGGAACCCTACGCAAAGTATCGAGAGTATTCGTAGCATCGCCAACGAGGACTCGTGGAAACCAATAGAGAGTGAAACGTGAAGAAGAAGAGCGTCCTAAAGTCTGACATATCGTACATGGAGCCGCCTGGTGGGATTTCCAGCAGGTCACCCATCTGCAAAAAGGACACTAACTTCCAGACAAGAAATCTCAGATCTAAGACCAGTGACAAGGTCCAACCGGCCAAAGATCCAGACTAAAGGCCTAGAACAAAGGACGACAACCCCAGTCGAAAAGCCAAACACGTGACCAATTCATTCCATGTCCAAGTCTATACTTGCCGATACTCTCGGAAATACTGACCCTCTAATAGTCTGCCTCGCCACACCCTCACCCTCCCCATTCCTATTCTCTTGTTGTCTGATACATCCGATCAAAGGGCCCTTGTCAATCCCGAAACTACAAACCTTTGAAATGGCCCTGGGCAGCTACACTCAGCAATCAGGCCTCTTCGAGCACGTACTATTAGTCTGAAAAAACGGATCTCCATAGCCACAGTTGCGCACTACTCCATTTTCTGGGGGAGGCATCACCGCTTGGAAGAAATATATCGGCGATTTACACAACATCCAAATTTTCCCAAGGGTACCAACGACCGCCGCCGTTTCTTGAGGTCACGTGCAACACATCTGCTGAGCTAGTGAGTTGCTTGGCTCGTCGCACTCGCTGTATGTGGCCATGTGGAGTGCTCATCCACTGTAACAGGTCGGTCATTTATCACCAATAATCTCCCAAATCCCATTGTCAATCCTGCTTTTGATCAAGATCCTCACCAATCATGTTTTCCATTCTCTACAACTCTCTGCAACTCTCTCCCAGTCCTTTCACCCCGCCTTCTTTTCACCGGAAGTACATCTTCGAGCTCGCCTTGCGTTCGCTCGTGTGGCTCGCGGGCGTGTGCGTATCCGTATCTGCCTTCGCCTCGACGCCCTCGCCCTCCGTCTGCGTGTGATGTGCTGCATGTGGGAAGTACACCACGTTGATCGGGGGCAAGTAGTACACGTTCAGGATCGGGAAGTAGTGGTACTTGCCGTCTTTTTTCTCGCTCATGGCGTCGAGGATTCTGCGGAGGTCGCCTGCGGAGGGCAAGCGCGAGACGCGGTTCTCCTCCTTGGCCTCCTTGGCCTCTTTCGATTCCTCGGCCTTGACGTCATCGCCAGGAGGAGCATGGCTACTCGCATGCTCCGTATTGTTCGCATTGCCGTGGCCATTTCCACGGTCGCTTTCAACCTCTTTCTCCTTCTTCTCCTCTGCAAGCACCGTGTTCCCCATAAAGTCCGGCGACGTGTCCTCCAGCTTCACTGCCATATGCTCACCAGTGTCCACCGACGCACTGTCTAGGGACGCCATAGTGGGCACGTCACTAGGCTTGTTTTCACCGGAAAACTCCTCGGGGAGGAGTGGGAGCGCAAGGGCCGAGTACAGGTAGCTGGAGGCGATATTGGGCGACTTCGCCTTGATCAAAATGTCGTTTTTCTGCTGGTAAAACGACGGGTTCCGCCCGCGCACGATGATCGGGTTGCTGACGAGCTCCTCGATGACGCGGTCGCCGGAGTCCGTCTCGGCAACGACCCTTGCGACAAAGCGGTAGTACGTCTGAAACGCAAGGTTGGTGCTGTTGGCCGTGGCGCTCTTGAACTGGAGCTTCTTGACCTTCCAGAAGGCCTCTTTCTTGCACTCGGAGAGCTCGAGCACGTGGCTCGGCCCGATCGTCTCCACCAGCACCGCGTCCGACTTGCGCATGTCCTTTGCGTCGGGCTCGAACTCGTTGTCCAATAGGGGCACCGGTTTGGGGTCTGTCTTGTCGGTTATAGCACTGATTTCCACGCGCAACCGGCGAATCGGCTCGCCCAAAACGGCCATTTCCGTGCTGGGGTAGTCGACAGAGAGGTGGAGGTGCAAGTTGATGAAGTTGCGCCGGTAGCACGAGATCACCTGGGGCCGGTACACCTGCGCCGGGTCCACCGACCCCGCAGACACGCAGATGTAGTTGTAGTTGTCCTGGTCGTTGGAGAGGAGCCGCCCGTTGAGGAAGCCCCTTAGGGAAAACGTCACGGGGCCGTTGGGGGACGTGACCATGGGTCCTTGTTCCCGCAGCGTGCGCTTCATGTCGACGAGCTGGTCCAACGCTTCGCCGGAGTAGTCGACGGTGATCGGGGGTGTCAGGGACCCGCTCATGGGCAGCGGCCCCGGCACCTTGTCGCGTCTGCGCTTACGCAGCTCTTTTTCGTGGTCGCTCTTGTCCTCTTTTTTGAGCCTTGCACCGGCCCACTGTGGATTGTAGTAGTCTGGCGCATACGCGTCCATGGCGTTCGGCGCACACTCGGAATAGTAGACCCCCGCCAGCGGCTGGAGCCAGCTCTTCGCCAACGCCGCTGCGGCCGGATCGGCGGAGCTTGCCCAGTTGTTGTCGTGGGTCACGTGCGGCGCCATATACGGCCTCTGGGACTCCGGGCCAAAGTCACCGTAGTGTTGTGCGTGGCCCATGTCGAGGCCCAGGAACGGCAGGGGCGCGCTGTGGGCCATGGATTGCGAGCCGTGGCCCAAGTTAAGAGCCACATTGTGCGGCATGCTGTACCCCATATTATGCCCCATAGTATGCCCCATGGTAAGGCCCATGGTCGGGTTGTATGTGCTGTTCTGCGCGGCAGCACCTTCGACGGCACCGCCCAGACTCGTCGCGCTGCCGCCGAAACCCCCGCGAGACAAATGGGCCAAGTTCATAGCGGACGCTGCAGGCGTCAGCATGTGCGAGTGGAACTTCGGCACTTGCGGCAGCTCAAGGTACTGATTCACGTCGGAGAACGCCAGAGCTAGTGCCCCGGCATCGTCCGGGCCGGTCGCCTGCGACGCCTCGAAAAACCGTATGAGACTCATGCCGGAGCTGGAGGTGCTGATTCCGGGCGAGGCGTGCACGTGCGGGCCGGCCGCGGTGTCGTTTTTGCGGTCGTCGTTCTGCAACGCGTCGAGCGGGTTGAGGAGGTCCGGGAGGAAGAGCGACGCAAAGTCGTCCATATGCTGCTTTTCAGACATGGAAATAGCAGGATATATAGCGTGAGACGCACGATTGGTGATGACGACGCAGAACGAGAGTGCGCATCTCTGGCGCGAAAGCAGTGGAGAGATGTCCTGCACACGGGACGCGGCCTATTGCGGGGCCGGGCTGTGTACAGGCCTAGGCCGTGGCTGTGGTTGTGAGACGAAATACGATGGAGGGATGTGTCAAAGCGAAGGTATCTTCGTTTCGGGGTTCGTTTCTTGCTTTTTCTGCCGCTGTTGTTATTCTCTTTTCTTTTTTCGTCTTCTTTTTCGACGCGTTTTCGAGGCCACCTGGGCTGTGTGATTGGTGAGCACCAGCCTGACCACGAATAAGTAGCATAGCCTCCAAGGTCTGGGCACAAATGGCGAGATGGTTTTTGCAAGCGGTGCAGGACGCTATCGGGAACCTTCAGTTTTTTTCTTGCCAGCCCTTCCCCACCGAAATGACGAAAAGTATTGGAGAATCAGAGGTGAGCGGTGTTAATTTCCGTTCTGGGCTACTGCTCCGCCGGGCGGCCCCACAGACCCCGCCCGCGTAATAAAGTATCCGACCGGGTTTGTTTACTGGGTCCGGGTGTGTAAGTTGTCGGCAATTGTAGGCAATTTTAGGCTAGAGTAGATGGGCTATATAGGAATACTTAGTCTGTTGTGGTGTGGTTGTGTTCCGGGATTGGAGGTATAATAATATGGGGTTCTGAGATCGCAGGGCCCGTATGGAGGGCGAACCTGGCGGCAACTGGGTTTTAGAGTTGTGCGTCAGAAACACATGCGATTGTTGTTGTTTGCTTAATTTCCAAAGATTCGGTAGGGAGTGGCCTGGTCGGTTAGCACGCTTTGCTTGCTTCAAATTGCCGTAAAGAGAGGTAATATCTATTTATATTAAGATGAACCTCGAAGGATGTAGTGATTGTTATTGTCACGATAAAGAGTGAAAGAGAGCGCCTTTTTTGTTTTGGCTCTCATTATGGGCCAACTTGGGCGTGCAGTGTGCTAGCGTCATGAAAATCCGGACCCAAAAAGGACTTTCAAGCTGTTCTTGATTAGTTTATCAGTCTGCAGAGAAGCGAGATCTTAAGGAGGCCACTCATGACTTTCACCGATGGTCATTCTCATTTATCCCTCAATCATTTTTTGCTCATTTTTGTCATATTTGGTTTGGTTGAAGTGCCACATCTTAGACAACCCAAGGAGCTCCCAGTAATAGGTCATGAATGCCATAGGATCTAGACTTCGCATCCTGGCCGAAGTTGAATTGGTTCATTGAAGCAGCTTGCCGTGCCTACTCAGCTGGATACGGGGAGAAATGGATGCCTCCAACCTCATCTTCACCGGCAATTGAGGCCGGCTTTGGAGCGTACCAAATTCATGCCAGATTGACATAGATGAACAGCGAGTAGAGCGAGAAGAAGAGCTCAGGATTGGAGGGGTAATCCTCGTGACCCGATCGCTATCCAGACATGTTACGGGGTTTTGATATATATATATATATATATGGTCGTGGAATGCCACTTACGGTAATACGAGTTGTGTCTTTGAAAAAGGCTATTCTGATTCGCTTAAGATGCTTGTGGAATCTATGCATGCGCATGAAGTTGACCAAAAACAAAGAGTTGTTCTTTTCCGAAAATGGAATGTAAGATTACCGATCTAGTTCAACGAAATATACTGGCTCACATCGCTGTGGGTACGCCGCAAAACGTATATATCAAAACGAAGACGATAATGTTACCTCACTGCCAAAATACCAAGACCTTGCCGGTCTCCAAAGTCAAATATCCCCAAGGTACTACAATCATGTTTTGAACGAGCTGAAGCTGGCCACCCAAACCACAAGAATCCATTTTCTGTCGCGTTCCCAAAAAGGGTAACTCGCAAGTTCGCCAAGATCACCAATACTACTTTGGGAGCTTGAGTGCAAAAGCAGGCGGTTTTAGCATTTGATTGCCTCCAGGATAATCTGAAAGTCTTTGAGAGAGCCACAGTGATAGTTGTTTCAGGTTTTCTTAGCATGGCTCTCTAGCGCACTTAAAGTATATCGGTTCAAACGAAGTCCGGTGCAACGTTGGAAGGGTTGCGGTCTGGAATAGGGACAGAATGAACGGAGCAAACAGTAAAACTTTTTTAAGCTCTCTGAATCGCTATCATTTGTGGAGACGGTGGCAGTCTTCTTTCTGAATGGTGTCACGTGAGCCAACCATACTCGTTGCCCACCGAGACCCAAAGATTTCTAGAAATTTTCACCTTTGCCGTGTAAATGTGGATACGCCCTGCTCCGACAAGCACACTCCAGCGAATGAGTCAGTTACTCAGTAAATATATACATAAACGACTTCCAAAATTAGGCTCACCGGATCGCGCAACGACATAGTCTACTACGGGCACATAATGGCACGCAGACAAAGACCCAAAAAGGTCCGAGATATCACCACTACGCACGCCAAAACAGCTATGGTATTGCCCAGTTCGACGTAAACGCATAAAAGGTCGACTGGTCGCTAGGGAACTCAAGAATTATATGCACTCTTTGGGAAACAATGGCTGACGGCCGAAGATTGAAGGAAAGGAGAATAAAGCGTAGAACAAATTGCCAATAAATGAAAAAGCCTTCTCAAAGCAGATGTCGACCTAAGGGCATGATCAGGTTGAAATTTGAGAACTCACAACATCAGAGAAGTCAAGCGCAGACGGGCTTTCGAAAACAGAGCCAGTGTCGACGCCACGACCTAGCTGCCTGACCATTTCAAGAATCGTCGCAGTAGAGCTTACAGAAATAGGCTATCACAGGAAAGACGGCCTATATACACGACCGTAGACCTCCAGCCAACCAACAAAGGCAGCGGACCACCCAAAATTCGCTAATGTTTTCGGAAATAGCTTCGACACCCTACGAAGCCGGCAACCCCCAAAGAAGCACACCAGCTGCTTGTCTCTGCCGTCCAAATCTCGATTTACGTCACGTGACCCTCCCACCGCCCTAACGAAACCACATGCAACCGTCTCCTCGTCGGGTTCCTTTTTCATATGTGGTTTCTAGAACGCCGGCTTTAGGACTACCCTGAATCACCAATCATGGCCGTATTTGAAAGCCGAGCCCGCAGACTGTCAGTGCCAAGAAATTACCCACGTTGGGTGCCGGAACCCAGCAACATTTCCCGAGCTTTAAGGTCTGCTTTTATGTCGGATTTTGCGAGCCCGCACTGTACATGAGCCATAATTCTGAGTACGAATCCGGTCGATGTTGCGAATGGCTGCTGCAATTGAAGCCTCGCCGCTGATGGAAAAAGCGTACGGTGCAAGCAAAGGCAAGCAAAAGCAGTCGAAAGGAGACACTGGGGCAGTTGCATTATCAGCTCGGATCTGGCACAAATAAGCGCATGCGTATGGCAGCGGTGTGCGTTGAAAAATTTGCTTTGCGTTTGCCAAGCATTTTCGTACCTAGACCATGGCACTTGTCCGATTCTGGTTACTCGTCCCCGATGTGTGGAGTTGAAACAGAGAACTGGCGAGAAAAAACTGTGCTATTTTTCAGAAGAGGGTCAAAATACAACAGTGGCAAGAATTCTGCGCAAATTGATAAATGCAAAAATCGAAGCTGCCCTCTCTTTATTCCATATCCAGATCTGACCAATGGTCGGCCGTGGCCGGGGCTGATGCAGTAGGCCGTGCACATTACGAGCCGTGCATGTCGACCGTGCATGGTCGAGTTTATCTCCCCCATCTTAGGCAAACTAGGAATGCCGGCAATATAAATACTGGCGTCCCCAAGCTCGACCTTCCGGTTTCCTCCCCCATTCTTTCCCTGCACCCGTAGCTGCACTTACAGTTACTTCGCTTGGAGACCTCCTGCACACACCTCGCATACCGGCAACATGGTGGACGTTTTCAACGTGCAGATTTTCTTTGTCGTTTTCAGAGAGTCCTTGGAGGCCGTGGTGGTGGTTTCGGTGCTCTTGGCATTCTTGAAGCAGGGCCTTGGCGGAGCCACGGACGACCCGGTGGTGTACAAGCGATTGCGAAAACAGATTTGGTTCGGAGCAGCGCTAGGGCTAGTGGTCTGCTTGTGTATTGGCTGTGCGTTTATTGCCGTTTTCTACACGCTCAAGAACGATGTGTGGGCCAAGTCCGAGGATTTGTGGGAGGGTATTTTCTGTCTCATTGCCACGATCATGATCACGTTCATGGGCCTTGCGATGTTGCGCATCAACAAAATGAGGGAGAAGTGGAGAGTGAAGTTGGCACAGGCGTTGGTGAAGACCCCAGAGAACTCCAAGAAATGGTTGGGGTTTGGCCACTATACTAAGAAGTACGCCATGTTTGTTTTGCCGTTCATCACCGTTTTGCGTGAGGGCTTGGAGGCCGTCGTCTTCGTTGGCGGAGTTGGCCTTAGTTCGCCCGCTACCTCCTTTCCTATTCCGGTCATTTGCGGCTTGATCGCGGGCATTCTCGTCGGCGTGGTCATGTACTACACAGGCGCCAACTTTTCCTTGCAGATCTTCTTGATTGTCTCGACCTGCGTGTTGTACTTGATCTCCGCCGGTTTGTTCTCCAGAGCTGTGTGGTTTTTCGAGACCTACATCTTCAACCAGGCAACCGGAGGCGATGCTTCCGAAAACGGGTCGGGGCCTGGAACCTACAACATCAAAAAGTCTGTTTGGCACGTCAACTGCTGCAACCCAGAGACGGACAATGGCTGGGACGTGTTTAACGCGTTGTTGGGATGGCAAAACTCGGCCACATACGGCTCGGTCATTTCCTACAACATGTACTGGCTTTTCATCATCGTGACTGTTCTCTTGATGGGATTCGAGGAGAAGCACGGCCACTTGCCGTTCCTCAAGAACGTGACTTTGAGCGCGTTGAACCCAATGTACCACATCAAGGGAAAGAAGAGACACGAGTTGTCGAAGAAGGAGAGAGACGCGTTGTTTGAGAAGGTGCGGTTGCAGAAGATGGAGGAGGAGGAGTCCAGCGAGTCGTTGACGCAGAAGGCGGAGAAGATCTCCAGCTAGGTTCTTCTACGACCTCCATGTCATGGTCGCGCACCAGCACCAGGTCTATTCCATTATCAAAAGACACACACACACACACAAGGGTAATGGGACGGGCATGGCTGCTGTTTTGATTTTATACGCTTTTGGTCGAGCCGTTAATTTGTTTTATAGTTTGGGGATATGGATAATACAGGGTAATTTCTAGTTAGGTGACTATGTTCTGTTGGTTATAGCAGATCGGATCCGTGGAGATATACATGATCCATGGGATTGCGGATTGGTATGTTGATAAGGAGGGAAAATGTTACAGACTGGTGTATCATGTAGGATATGAACCAGGTCAGAGGTTTCGTTATGGCCCAGGTTTCTAGTTGTCCTTTTCTGTTGATTTGACGTTTGTCCACGCTAGCTACACCGCTTTTACACGTCGTCATCCTCACAATCTCCAGTCTTCGAAGCATCCCATACGATCCTACGATGCGTGACCCTTTTATGCCACGTGAGTATTGGCTTTAGACCCTGAAAACCATCAAATCTACGAACATAACCGTACTACCTGTTGTAATTTTAACAATAGAGGATGCATTTGCAAGAGGTTTGGAGAGCAATACGGAAGTAGAAAGAGACCACATCACTCACGGCAAGTGCCGTCAAAAGGCCGCCACCAGTCAGCTAATCATAGCCCCTCCCAAAAGGTCATCCGATGGGTTTCACGACCTTCGCACATATGTTCTTGACGTTGCGTTAATTCCTCAACGCAGTCCCGCCACGATCTGCCAATGAGAGCTCTGCAAAACGTCAGCAGTCCATTTTTCACGTCCACATGTATTGCTTTTACCCCATACCAGCTGGCTGGGGCAAAAATGCGGGAAATTCTCGCTTCGCATCTGCTCCAGTTTCTGTTGTGGGACACAACCACTCAAACCTCAATCAAACCGCAGCGTGCACTACATGCCCCAGGCCAGTGTGGGGAAACGCACGGCATACATAATATGACGTTGCTGGTGCCAGCACACAGCCGCAGAACGTAGGATTACTAAGCCCCAGCTGCTGTGTGGGCCGGTTTGTTCAACACATCTACCACGACATTACTAAGCTCCAGCCTAGATTGTGCAAACAGTAGCATCACCTGAATTCAGTCTCGGGGACTACTTAAGCACCTGTCTTGCGTAATCACCTGCTTGCTTAGCACCTGTATTGCGTAAACATCCGTTTCACCATATACCTTTAACCTGCTGTTCAACCACCTATTGTTCCCTGGCAACCTCCCTTCTCTTGATGGTGGATCTCTTCAACGTGCAGATTTTCTTCGTCGTCCTCAGAGAATCTCTCGAGGCGGTGGTGGTGATCTCGGTGCTCCTCGCATTTCTCAAGCAAGGCATCGGCGGAGCCACGCAAGACCCGGTATCCTACAAACGGTTGCGGCGACAGGTGTGGTTCGGAGCCTTTTCGGGCCTTGTACTCTGCGTATGCATTGGCGTTGCCTTCATTGCCATATTTTACACACTTAAAAACGACGTGTGGTCAAAGTCGGAGGACTTGTGGGAGGGCATATTCTGCCTCATTGCTGCCATTATGATCACGCTCATGGGCCTCGCCATGCTCCGGGTGAACAAGATGAAGGAGAAATGGAGAATCAAGCTTGCACAGGCTTTGGTGAAGACACCCAAAAAGTCGAAAAGGTGGTTGGGCTTTGGCCACTACGCCAAGAAGTACGCCATGTTTGTTCTCCCCTTTATCACTGTGTTGCGAGAGGGTTTGGAGGCGGTCGTATTCGTAGGAGGAGTCGGTCTAACTTCTCCCGCATCGTCTTTTCCCATTCCCGTCATCTGCGGCTTGCTTACTGGGGGTGTAGTGGGCATAGTCATGTACTACACCGGTGCCAACTTCTCGTTACAAATCTTCTTGATTGTATCCACGTGCGTGTTGTACTTGATATCTGCCGGGTTGTTTTCTCGCGCCGTCTGGTTTTTCGAGAGCTACATCTTCAACCAGGCCACCGGCGGCGACGCCGCTGAAAACGGCTCTGGGCCCGGCACGTACGATGTGAACAAATCCGTGTGGCACGTCAATTGCTGCAACCCTTTGAAAGACAACGGATGGGACATTTTCAATGCGCTTTTGGGGTGGCAGAACTCGGCCACGTACGGCTCCGTTCTATCGTACAATTTGTACTGGCTCTTCATCATCGTGACGGTGTTCTTGATGGGGTACGAGGAAAAGCACGGCCACCTACCGTTCTTTGACCACGTGACCTTGGGCGCATTGAACCCCAAGACGCTAATCAAGGGCAAGAAGAAGAAGCTTTCCAAGAAGGAGGTGCAGGAGTTGTTTGATAATGTGCGCAAACAGAATTTGGCCGACGAAGAGTCGAGCGAGACGCTTTTAATGCGACCCGTGGAGAACAATAGCGAGCGACGAAAGTAGGGTATATGGTGGAGCTCGATATGCTCCTAGTCTCGACAGAACCACATTCTCGCGTCGTAGAAGGCAAACGTCTCGTGGAGCGGTATGCTTTGCTCTTTATTGGATGAGAAGGGATTGGTGAATAAGTATGCATTGTTGAATGAGTAGTATGATGGCTGGGGAGGGTTGGCTGAAGGGAAGCTGGTCTGGCACGTGACTACCATCACGGGACCGTCCAGAAACGGGAGAGGCCTCCTATTTGAGGTGCCTCGTTGGGTTTCCCAGTGAAAGTATGCTGCTTCTCCAGAAATCCTGCAATATGGTATGCCAGCGTATTTGCGCATTCAAATGTCCATTCAGGAATCCACGTTTCAAGTATCCGCGATGTAGGAGCAACTGGGCATTGTGTACTATGCACCAAAGTACTGGCAGAACATTCCTGTAGTAATTTTTCCTGGTCATTCTGTCGATTTTCTCCCCAAGTTCCATTTGGCTGCCTTTTGCATCACTTGACACGGCGATCAGCACTAAAAGTGCAAGGCGCAATTTCTAGACCTTCCAAATATGTATTAGAAGTCCTCGCCAAGAAGCTTAGTCACTCTTTCACTCCTTGCTTTCATTATGTGCTCCCCACAAGTCCACTGAACACTTGAAACGAGTCCCAGAGAGAACGTATTAAAACCTTCAGGACAAGTGATGTGAAGAAATTCAGTATCCTCACCACAAAACATGCCGGCAGTGTCGAAATACAAAATATCGGGAGGGCCGAGGTAGCGAGCTCCTTCTTTTAGTGCGCCGGTTCACGCAAGACCTCGTGCGCTTCACAAATAGGTCCTGACCTCTCGACACCATTCATGCGGAGAGTTTTCGTCTTTCGGAAACCGTAGATAGCTGCTCTAGCGCTTTCCTTCAATATGGATCAGGTACCTCGTGGCCCCAAGTGGTTGTGCACGATTTGGATGACAGTGCTCGATCGGTTGACCGATCAAAGACTTCGAGCTTGATGCAGCATACGCAATGTTATACCAGATCGAGGGTTATCGAAATCGCTCAGCTCAACATGTCTTTGGATGGTACACAAGATTGCATCCGTGTCGAGATAATTATGTGCCTTTTCGGTGGTTGATAAGAGATACCCTGAAAGAGTAGATGTTCAGTACAGAATCACGCTCTCACTTATGACCGACCTTGATCCTTGAAAATATAGGAATTGGCTTTCGGGCCATTCCTCACATTTGGGTGACTTCATTGCAATCTTCAGGAAGGTGATATCCGGAGGTGGCTGAATCTCTCGCGCACACTAGGGAACACAGCCTTTGATAGGATTTACGTTTCGTTTCTTAGCTTGTTAGGTCGAAGGCCATTCTTCCGAGTCCAAGTTGGGAAAGTAGGGCACGGAGGTATGTGAAGATCTATGCAACAGAATGGCACGTGTTCTGCTGGTGCGTGCAGGTCACCTTGGCCAATGAAAACCATAGAAACTTCTTTAGGCCCGGGCACGGAGGTATTCACGGACAGCTCAATTGAAGGAAATAGTCGAAATGCTGCAAATTTGCGGCAAGTGCCAAGCTTGGTGCAAGTACCCACGATATTGCGTTAGCTCAGTTCAGTAAAAAGATAATGAACATCTCTAAAGATATAGGTACTTTTGTCGAATACCGTCAACAACTGACACATAGCACCCCTATCTCTGAACAAGCAAAACGCTGTGCATTTTCGCAGCCGTCTCCTATTGTGCTAGTCCTGTGCCAAATGCGGCAAGTGGGCCATATCTGAGCTATAACACTCACATGTGGTCAGTGCCTCCAACCGTGCTGGCGTTGATATGAGTGCACGTGACCTCTTCAGACGCATATGGCACGGCGGTATAACCCACTAACTCTATCCGTGGTTTCCCACGGTAAGCCCGTAGTTCCCACCAGCAGCCACGATAGCAAGCCGGGTCCGAAAAACACCTCAACGCACTGCCTCAAACAAAGACGCCCAGCTCGAGGGGCTTAGTCTGGCAGTCAACTTGAAGTGTCCTAATAGAACACTTTTCCTTCACAGAAGAGCGCCAAGAAAATTCTGACACCTCAGCCGCGGCTGAGCTACTTTAGGGCGTGTTTATCGAGAGACCGTGGCGCTGATTGGTTGAGCCAAGCATGAATACCGGATATAGCTTAAGTTATCGGTTACATCTCTTTATTTTCCGGCTGCCCTCTGCTGCCTGCCCCTATCACTTCTTGGTGCTGCCCCTGCTGTGCCAAGAAAACCCACTGCTTTGGGGTGTTCTGGCACCCCCCAATTAAGCGGCCCTGCATTGCACCTCGAAAACTGGCCATTGATTATTTTGGACAAAGCTGACCTCCACCACGTAGCCGAAAACCACCCACCTGGATTTTCCACTCTCTCCAAATGCTCCCTCAAAAAGCCCCTTTTCCTGAAATCCAAAGGCACCACGCCCCAGCCTCCACACACAACCATGCGCCCCAATCTGTCCGATCTGCGGCATCCTACGGAATCTGTCCGATCGTTCCTGCTTAATGTACCGAAGGCTGAATGTGAGTTTTATTTATAAACCCCATGATCCGGCATTCTCCACACTGGTCCGATATTTCCTGCAGCTCTGGCGCTCGCTCTTTTCCATCTTCAAGCCATATATAGCCCCATAGGCACTAGGAATCGCCAGAATGGTCGCCCTCTTCAACGTCCAGATTTTTTTCGTCGTGCTCAGAGAGGCCCTAGAAGCAGTGGTGGTGGTCTCCGTTCTCTTGGCGTTTTTGAAGCAAGGTCTCGGCGGAGCCACCGAAGATCCGGCAGCCTACAAGCGGTTGCGCCGACAGGTGTGGCTAGGCGCCCTTTCCGGATTGGTGCTTTGTGTCTGTATAGGGGCGGCGTTCATTGCCGTGTTTTACACGCTCAAGAACAATGTGTGGGCCAAGTCCGAGGACTTGTGGGAGGGCATTTTCTGTCTCATTGCCACGATCATGATCACGTTCATGGGCCTTGCGATGTTGCGCATCAACAAAATGCGGGAGAAGTGGAGGGTGAAGTTGGCACAGGCGTTGGTGAAGACCCCAGAGAACTCCAAGAAATGGTTGGGGTTTGGCCACTATACTAAGAAGTACGCCATGTTTGTTTTGCCTTTCATCACCGTTTTGCGTGAGGGCTTGGAGGCCGTCGTCTTCGTTGGCGGAGTTGGCCTCAGTTCGCCCGCCTCGTCTTTTCCCCTCCCAGTGATCTGTGGCTTGATAGTAGGTATCCTTGTGGGCATGGCCATGTACTACACCGGGGCCAACTTCTCCTTGCAGATCTTCTTGATCGTTTCCACGTGCATTTTGTACTTGATCTCCGCCGGGTTGTTTTCGCGATCCGTGTGGTTTTTCGAGAGCTACATGTATACCAGAGCCACCGGAGGCGATGCCGCGGAGAACGGATCCGGACCTGGAACATACAACATTAAGTCCTCGGTGTGGCACGTGAACTGCTGCAACCCTTTGAAAGACAACGGATGGGACATTTTCAATGCGCTTTTGGGGTGGCAGAACTCGGCCACGTACGGCTCGGTCATTTCCTACAACTTGTACTGGCTTTTCATCATCGTGGTGGTGTTGCTAATGGGCTTTGAGGAAAAACACGGCCACTTGCCCATGCTCAAAAACGCGACGTTGAGTTCTTTGAACCCAATGTACCACATCAGGGGGAAAAGAAGGCAGGAGTTGTCCGAGAAGGAGCGCCGTGATTTGTTTGAGAAGCTCAAGAGCCAGAAGATTGGCGAGGGCGAGTCCAGTGAGTCTATTCTCGACAAGATGGAGAGGCCCGAGGGAGGACAATAGGGCGGACAGGAATCACATCAAAGACGAGTTTGGTTACTTTTGTGGTTTGGTGAATGCAGCGGAATGGGTTGAGGAAATCCAGTTAGCACTAGCCCAAATCGGGAAACACATTCTTTTCTTAGCAACCTTAGTGTGGACATCAACTCGATCAACCTCCACCGGAAACACGAAGTCGTTGGCAAATGTTCGGCCCGACGGAAACCATACTGTAGCTGTTCTAAAGTATGCTCATCTCGCAGCACAGCCCTCCTGCTTGATGCGCCGTGTCTCGTAGGCTGAAGTGTATGTCACTCTAAGGTGGTCCCTTATTATCCCAAAGGTTCTTCATGGCTGTTGACCATCTCGTCCGCAGTTTGGATCTGACTGGCAACGATGCCTACACTCCTGGTCTTTGTCACTCTGGGGGCCGTTGGAGGTTTGTAGAGAACGATCTACACCCTTGCAGCCTCAAACAAAGTCGTTTTGATAAACAGTAATGGTGGTGCTGTTTTGAGGTATGAAGGGAAAGGACCTTTCATTTAGATGACTGGTATTGGGCTTGTCAGAATGAGCCACGCTATTGTATGCTCTGGAATGGCCAATCTCTAAGTCAGAATCCATGTTGGAGGCGAGTGTACTCACTCGAATCGGCTACGATATATTTCTGAAATATTTAAGAGGATTGCGTCCGGGTACGAGGTTGGCAAACTAATGCTGGACCTCGATGACCACGTCTTCCTGCTGCGATACCTCTTTAGTATCATTCAAATAGGACTCTTTCAAAGACAATTCCAAGAAAACCAGAAAAGATGCTATATTACAGTAAGTTACCAATGTAACTATACGGAAAACTAGGTTGAATGCTAAAACGATTTTGTTAGGCTGAGAACTTCCCCGGACCAAGAATCGCTTATTTGATATGTTCTTTTTTCCACAGAAATGCTGTAAGCGAAAAGGCATATATCTCTTTCTAAATACCCCCATCTAACTCGGAAGACATCTAGAGATGATTCCTGTCTCGTCTTTCGATAGGAAGTACTATAGACAACGTGTTTTCGGCTGGGCGTGCGCTGGGCAAGAAATGTCGCAGCCGTCTCGCCTCAGCTTGGATCGTGACATTACCCATATGGGCTGATGTAGGCACAACTGCTAGTCTGGTCAGAAATGTCCTGTGCATTCCCAGTTCATATATTAGCTATAATACCGGTCTATATTGGTCGTCTTTCCATGGCTGCCGGCCAACATCTCCCTTGTTGTTTGGCATATTCAAAGCATGAACAACCTGTCTCTGAAAAAGCATTTTTTTTTTCATTAGAAGTACTCGCCTTCTGCCATTTTGACTGAGACTGTTCCTCAACCTCACAGCCTTCTATCGAACCTGATCTACAACACCCACAAGAATTCCAACTCTCGTCTTTAACAAACAAATAAAAATACTCTCCACCACCATCTTGCAACCCTCAAAAAACCACTTTTCTCCTCTCCCACACACCTCCCCACGTTGCCTTATCTAATTCTCTCGCACTCGCCTTCCCTTTCCGTCTCCGGCCGTGAACCCCGCGAAAGCGCAAAACGCACATACTCACCGTGCAGAGAATGATCTGGAATGCGCTTTCGCCAGCCGCCTTTAAATTCACCCGAGTATGCACTAATACCACATCATCAGCAAAAATGGTGAAACAGGCCCCCTTTGCCGTGGAGCAGTTCATGGACAAACATGAAACAAACATCACCTACAACATGGCCGAGACCTGCTGCGACTCCTTGACCATCCCGGAGATAGTCGGCATGGACGCCCACGCCAGTGAAGAAATCGCCAAAGAATTGCTCGCCAAAAAACTCACCTACGGCCACATCAAAGGCTCGCCCGAGCTCCGCGGCGCCATTGCCGCTCTATACGCAGGATCGGGCGTAACGGCCGACGACGTGGTGGTCACGAACGGCGCCATTGGAGCCAACTTTCTCACCTTCTACACCGTGGTGAACCCACGGGATCACGTGATCGTGGTGGCCCCCAGCTACCAGCAATTACTGTCGGTGCCCGAAATGTTCGGTGCCACGGTCGACTTGTTCCATATACAGGCCGAGGATGGGTACCGGCCCCGGTTAGACGACCTCCGCGCGATGATTGCAAAAAACGGCACCCGGTTGCTCGTGATCAACAACCCCAACAACCCGACCGGTTTCGTGTGGGAAAACGACGTTCTTGCCGACATTGTCGCGTTGTGCAAGCAGCATGACGTCACGCTCATGTGTGACGAGGTGTACCGTCCGTTGTACCATATGCAGCTGTCGGAGCCGGTCAAATCGGTGGTTTCGTTTGGCTACGACAAGACCATCTCCACTGGCTCGATGTCCAAGGCGTTTGCGCTAGCCGGGTTGCGTGTGGGCTGGATCGTGACAAAAAACGCGGAATACAGTAAAGGGTTCTGGGAGAAACGGGACTACAACACCATTGCTGTGCTGAGTTTGGACGACTATGTCGCGGCCGTGGCTCTCCAGAACGTTGGCCTGATTTTGGAGCGCAACCACGAGATTTGCCTGCGCAATTTGGCCTTGTTGCTAGCGTTTATTGATGCTCATAAGGATAAGTTGTCGTGGGTGCTTCCACGCGGGGGGTCGACCTGTTTTGTGAAACTAAATGTGCGCATTTCATCGATGGAGTTCGCCGAGAAATTGGTGGAAAAGTACGGGACGTTGGTGGTGCCCGGAGAGGTCTTTGGAATGGAGGGCTGGCTCCGCATTGGTTTTGGCAACTCCACGCGCGATATCACCGAGGGCTTGAAGTGTGTAGCGCAGTTGCTCGACGAGTGTTAGGTGGGGTTTGGCTAAGGTCATGTCGTGGTGGAATGTACACAGGGACAACTATTCAATGGGATGACCAGGATGCAGCGCATGAGGTGGGCAAAGTAGAATGACATTGTGCACATAGTCTCTATGATGAATGGGGGGAACGCTTGATGTGGCCGCATGAGATTCAGGTGGCGCCAGGTCGTTTATGAACCCCGACAAATAACCAGTATCTCAGCATTGACCATCGATAACACAACCGTAACTTAGCCCCCCGCCTTATTGGGAGCCACAGTAAAATAGGATAGAGGCTTTCCAGCCTCTTCTGCATGATCACAGCCAAAGTAACAAGATGAGCTTCATGTCCATAATCAAACACATCGCTTTACCTTACGGGTAACTGAAAGGTAGGTGATTATGGTAGTTGATATGATTGGTCCATGAGGCGGCCGCTCGTGCCGTTAATTGTTAATGGCTTTTGGGCACCTTGAAGAGAGACAGAAGGAGGCTCCATCAGATCCTGTTGCCATTGGTTTATGCCGTTTACCATACATTTGTACGCTGCAGAGTGTGTCAAATAAGTCACCCTAGCGTCCTTCCTTGAATTCAACCGCCTCGCCTTAGCTGCTAGGCATTTTGTTTCCTTCTTGGAACTGAGCGTCAAACGATGCATCTCCATGATCAACATTTGTAGGTGACGATAATCTTTCCCCTTGGGCCTCAAACAGCACCCCAAAGAAGTCTGGAGGTCTAGCAGGTCTTATTTCTCGTTCATTTTCTGGGCAGGGTTCTTGTAAAAAGTGGGCTAAAGGGGAAAAACAGCAAACTGTGGGGGCAATCCATGTTGCATTCCACGCTAAGTAAGGAATGGCCAGTAATACACTTCACTAAGACGAGACTAGTCCCCTTTCACGTATATGTAGCCACTGGCAACCAAGCTCTAGGAAAATACATTCCTTTTTTCTTTTTTAAGCTAGAACATTCCAAAAGAAAAGTACCGAAGAAAATAAAACAAACGGTGTAGGGAGACCGCACTATTCCTGCCAGTGAGACATGGCTGCGAAAGTGTTGCACCGGCGATCACCAAGCCACGCTTACTATGCAGCGATCCAGCGACCTCCAATCGTCTTTGGATACCTTCTACGCCACCGCTCTAGATACAGAATTCAAGAACAATAGGCTATCCTTATTTTCTTTCTTCTTTCCGCTTTGTCTTTCTTATTATTTTTGTTCTTCATCTCTTCTTCTTATTCATTGAATTTAGCGTGGAATGAGCATCAGTAGCGTGCTCTTTCGCGCCCCTCTGGCCGAGCAGTATGTCTCTTTTTAACTATGCCAACCCGACCAGAAACACGATTTTCTTATATAAGACGGGGTCCGCACTTTTTCTGGGAAGTACTTTTTTCTCTTCCAACCACTCTTCTTCTTCGAAATTAACTACACAGGATTTTCAAGCTCGGGGTCTTCCTTAGACTTCTCCAGCTGGTGTTCGGGAGCGCACACCGCACTTCGCCATATTTATTCCAATTGATAACGGCGTATCTCAAGCTCAAGTTCCGCTTTGGTACCAGAAAATGGACGAGCGCCAGAACACAGACCAAAGCGGGAAATGACTCTTTTTTCTCTGCAAACAATGAAAACAATCAAAGCACTGAGAAGTCTTGCAAAAAACACGCTCGCCATCTCTCTCTATTCGGCTCTGCTCATTTTTCTAAGCTCTCTCTGCACATCTGCAAACTCTCTTTCAAAGCCGTGAGCAAGGAGAAGGATATCCAAGCCACCAGAAAATGCGACCCCATTTCGGCCGGGTCGCCAGAAGCGCTGCCCATGCTCACTCTCCCCTCTAGTACTGCCTCTAAGGTCACTATCGTGACTTGTAACATACCAGCCAAGATCGTAACAAACACGAAAGTCATTGCTGAAAATAAAGTCCCAAAACATGGGTCACCCAACGAAACCCCCGAGCGCTGGAGGGAAATCTCTGCGCCCTTGAGGGCGCCAGAAAAGCTGCTCACTTTTGGGTGGCAGGTCCAGGGAAAACGTAGAAACGGCTTGGTGAAAGCCGGAAATGTAACGGAAACTGAGAAAAACACTGCCAAAGAGAAAGACCACCTGCCTTTCACTCTCGCCCGTACGCTGCCTGAGAATTTCGCCACCAGTCCCAGAAGTGTGGCAGGTCTTTTTTACACCTTGGACAACCCATACAAGGTGTTGGAGCACCTCGACGACGATGCCTTCCAGGTTCCTGAAGGCAAGCTAAGAAGCTCATCCAAACAATGCAATCTACCACATTGCCCCAAACCACCCCCATCCTTGTACAAATCACTTTTGATTACTGAGCCTTTCGAAAACACACCAACCGCAACCGTTTCGCCAATTAAGATCCCAGGCAAATCGCCTGCGTGGAACTCGGCCCAGATTTTGGCGGAGCATCCAGTAAAGCTGGCAGTTTCTGCTCCTAAACAAGCGAAATTCAACCTCATGGTAGCAGATCTCGACAGTGCACGTATAATCAAAAACAGAAGACGGCAGACTGCGAGGAGTTCATCTCAGACCCCCAAAAAAACACCAACTCTAACACTCACTCGGGACACGGCTGACGATTTCCGCTTGGCCTCCTCTCCTTCGCGGTCTGTTTCTCCCCCTACTCCCAAGTTTCAAGCCAACGAATGGCAGACGGTGCAAAAGAGACGGAGCAATACGGGACATACTCAGGACGCTGTTGGGGGGTCCCCAATTGCCAATATTGGGATTAATTCACGACCACTGCCCTTTTCGGCAACGAATACACTAGCTGAGTGTGAGTCGCCTGTGATCTTGTACAAGAAGAGACCTACCGTCTCAGTCTCAGTCTAAGACCTAGTGTCATGGGAGTCCAACAAAAACACCAAAACCAAAAGAAAAAGAATGAAAAGAACTAAGAAAGAAACGAAAGATAAAGCAATAAAAAAAAGTAAAAAGGTGGTAAAATAAAGGGTCACTGGCCGACTTTCAGACACGCCATTTGCTCGTAATATCTAGATAGTAATACATGCAACATGCCTGAGATTGTAGAGAAGGATAAACAACCTAGCAAGTGAGAAGATAAAGGCGTTAGCCAATTACTTATTGTCTTTCTTCAGGCTTATATGTTTTGTTTTTCTTTTCTTACTTGGTTCATGTTTCATAATTGCGATAAGAAAGGGATCATGGGCCACGCAATATAAGGTCTGAAAAGACGAAGAAAAGGACATCCTTCTTCAGTATCTGAGAAAAGTATTATGTTTGAGAAACCGCACGAGATACTCTATTTCCAATTCTTTCTGGCACAGAGGCAGAGAGACAACATTACATATTTTTCTGTATTAAGAAACGCAACTAATAAGGCATTGAAGCGAGCATTCATAAGTTTGTTCAATGGCCTGAGTGTAGCAAGTCATTTCGGTTTACTGATATATATGGAGAGTAGTGAGTATATTGTACCTCAGTGTTTTGATATCACATGAAATGAGACCGTAAGTTGAGCATCTCTCTCTGTTAGAATATCAGACTATGACCTACATTGTCCATGGGTCCTTGCTGCATAGTAGCTATATATATAGTAAACAATGGGGAGGAAAAAGAGACTAAGATCATCTGTCAAAATTCCCGAAGGTCTGCCTATGGAAAGATCTGCTGTTCGATGGACCATGCACCATTTCTTAGTTATTGTTAATGACCTCCATATTCAAAATATGGCACGCTCCATACTGCTTTCGTGATTTCTGTAGAGCTGGTCATTAGTGAGTATCTCGCTAAGCTACTTGGGTAAAACAAAAAAACCCACAATTAACTGTGGTGAGATGCAAAATAGCACTCAGAGAACGAGAGAATGGACTCCTCCAGCTGTAATTACAGAGCGTGGGAGGTGGAAAAGAAGAAGGATGGTTTGGGTTTTGGCAACTGGTTTTGGTAACTGGTTTTGGCAACTCTGACTCAACAGATATGGCTCTTTTGGGAAAGGCGGGATACACAGACCGAATTTCCCTACAGAAATGGAAATTGCGGCGACAGAATTTGCAGATTTGGTTGTGTTGCTGCTTAGCGAAGCCAGTACGGTATTGCTGGCGGAATTGGGGCCAACGTGCGAAGTCTAGTACTGAGATCCGTAAGCTAAAAACAAAGTAAGCTTCGGTGGCCATTACGCTGAGTCTCGTCAGCACCCACAAACCCCGAAGGGGACAAAAGAGATGACACCACGGGATACTCTATGGGCCATTTCCGTGCTCTGTTTCGGTAATGTTCCAGGTGTAGAAGACAGCCGGCCATGCCCTCTGTATGGCAAAATATCACCTTCAGAATGATCATTGGGTGCATCCCGCGAAGAGTCACCTAAACTAGCAACACCCCATGATAAATGAGTACCCAATGATCGCATATAGTGAAGTCAAGGGCCGCAAGCACGCACTCAGCCGGAACAAAAAGTAAACACCAGAAGTTTTCCATGTTCATCCCATCACTTTTTTTTTTCATATTCCCACCCGTTCTCCACACTCCCATCCTTGATTCATACTTGATTCACACCCCTTCTCCACATGTTACTTCTGATCCACTGGACTATTACTAATTCTCGTTTTTTTTCGCACCTGCAACACTGGCCTGGCCCTCGCGCCTACATCGCACCGAAAACCACATCTACAACGCAATCCTAACCACATCCTAAAGACAACACGACACTAAAATACGGTCATGTTCCGCTCACACACCGCACGTGCCGTGTCGCGGGCACTGGCGCTAAAACCCATGCGCCAGCTCGCGTCCGCCGCGTCCCAGGCTGAGCTTCTCAGTAAGTACCCCATTGGCCTCAACATCCATGGTTTTTCCATCGAAAACGTGCAAAACTTGCCCGAGTTTTCGCTCGTGGCCGTCAAATTGAAACACGCCCGCACGGCGCTGGAGCACTTGCACTTGGCGTCTGCGACGGACAAAAACAACGTGTTTTCCGTGGCTTTCAAAACGAACCCGCCCGACGCCACCGGCGTGCCCCACATTTTGGAGCACACCACGCTCTGTGGCTCGTACACGTATCCTGTGCGAGACCCGTTTTTCAAAATGCTCAACAGATCGCTCAGCAACTTCATGAACGCGATGACTGGCCACGATTATACGTACTATCCATTTGCCACCACCAACCGCAAAGACTACGACAATTTGATGGCCGTGTATCTCCTGCTGGTGTTCGAGCCCATCTTGTCCCACGACGACTTCTTGCAGGAGGGCTGGCGGCTCGAGCAGCAGGACATGGCCGACCCTAGCAGTCCCATAGAATTTAAGGGCGTGGTCTATAATGAGATGAAGGGCCAGTGCTCCAACACGGGCTACCTATACTGGATCAAATTCCAGGAGTCGATCTACCCGCTGCTCCAGAACTCGGGCGGCGATCCCGCAGAAATTGTAAACTTGCAGTATGAGGATTTGGTTGATTTCCACAACTTGAACTACCACCCCTCCAACGCCAAGACCTTCACCTACGGCACTTTTTCACTCAATGAGCACCTCCACAAGCTCAACGAAGCCTACGCCAAGTTCGGGTCACGTGCCCGCAAAAACGACGTGAAGAAATCGGTGTTCGAGTCTTCCGGCGGGTCTCGTGACATAACCGTGTCGGGTCCCGTCGATTCCATGACACCAAAGCCTGTCGCAGAACAGTACAAGGCATCGGTCACGTGGTACCTCGGAAATCCCCTTACCGACAAATCACACTACGATGTTTTCAAGTGGAAGGCACTCTCGTCGCTCCTTTTCGATGGCCATAATGCGCCTTTCTACCAGGAGTTGATCGAGGCCGGGTACGGCGAGGACTTTTCGCCCAATAGCGGATTCGACCAAACCACGGCTCTCCTTTCGTTTACTGTTGGCGCCACGAACCTCAGTGAGGAAAAGGCTAAAAACATCCACGACAAAATCACTGCGATTTTGCGTGAAAAAGTGGTACCTGAACTCGCCCAAAAAGACGGCGCGTACCACAAGCGCATTCTCGCTATTCTCCACCAGTTGGAACTCAGTTTCAAGAAACACAGACCGGATTTTGGCTTGGGCTTGTTGAACTCTGTCGTGCCTGCTTGGATCAATGGTCTGGATCCGTTCAAGGCGTTACAGGTACAAAACATCCTCTCCAAATTCAAAGAGGAGTACCAGGAAAGAGGTCTTGCGATGTTCAAAGATATGATAGAAACGTCCTTGCTCGATTCGACAACGCCTACTTTCAAATTCACCATGGTCCCTGACGCACACTATAACGAGACTTTGCTCAAGAAGGAAAAGGCAACTCTCGACGCAAGGGTGGAACAGCTTTCTGCCGAGGATAAACAGATGGTTTACGATCGCAGCAAGAAGCTTTTGGAAAAACAGCAGGAACCTGAGGACGTCTCGGTGTTACCTACCCTAACTATTCAAGATATTCCGCGTCTAGGCGACCACTATGAACTCTCCTTCAGTGGTGTCGCCGGCACAGGGGGACGTATCCAGAGGCGGGTAACTCACACCAACGACTTGGTGTACGTCACGGCCAAAAAGGACATTTCTTTTCTTCCACAGAGACTCTACCGATACCTTCCAATATTCAGCACGTGCTTGACCAACTTGGCTGGTACGCACACGACCTCCATTACAGAGTTGGAGACGAGGATTCAGCAGTTGACTGGCGGAATCAGCTTTTCCGCCAGTGCCAAAACAGACCCCTATGACCTTTCCAAACCGACGCTTAACTTCGTGCTTTCCGGAATGGCGCTCCGGGAGAAATCGGGCCATATCTACGAGTTGTGGGCCGAGATTTTGCAGCACACGAAACTCACCCCCGATGAATTGGTCGTCGATAAACTCAATACGTTGGTGAAGAACTTGGCGCAGAACCAGTTCAACAATATTGCAGACAGAGGCCACTCGTACGCCAATTCCTACAGCAATGCGCAGTTGACGCCCACAAAATACATCAACGACATGCTTGGAGGATTCGGCCAGGTGCAGCTAGTCTTGGAGATGAACAAGAAACTCGAGGAGCGTGGCAAGGAGTATCTCAAGGAGGAGCTCCTTCCTATCTTGGAAGAAATCCGCCAGTTTTTGACCCACGGGTTTGTGGACTCCGGCTCAAAAGGCTTTACTTACAGTCTTGTTAGCGACCAGGCAGGCGTTTCCGAGAATGAGAAGTACATTGAGGCTTTCGATGCGAAGATCACCTCCAACAGCCAGCACCATAAAAACGCTCTCCTGCTTGTGGCTACCGAATTCCAGCCCAGCACCGTCTCCAGAACAATCTTGAACATGCCCTTCCAAGTTGGCTATGCATCTTTGGCAAAAGTCGGTGCACCCTACGCCAGCGAGGATGGAGCCACTCTCCAGGTGTTGTCGCAGTTGATGACCTTCAAGCATTTGCACTCTGTCATCCGCGAATCCAACGGAGCCTATGGCGGAGGCTTGAACTGCGATGGTTTGGGTGGCACGCTCAACTTCTACTCCTACAGAGACCCCAATGCCATCAAATCTGCGTCTTCGTTTGAAAAAAGTCCTGAGGTCGCAAAATCTAGTCTCTTGGATGGAAAATGGGACGAGAAGGCACTCCAGGAGGCAAAATTGGCCATTTTCCAGAGCGTCGATGCGCCCAGCCATATCTCAAGTGAAGGGGCTGCGCTTTTCCTCGATGGAGTGAGCGACGAAATGAGACAGGAGAGAAGAGAGCGGTTTTTGGACGTGAATCTCCAGGACCTTCAGGAGGCCAACGAGAAGTACTTGCAGAATGGTGCCAGCAGTGTGTTCACCGTGTTGGGCGAGGCGAAGGACTTGGGAGCGGACGGCTCGTGGGAAGTGAAGTCGTTTTAGTGATTGCCACTTGTACATAGAGCAGCATCGGTACAGCTAACGAGGCAGCTGCATAGGCACAGCTACATAGACATGACTACATAGACACGGCTTCATAGATAGGATGGATATAATAGGACTGCTAGTAGGGGACGAAAGCTAGTAGAAGACTACTAGTAGGGAATCATATTACCGAGACTTCTACTAATAGTCTTTAAAGTAGAGAACGTCCTGAGTATGTCACTTTAGTTAGTGGCTAATGAGGAAGCTACACTATACATCTCTTATTTCTTGGGCTTTACTAGAGAGCAGATCGACGGAGGAAATAACCATAACCGAAAGAAGAGAATCTCTTCCATTACTTCCATGTATCTGCCATGCAGACTTCTGAAGTTCTACATCAACACATTTTCACACTTCCTCGCTATAACCCCCGAATCACCTCGAAATTCGACCAAGTCGGACATTTCCTCATCCTGACTCATCCAAACTAGACCGCCATACTATCGCTACATTTCCCGCATCTGTATAGTTCTTTATTTCTATGTACTGACGTGAGCCAGATCCGTCCCTTTTCGATATATATGTACAGTGTTCCTCGCAAGCCTACACGCGGTGCGTTCTGGAGTAGTCCTTAGGAATAGCCTCCGGCACTTTTCTCTTCTTGGCTTCCGTAAAAAGACAGTGTCTCTGGGCACGTGGATCGTACAAAATGAGGCTGAGGCGCTGGGTCAGTCTGGGGATTTTGAACCACTTCTCGTACCCGGTCTTGGCCGCAGACACGAGTCTGACCATCGTTTGTGCGGACTTAGCTTTGGCCATGTTTGTTTGGGAAATGGAGAGCTGCAGAAGTGTGGAAGAAGTCTGGAGTTGAGTGAAAAGATGCGTGGAGTGGACACCCGTACCTCCGGGAGTTCTGGATGTGGGATAGTCTGGGAAGGATGCCTGTGGAGTGGGCGAGTCGATTATGGGTGAGAAGTGGCCTATGGAATGGATATCTGGGGATTTTGGAAGTACTTGAAGTTTTTTATTGTTTGGTGGCTTTTTTGGCGTTGCACAATGGATTCGCAGTTTTCACAAATATTCTTTCTTTGGTGAGCTTATAGCGAGCCAGATTTTGAATTCTTATAATTTTTTGAAGAAAAGACTTTGAAGTGAATTTGAATTATTTCTTGGCAAGAAGAAAATTCCCCTTTCTAGCATGATCTCCTTTCCAAGAAGGACCTATGGTGGAAGACAATGGGTCCAATGGGTGCAACTACGCAACAGGGTACCAGAAAATCCACAATCTTCAGCAAAATCAAAAAAAAATATACCTAAGAAACATGCAGACCAGGGCCCTAAATGGACCCGTGAAACTGTTTTCCCACCATCAACAGTTGCCACTTCCTCCAGATGACATGCAAATGTGACTCCATGCAACGCACTGAGATAGACTACGCTTCTACATGTTCCCACCGAGCGCACTACAAAAACCACAGTGTTGGTCTCACCAGATACGTAGCAATGTGGGTCAGATAGCGGCCTTTGGATTGGTTTGCCAGAACGCAAGTAATCACGTGTTGTAGTCGTCGTGGGGTGAGAAAGAGGCAGCCCCCAATACGTAATAAAAATAGTATATCTTATCATTAGAATGTAATGGGATACTTATTTTAAAAAAAAACGTATTATATAAGATTTTTTTAAAAGATTCTTCTTGAGCTTAATGTAAGCCTCAAACATCGCTAAATACTGGAGCATGAAATAATAAATAGTAGGTATCCATAAAGGTACTTCAGAGACTACGCAGGCCGACAAATCTGTAGTTCAATACCCCCATACTTTCGATATTTCGGAGCATCTCCTACTCCCTCCAAGCGCGTCAAAACCGAAGATAAGAAATACGAAAAATAAGAGAAATAATAAAAACAAGAAAAATACGAAAATTAAGAAGAATACGAAAAACACTCCCAATCCTGCTCTAATCCTGCTCTACTCCTGCTCTCCGTTGCTCGCCCCGCACCTCGCGCGTCGGTAGTGGCCCTGCGATTTTCCACGACGCGCAACCCAGCCGCGATCCAGCTCCAGCCAACGCACCTCCAACTCGCACCGGAAAACACCCTCCAACACCAAAAAAAACACACCATCATGTTTGCGTTTTCCTGGCTCGTGCTCGCGCTCGCCGCGCTCGCCGCCGCGCTCCAGCTCGACGTGCCCGCGCTCGAAAGTGCTCGCCCCGTGTGTATCCGCGATTTCGTGGGCAGAGACCAGCTAGTGGTCATCAACGTCAAGACCAACGGGTACAAGGGCGACGGGCAGAAGTTGCAGTTGACCGTGATCGACACCTTGGGCAACCAGTTTGCACGCAAAAACGACATCAACAGAGAAACCCGGATTTCGTTCACCACGCACGAATCCGCGGCCATCGACATCTGTTTCGCCAACTACTTGGACCGCGGCCACGGGCGGCGCGAGTTGAGCCGCGAGGTCAACTTGGAGGTGGAGAGCGGCGCCAGTGCACGTGACTGGAACGCGTTGCAGACCGCCGAGAAGTTGAAGCCCGCGGAGGTGGACTTGAAACGGGTGCACGAGATGACCAAGGAGATCACGCAGGAGTTGCACTACTTGAAGAACCGCGAGGAGAGAATGCGCGACACCAACGAGAGCACGAACTCGCGCGTGAAGTGGTTTTCCATCTTGATCATCGTGGTGTTGATTGCGTTGGGGGCATGGCAGATCCAGTACTTGAGACACTACTTCAAGGTGAAGCATATTATTTAGGACGTAGCGAATGAATGACGTGCGCAGCTGCGGGTGTAGGAGAGTAGAGAGGTAGAGAGGTAGAGAGGTAGATACAGTAGATGTGGAAGATGAAGATGAAGTAGACAGATACAGGCAATACTGTGGGTACAATGGATACCGACATAGATAACGACAGTAGATGTGGTAGATATTTGTGATCTGAGGGTGATATCGTAGACGTTATGGCAGACATGTGGGGTATAGTAGACATGTGTGAGTAGTAAGCATAGAAGGAATAGATGATATAGTAGGTATAGCAGGTATAGCAGGTATAGTAGGTATAGCAGATATACTAGATATAGTAGAAACAGTGGATTTAGGTGATATAATAGAAAGAGTGGATACTGATTCTGACACTGATGAAGCAGACACAGATAAAGCCGACACGGAAATTATGGAGCCCACTACATTCGTAGAGATCTGAGGTCAGTATATATAGGGTAGTATATATAGGTTAGTATATGATAGTATATGATGTTTGTATACGGTATACGATGTTCTCATATGATGTTCTTATATGATGTTCGTATTTGATGTTCGTATATGATGGTGGTACTGCTAGATGCTGTGTTCGTATGCGATTGCATAACATGTTAGTATATGATAGTGGATTTCGGTAGTATGTTATGTTCAGCGTGAGGTTGGTATCTTCGGTGAGGTTGGCCCCAGACTACTGAGAGATTAAGTGAATTCGCATGTCTCTGAGTTGGATGCTCTGGGGTGATTTGCAGGATGGGATGATAATTCACCACTGGCACCAAATCTTGAAATGCGATTATCACCAAGGGAATGGCACCCCTCAACAGAAATCAAACTTGCCAATCTGGGTCCTCCTAAGTAGACGAGACATCTTCGAACGGAAGAAATCTGATGCGAGTCCTTCATTAACCCCAGAACACCTCAATTTCTATACACTGAACACTCCTAGAGAAGAAAGGACGACTGGCACGGCAAGTTTATCAAGCATGAGGATTTTGAGAGCATCACGAACAACCCAACAAGACAACAAGATACTAGCCATGCAAGTGATGTTACTCTGAATGAGTAGTTCGAGTCGTGAGAAATGAAATATTTGCATGAAAGCACACCGGTCTGGGCTGAAGAGGCTCAGTAGAACATATTTATACCCACGAGCTGAAACAGCACTGGATCATCAGTAGGTCAGCCACTCAGCGCAGCTTTGATGTCCGAAAGGGTAAAAGGTTTTCTGAAGAAAGGAACCAGCAGGTCCTAGTTTGGGCCCAATTTGGCTACTTAGGCTGAAACTCGCAGCCCAGCTTCAACCTAGAGTCCGAAGTAAGTGGCACAAGTTGCGTGTATCAGAAGAATGCGCCTTAGTATGTAATCCATATCGACTCTCGTTGGCAAGCAAACTAGCTTAGGGGTGCAATCAGAATCGTCCCGTTTCGCCCGTCTTTTCCTAGTGCGGAAGAGAAACCACAGGCTTCATCCACTTTCTCTAAAGCACGACAGCAAAAGGAATCACACTTAAAGTTCTCGATGATTTGTCCTGCGTTCCATCTCTTCTCTTAGCAGGTACTCTAATCTGGAACCCTGATCTAGCAGGGCTTCTAGACTCCAAGGCACTTTTTCCACAGCCGTTACCTGGTCTAACACATCCAATCAGAACTGATACTACAATGCCAAGACGATCCTGAGGTTTCGGCTCTTCCTAGTAACCCAGATATCAGCTCTTGGTGGTCAGAAGTATCAGCAAGGAGAACCATACCAACGGAGCAATCGCGAGAAATACACCTCTGGTCTGTGCAATCTTACAATAGTAAGATCGTTGGACTCCAATAAGCCTCATAAAAGATAATAATACCCGGCAAAACGTCGAGTTTCAGGTAACCTAGAATACCTCTAGAGCACGTCACTTTTTCAGCTGCCCACGTAGTTCACTAACAAACCCCGAACACAAGATCCATTGAGACATCATACGTAACCGCATTACCTCCCACAATCAAACTTCTTCTTGTCGATGTCTCCTGACTTTCGCTCTTATTAGGTGTTTTCCGTGATTTACGAAGAAGATACGGCCATCAACAGGGTTCCACATCCTCTCTTTCTGCCTCGGAGCAAACTAGCTCGAAGTGAAAAGAAGGTCGCCTATGAAATAGTTTTATTCTGCCTCTTTTCACAGCTTCTCCATTTTGCTTCATTAGTCTGATAGTGCCTCACCTTCTCATCTGTCTTTGCACTTCCTGAATCCTCACACTTCCTCGTACTTCCGATCCTTATTCAAACTTCCTGATACTTCCGATCCTTACTCACACTTCCTCATACTTCCGATCCTTACTCACGTTCCCCGAGCTTGAAGCGCGTCATGGCCCAGAATGTGCTCCGTGATTTCTGCATCCACCGGTCGATCTCCGCCTGCGTCAACGTGAACGACGTTTCCGGGAGCAAGTCGGAGTCCTCGTATCTGCTCTCCAAGTACTCCGCGTAGCCCAGATTAACCAACTCGTCCGCCCGCTGGGCCTTCGACAAAACACCCCGATACACCTCTAATGGCGTGTTTTCCTTCCAATCTGGACCCACCAGGTCGAGGGCCGCGGCGTAGAGCCATTCGGCCAAAAACATCACCTTTTCCCAGCGCGCCACGAAATCGTCCGCACACGCAAACGTCAAGTCGTCCACAAGACTGCGGTAGAGCTTCTCGCCCAGAAGCACGTCGGCAACTTGCAAGAGAAAAGCCGTGCCTACAAAAGCGGTGATTGGGAAGTGCAGGCCCGTGAGTTCCCGGATCAACCCAACGCAGATTTTCGAGGGCAAGGTGGAATCTAGCGTTTGCCCAAAACTCGACCCCAAGTCCAACTGGAGCCTGTTGAGAAAAGAGGCGAGATACACCTGCGAAACGGAGGCCAATCTGCGCACCACAAAACCCAAAAAGTCACCCGTGCGGGTGTTTTGCAGCACCGTCTCGAACTGCAAAAGCAGAAAGACAATTTGCACGCGCAACGCCATGGAGTCCATGTTGTCGTCGTTTTCGCATGCGCTCTTGCACCGCGAATTCTCCACGGCGGGGTCGGTTTTGGTTAGGAGAAGCTCGCGGGTGTAGCACGGATACGGCTTCTCGTGGCTGGGCACACCCAAGCCGGAAAACACATACTCTGTGGCGCGCTCGGGCCACTCTTGGAAGGGCCCCAAAGTGAGCAAGAGCCGCGACACTGCCACGGAGCGGGGCTGGGCTTTGTCGGTTTCGCCGAGGAGCTCCGCGTGGCAGAAGCCGAAAAAAAGCCAGAGAAAACCGGCGTTGGCCCGGTAGATCTGGTGCACGTGTGTGCTGCTGGAGTTGAAGAGGAACTTCTGGTACTGCGAGCTGGTGTCTGCGCACCAGAAGGTCCATTGGAGAAGGCTCCACACACCGTAGTTCGCGGACGCCAGGAGCTTTTTCAGCACGGTGGAGTCGTCGAAAACCTGGATGCGTTTCCAGGGCGGTTGGGCTAGTCGGGGCTTTTTTTTGGCCACCTTCGCCTCGGGCGACGCGGCCGTGTTCTCGATCTCCCCTTTGGTTCCCTTCTTTTCTTTCGTCTCAATTCCATCTGGGTTCTCTGTCCCCAGCACGGGCGGAGGCGTCTCCAGCAAATGTGGCATGGTCTTGAAAAGAGAGGCCGTTTCGCCCAATCCTGACGTGTTTTGACCCAATTCGGAAAGTGATGTCACGTTCTTATGCGGGAGATCGAGCAGGTAGTATTTGAGGGCGAGTTCGGGTTGAGCAGATCCGTCCAAAAGGGCGTCCGAGTCTTCCGAATCGCTGATCACCTCGACCGCTGCAGGAATGCTTGTAGGGTTTGAGTGGGGTTGCATGTTTTGGATATCGTTCCCATCTTTCACATTCTGCATATTGTTCGAGTCTTTCTTTTGTAAGACTGTTTCGACCTGGACCTGGTCCTCTATACGGCCCTGTGCCTTGACCTTCGCTTTTCTGGGCTCTCTAGTGCGAGCCGTGTCGAGACTTGGAACAACACCGTGTGTATGACTGGCACCGAAGAACAGCGAAATGTCCACCTTGAAAAACGTGGCAAGCACGGCCCGGAGCCTGGCCCGGAGCGTGTCACGTGCCTGGGTCTTTTCCGTTTGCACAATCGCTAAATATCTACGCAATACCGTGAAACTGCGCTGCTGTAGCGACGCCTTATATAGGGCCGAGTCGTACTCTCTGTTGATCAGTTTCATGTACTCCGTGGTGTCGCCAGCAACAGCATGGTGCAGGTCATGTGACCAGTTCGACGCTGGACACCGTGCTGCTAGTGTAAAGAGAATTTGGAGGATGTTTTCCGAGGGCACGGAGCAGAACTGGGGTGTGTTAACTGTGCACTCGAGGTGTTGGAGAAGCGTGTCGAACTGCTTGGTGTTGTTGAAATTCACCACCGATTCCGCGGATTTGGAGAGCTCCTCGAGGAAGACATCCACGAGGCCCGTCTGGGCGTCTAGAAACGAGCGGGTGTGCATTTGTGGGTGGATGAATGGTCGAGGTTTGGCTGGTCATGTGACCTGGAGCAGGTGATGAGGTACAGGGCACGTGCTATGGTGGTGGTTCGAGGTGGTCGAAAAACCCGTACTTCTTGCGGTGTGTGAGTTTGGTGCTATCCAATTTAGTGGTGGTTCGTCAGTCTGGTGAGTTTTGTGGAATTCGTGGGATTTATGGGGTTATGAGTGGAATGGTCGGTGGAGCACAGCTACGCGTTCGTGATACTGCACCAGTGATGGAGACTAAGGACTCTTGTTGATCTTTTTGATTTCGAGTGTCAAATGCCGATACTGTGAAATGGATGCCTTTATGTATTTGGCGAGAAATGCCTTCTGTGACAAAACAATATTTTGTTTTACTCCTGAATTTTGTACGCGTGTTACATATGTTCACTATGTGAGACTTCCGGATCTAATTTCTAAGGTATCTTTATGATTAATATCTTCATTTTACACCGTCCAAGTCTCGTCATTACCCATGCACTCTCATACAATGAAACGAGCTCGTAATAACCCTGACTGTAGCCCTCACTTACAATACCTTCCCTCATTTCAACCTATTATACAGCCCAAATTCCCCATACTACCCTGCCTCTCTCACCCATCGTAATGGCCAAGCCACCCTAGCACCTCGGCAAAATCTTTGATTCCCACCTCCAACACCCCCGAAGATACCTTATAATCAAACAATTCGCCATCCACATTACTGCGTGCACACCCTAGCATATCTATAAGAATGCTATCGCTGATATCATCGAGCTGGAGCGAGCTCTTCACGTTGACCAAATCTGGCAATGCGAGACAGTAAGATGCATACTGCTTCCTATCAATTTGCGCCCTCGAAGCCTCCACAAAAAGTGCCCAGTTCTGCGCTATATGAGAGTAGCTATCTCTGAATTTCACGAGGCGGTTGCAAAATTTCACAAGCTTGTCGATGTCCACTATATCGGAAATATCCAATTTCCCCGCAACCGTGATGGAGATTGTAAGATGGCGCAAGAGCTGTTCTAGCACGGCCCAGGTCTGACTTTTCTGTGCTAATTTCGTCTGTTGCGTGGCGTAAAACCACTCTATGCACTGGGAGATGTCTTTGCTGAAACAGACGGGGATTTCGAGCCTGCGGAGCAAGTCTGGGACGTTTTTGAGCAAAAAATCTGGGAGCCCGGTGGCGTCCAACACGTCCGAATAAGCATCGAGCACCTCGGTTTCGATGTGTTCTGGGACCCGGGGATACTCGGCTGATTTGCGGAATTTCGGTGGCATTTCCGGGGATCACAGACTTGCGAGGAAGGAGAAAACGGCGGCAGAATGGATTTGCAGAAATTAGCGGGAAAAGGTGGAAATTGGATGGCCCTACTTGGCTTGATTGTAAGATCGCATCCATGTCCATGCGCGCACGTGACCTACCTCTGCTGAGCACCCAGTCTTATCTAAAGTAGACGACCAAACGACCCTCATAACCTCAATCGCTTTCTCTTCTGGTTTTCCCAGTTCACTCGCTTGCCGATTTGCCCTAACGATGGTTTTTCCCGCTGTCGCCACCGATTTGGTGGATGTTTCCAGAACGCTAAATGGGCCGTGCCGGTTCCTCTATAAACTAGAAACTCAACAACCTTCTGGAAGTTTCAAACTACGGGGCATGAGTAAACTCATTGCAGACGCCATTTCTGACGCGAAATCCAAAAATAAACCCGTTCACGTATACTCGTCCTCGGGCGGAAACGCCGGTTTGGCCGCTGCCTATGTCAGCAAAAGCTACAACGTGCCATGCACTGTAGTGTTACCGAAGACTGCAAAACAAGCGGCACTAGACAAACTCACGGCGTTGGGTGCGCACGTGATCGTCCATGGTGCCCACTGGGGCGAAGCAGACTCGTACTTAAGAACAGAAATCATGGCCGATAACCTGGCAGATTCTGTCTACTGTCATCCCTTCGATAACCCTATTCTCTGGGACGGCCACGGCGAAATGGTGGACGAAATCGCGGAGCAACTTCCAGCGATGGGGATTGGTTACGAAAAAATAAAAGGAATCGTGTGCAGCTGCGGTGGTGGTGGACTCTACAACGGAATCATCGCAGGACTTCAACGGAATTTGCCCTTGCTGAAAGTCCCACTTCTCGTCGTGGAGACGTTTCAGACGCCCACGTTCAAAACCTCGGTGGACGCAGGCAAATTGGCCACGCTCACGAAAATCGACACGCTTTCCACCTCGTTGGCTGCGCCCTACATAGCACAGCAGACGTTTGATAACTACACGACCCACAAGACCACTGTGGCGTTGGTGGACGATCTCGACGCGGTGGAGGCCACGGTGGCGTATCACGACACATTTGGCGGTGTGATTGAGCCTGCGTGTGGAGCCACGACTGCAGTTTCGATGAAAAAGGTGGATTTGTTGGCTGCGTTTGGGCACTTGGAGCCAGACGACGTGGTGGTGTTCATTGTGTGCGGGGGCTCGACGGTTTCGCCCGAGACGATGCAAATGTACCGGGATTTGGTAGAGAAAAGGGGGAACTGATTGAGAATGGGGGTGTATGATCCAGAGAAGTTGTGGCTGGAATCTTCGGATGGAACGAGTTCAGAATGGTGCGGGGTTTATGTCAGAAAACTCGTAAGCCAAATAACAAGTGAACTCGTACACACCTTCCGAATCATGCTTGCTCCGATGGATCGGTTTGGCAATCAGAAGGTGCTAGCCCTGCGCATCATTAAGTACAAGGTACATCAGCAGAGGAGCCAGCCGGAGCCACGTTTTTTTAGAGGAAGGACGGACCCACTGGGATCAACAACGGTTCTTGGGGTTCGAATCGGAGTTTTATGGAAAGTCGGGTGTTGAAGTATACGATGGCTAGCCCTGGTGAATAGACCGTCCGGGATGGAACTACCCAAAAAGTAGAACATGTTAACACAATAGAAACGAGGAAGTACGGAAATCACCCGAACTACTATATCGTCTTCTGAGGCTTTGGCCCACATGCCTTTCCTCTCTCCAAACACGTGGAGTTAATACATCATAGACCATACATTAAGTATAGGAAAAGAGCTTTCCAAGCTGATTTGCTCCTCCGTCCAGATAACCAGTTTGCCTTCGTCCTCCAAATATATACCAGTTGTAAGAAACAACAACAGTAAACCGATCTGCCTAACAGGGATTACCCGAGGTTCTGACGACTATCCAGCTCTATACGGCCACCATCCGGCCCCTGCATAAGTACCACGTACAGCGTACATATTAACATTTTCTTTTCAACACCAACCCAACTCCAATCACAACTGACAAAAACACCCAAGCACCACTTTCACATGAGAATAGTCCTGTCCACCCCAGATCTCCGTTTGCAGCCGCCTGCATATACCCTCCCACTGGCCAAAATCATGCGAACATCTTATCGGGCCAACATACAGAACCGACTTCCCCAGCATTTGCTACTCTACGTACTCTTCGATCTTCCTTCTTTTCCCCCCTCATCCATAAATTGCTAAGAGAAGTTGGAGCACAAACTCTAAAAAACATGTCCAACAAGAAATCGTGGCTATATTCGTGGGGCGGCAATATCCCGGAATCGCAGGAAATGGGCCTGGCCTCGGATGACGAGCGTGGCGATAATACGAGTGGCACAAACTCGACCACAAACGCCAGCACGAAACTTTCTGGGGATGTGTCAGAAGCGACGCCCCTGGCGGAATCTGAAACAAACCCGAAGCAGCCCCTGCAAGCCACTCCTGCCGAAGTGGCGCCGTCGGATGTTCCCAGAAAAACCTCTCCCCGGCAACCGCAAACCCAGCTCGCCGCCACAGACAGCCACAAAGCGCTCCGACACAAAGCGCTGACGGCGTCCCTAGGGCTGTATGCAACAAGCAGCTGGCTAGGGTGGAGCACGAAAGGGGGCAGATCGAGTAGTGTTCCGGAAGAAGGCGCAGGATTTGAAGGGGCCGAAAACCAGGACGACGTAGCCGCCGAGGACGTAGAGGAGGCCGTGGACGAAGACGAGAGCGGGGAAAATTTCCGCAAGCCGCATTCGCCCCTGGCGGAGTCCCAAAGAGGCAGTTCTCCGGGCAGCAGTTCGGTACTAGAAACTGCCGGAACTGCTGAGGACTCGGAGGCACAAAAAGGCAAGAAACTGTGGGGATTCTGGAACCTGGATGAGGCAGGAAAGCGAGACGTCTCACACAAGATCACAAACACAATTCTCAAGTCCACGCCGTCAATCCCTTCCAGAAAAGACCTCCTGAAGGACCCGGAACTGTTTCGGGACAATGAATCACAAAAGGCACAAAAAATACAAAGCGCCCCGCCGCTGAAGCCCGATGACGCCGTGTTGTACAAGCCGCATCACAGCGCCAAGGAGTTCAGTCGGATCGACACTCACAAAAACGAGAATATCACCCAGAATGTGCTCGTGCCCAATTGGGACACGTGTCTCCAGGCCCACGACCCGTCAAATCTCGCATCCACTACACTGAATCTCCACTCTGGGACCGGACTTAAGCCGCAGGCATTCGACCTAAAGTCGTGGCGTGCCTATTTATCACAAATCTCCACCCGCTTAGGATTCACGTCGTCCACCGAAAACGACACCTCCAGCAACGACAGCTCCGAAAGCACCAGCAGCAATATGGAGGACGAGCTCCACCACCTCCATGAACGGAGTTACAAACTATATGGCAAATCGTTGTCGCGGCTTCCACCACACAAAAGGGCGTGTTTACCCAACCTCAATAAGTACTATACGAGTCCGGCAAAAAAGGCGAAGACGCAGATCGAGGAGGACTCAACCAGCGAGAACCCAGTCTCTATCACCAACGACGCGGAAGGTAACCTTTTGATCAACTACCGCGAAAAACAGGGCGATATATGCAGCCAGAAGGTCGGTCCGCTACAGAAAATCAACAAAATCTTGATCATTGGCGTGCATGGGTTCTTCCCCACACGCATGATCCGCCCTCTCATTGGCGCACCCACAGGCACGTCGTCGAAATTCGCCAACGAGGCGGAAAAAGCCGTGATCCGGTACCTTCTTGAAAACGACATGATGAGCGACGACGAGTCGCAAGACGTGAGCATCCAGAAAATCGCGTTGGAGAAGGAGGGCAAGATTTTTGACCGCGTTGAGTTTTTTTTACGCATTTTAACGCGGTGGGAGCAGGAGCTTAACGAGGCGGACGTCATCTTCGTGGCGTCGCATTCGCAGGGCTGCGTCGTGTCGATCATGCTATTGGCCAAGCTAATCAAGCAGGGCATTTTGAAGAATGCGAGCCAGAAACGCATCGGGATCCTTGGCATGGCTGGTGTCAATAATGGACCATTTTATGGCATTGACAAGTCGCTCTTCATGAAGGCGTATTCGGCGATAGAGCATGACTCGATGACGGAGCTTTTCGAGCTCACGAAGTTTGACAGTGCGCAGTCGCTCGCATACAAAGATGCCATGCAAACGGTGATTTCCATGAATGTCAAGCTCTGCCTCGTGGGCTCGATTAACGACCAGTTGGTGCCGCTATATTCAGCGCTCGCGTCACACATCTTCCACCCAAATATCTACCGGGCGTGCTACATCGACAGCTCGTCGAAAACACCTGCCTTCATTAAGACACTCATCTCGTTCTGCTGCCAGATGCAGAACATGGGCTACTTCGACAACAACGTGATCAAGGAAATCAGTCCGATCTTGGCTGGTTCCATGACGGGCGGCGGCCACTCGAAAATCTACAACGACGGCAAGGTCTACGACTTGGGAATTAAATTTATGCTCGACACGGATGACTTGGTGATTCCAAAAATCGACGAGTTTCAGAGTGACGAGTTGGATGACATGCCTGTCACAAACAAGGTCTACGTGAAAGAGTACAACATCGGCAAGATCGGCACTAACCCGTACATCCTCCCCTGGTGCCTCCGGGGGCTAATTTTCAATGTGCAGAAGAACTGGCGACCTGTGAATGCGCAGATTACCACGCAGATTACCACGCAGCTTGACGCCGTGCACAAGTCGGGTGCCGAGGAGATCGATGCACTCTATGAGCTGTTTGACAACTGGAGGCCAGAAACGAAGGCGTTGAAGGACTTGAAGTTCCGGCTCAACGGGATACGGGCGAGCAAACTATAGGGTCTGTACCCCGTGCATACCGAGGAGGGCAAGGCATGGGTTTGCGGGCTTACCATCTGTCCTGTTAGGCATGGTGATAATTTGTTGAGGTGTGAGGGAGAAAATATTTGGGACCTAGGGTGCTTGGGAGGTTCTACGGACTGGTTGAGCACCACGGCTACTTGTTGGGAATATGTGATGTTAGTGACGGGGATTGCAAAAACTGTTCGAATGTGGGTTTAGTATGACGTTTATTATGACCAGAGATGTAAACAACCACTGTTGTTGGGTTGATCGTTGGGTTGAAAGCGAGGCTGAAACTTGGCTGACTCTTACAGACTCTACGTGCTGTACAGAGCATGGGCGAGCATGAAGATTGAGAGAAGCTCAAAAAAACTCCATACTCACAATCTCCCATACTTCTGCCAAGCTCCATACTACCTATACCTTATGTGAAATTAGACTTGCGCAATTGCTTGGCACTACAGAGTGAAGGCCCTACAGGGCATGCTCACAGGCGGTGCGGGTATGAAAGACGGCTGCAACGTGCAACCGCAACCCAAAACGGGGTCTGTTCTCCATTTTGGAAATGCTAAAAACGAAAAAATCCGAAAGAAAAACCAACGGGGTGCGATCGAGTTAGCAGTGGCCACGCAAAGGTTGCGAGATTGCGATATACCGTACTCGGATCTGCAAAGTCCAAGTTCGCGGTCATACGATAATCGGGAACAGGGAGCTAAAGTATTACCGGAGCAGAGAGCACATGAACAGGCAGAAAAGGATACAAGAACAAAATAGACAAAACGAGCAGATCACCGAGAGGACGACGACTGTAAGTAACGGCCAACAGAGGATCCCCTAGAAGTACAACACCGAAACAACGGCGATGTAAAGACTGTGGAGCCGCAGTCTCCACCCAGATCGTACTCAGATCGGACTCAGATGGTACCCGTGTGGCCGTATTGGACAAGGTTTTGGTCATTGAGCGATCCCTGTGCGAAACGTGGCGTGCCAACATAAATAAAGATCAAAATGGACAAATAACCATAATATTTTTTCCATTTCTGACCCCGTTTCTTTCTTCTTGACCATTCCTCGCGGCCCCACCTCTCCATTGGGCTACATCACTCGGCCGGCTCGCGCGGATCCTCAGTAGCCCAGTCCTTTAGTAGAACGACGCAACTAATAAACATCTACTTGCACACCGCCTGGGCAATAAAGTACAAGTTACCCGGCAGTACCCACCTCCATGAATCTTTTTTCTCAATACCTCTTTTTTTTCCATATACAAGTGGTCCTGCGCCGGTCTCCGCACTGGCCCCATGTCCCCTTTTCCTTGTCCTTCCCTTTTTTCGCGCTCGATTTCCAGATCGCCTGGAATTGTTTACCTGCTCACGCCTCTCAACTGCCCGCTTTTCCACACTGCTCCACCAAAACACTCCACTCCAAAATACCACAAAAACCAGCAAAAAAACTACCCAATTGCACAAAACCATGCCTGGGCCCCAACCTCGCACACCCCGCAAGACGGCGGCCCGCGCGGTGGACGCGGCGGCCCGCAAAAAGACGCTAAACGGCGGGCTAATCACGCCCCGCAGCGCGGGCACGGTTCTGCCAGAAACGGCCACAGAGAGCAGCGTCTTGGCGGCCAAAACTGCAGCGAAAATCGAGCAGATGGCGGACCGCGATCTCCGCAAATCGTCCGTCATGGCGGAGCTACCCGCCACGCCCTGGCCGGACGTGTTGTCGGCGGCTAAACGCGCCACCATCCCAGACCAGCTTACGTGGCCTGAACTCAAGTTGATCGTGCTGGAGTGGCACAGCACGGGCCCGATCAACTTCGGCATGCTCGAGGACGAGTGTTTCTCCCGCAACCGGCCCTATCTCCACTCGCGTGTCATGGCGTTGGAGGAGAATTATGGGTGCAAACGCGAGGAGCTCTCGTGCGGAGAAATCTGCGCCTTGGAGCTAGCCGCCGAGCGCCTGGTGCTCACTTATAAAGACATCACGCGCTACCTACCGGGCTACTCCACGGAACGCGTGCGCAGCTTGGTTTTTGCGCACTTTCCGCACAAAATACGGTGGTCGTCTAAGGAGATCGCGTACATGTGCGACGGGCTCCGCGAGGGGCTTGACGCGGAGGAACTCCAGCTCAACCTCCCGTTTCGGCGTCTAGGCGTGATTCGCCAGAAGGTCGTGGCGTTGCGCCGCAAACTCAGGTTGCAGCTGGCGGACACACAGAACACGGAGTACGAGGAGAAAATCGACCACATCATTCGCACTGATTTGACCGACTCGGGCATCAAGGAGGCCGCGCACAACGAGTCGCTCTCCAAACTCATCAAGGACATCCAGACCACGATCGAGGACCGTGGCGGTAGCGAGGTGATCCCTTTCACCAAGCCAGAAACAGAGATCTTGCGATTGCGCTTGCAGGACGAAATCACCGACAAGCAGTGCCAGTCGGAACTCCTCTTCCGGTCGTGGCGCGAGATACAGCAGAAACGAAAAGAGCTCGAGTCTGTGCACTCCCGCCAGAGCAAGTTCTCCAACCGGCTCGAGCGGCTTATCTACGAGGCGCAATGGTACTCCTCCATGGCTGAAGACTCTGCTCGGGGCAGCCGCAAACGGCGCACGCGAAGCGAGGTCGAGTTCAGCGACTTGCGCGAAGAGGCCCTCAAAACGAAGGAGCCAAAGAAGATCAAAGCTGAGGAATCCGGCGAGGAGGCTAAGGAGCGCGCGCGTGTTAGGGAAGCCATCACGTTGAAGAGAAAGGAGACCATCCGGAAAAAGCAGGAGGAGAAGGAGATGAAAAAGTTGGCGCGTAAGCTCCCGCCGCGGACCCGACTAAGAGCAAACAAGTCCAAGAGCGGCGAAAAGGTAAAAATCGAGAAGCTCATTGAGGAGGCCGAGTGGTTCCAGAGCATCAGCGGCGACGGTACTGCGGTGCTGACGGGCGCCAAGCGAAAGCGCACCCCGGTTTTGCACTTGGTACCCGAGTTCAAAAACCGCCAGAAGTTGAAAACCGCTCAGAAACAGATCATGGAGCAGAAGAAGAACGCACGCAAGAATGGCCGAGCGCGGCTCATGTCCGAGACTCCTGTCACGGAGGACAGCGATGCCGAAAAGGAGTTGATGGACAAGTTCCAGAAAGTCATGGAGAACGAGGATGCATCGGACGAGGAGGAAATCAGCCCATACGACCCCACCGACATCAACCACGACACTGCGATCACTTTCGAAAATAGGTACTTGTTCAATGAGGCGATCTCGTCGCGCATTCTTTTCCCTTCGCGCATCGACTTCAGCTCCGATGTGCTGGTGATCCTCAAGCCAGGCACCCAGCTTCCTATAAACAACACATTGGCTGCTAACGTTATCAGGGAGCACGAGAAAAGTTACAAGTCGCTTCCTGATACCTTCCCACCGTTCCAAATCGAGAACGATGCTGGAGAGATGGTCATCAATCCTAGGAACATCATACACATCAGGTATCTTCTTTATCCGCAGCACACGGAGCAGTACATTTTGGCCGAGCCCAAGAGCAACGAGCTCGACCCGGTGGGCGAAATTATCAAGGTGTTCCTGATCCATTACGGGTTGTTTTTCTCGTATTCAGAGAACCTAAAGACCATCATCTCGGAAGATTTCTGTGAGAGCCTCCTGGCTTCGGTGGAGCAAAACGACTTCCTGAAGTTCATGTACGTTATTGACAAGTGGAATGCAATGATGTTGGAGCTTTCCCCCTACCCCATTGAGATCGATCCGAAGATCGACATCAACGAAAGCTTGCGGTTGTACTTGCCCAAATCCTACACGTTCTATCATGACGTCAAAGACTCCAAACTTCAGATCTTCTACATGGAAGTGCTTAGCGCCGGAGAGGAAGCTCGTAAAAATGCTAAACAGTCACCCGCAAAGCCAATCCAAAGGAAGATGAGCTTGACGCTCAAATCACCCGTAATCAGTGGTTATCAAAACCCCTTGCCCGAAGTGTTTGTCTCACGATACCGTCATTTGCGGCCCATGGCATATTCGGTAGCCTTTATCGATCTGCTTGCTCACAAGACCACGATTTCTAGATATTGCTCGCATCAGTTGCTCTTAAGAGCGTATACCAGGATCGTGTCTCCAGACTCCAAGAAGCTCAGGTCCTACAAAGCGTTCTCTGCTGAGGTCTATGGTGAGCTTCTTCCGTCTTTTGTCAGCGAGGTCTTAACGAAGATCGACTACCAGCCCCATAAAAAGTTCTATGACTTGGGATGTGGAGTGGGTAATACTACTTTGCAGGCTGCTCTCGAGTTTGGAGCTGAGAAAAGCGGTGGGTGTGAAATTATGGATCACGCGTCGCGTCTCGCATCTTTGCAAGAGATCTTCATACAGAAGCAGATCAACCTTTTCGGGTTGAAGGCTATGAATCTCTCGCTTGCATTGGATCAAAGTTTCGTGCAAAACGAGGCGGTGAGAAAAGAGTGTATTGAGTGTGATGTTGTGCTTGTGAACAATTACTTGTTTGAGTTTTCGTTGAACCACGAAGTGGGCAAGCTTTTGTATGGAATGAAGCCAGGATCGAAGATTATCAGTTTGAAGAACTTCATTCAGCCAAGGTATAAGTCCAGCGGGGAAGAAACAATCTTTGACTACCTTGAGGTGGAGCGTTTTGAAATGAGTGACTACTGCTCTGTCAGCTGGACAGCAAACAAGGTGCCGTACTACATTTCGACCGTTCAGCCTGAGATACTCAAGGAATATCAACCATAGACATTGAAAACAAGTGGTGCAAGGACACGCGACTATCTAGATATGCGACCATCGAGATTTCTGATGGTCATCTTACATAATTTTGGCGAGAGAAGGGCGTGGTGCTTGTAACGGTCTGTTTAATTACTTTTTGACGAGATTCCTTTGGGATTTGGATATCTGAACTCTCGTGGTTTCGTCACTACCTTATTTAATGCGTTACGGACAATATTTCATAACAAACGCTACTCGGTCTTGACCCTTTTCCGACGGGGTTTCTCTTCCTCCGTTTGAGAGTTTCCATTGGGAAGTGGGGTGTTTTCTTTGGTGCTGGGCTCGACCGACCCCGGACGAAGGTTGTTCTTTCCACGTTTCCGACCAGCGGGCCCCTCGCTTTCTCTCGCAAGTGAAAGTAGCAATGTGCTGACGCGGCGGTTGAGTTCCTGCGGCGTTCTGGAGGTAATGTACCAGTCGAATTTGAAGAGCTCGCTCTGCATGATCTCCTGTTTAATCTTCTCGCCCAAGCGCTCGGCGAAGATGCCGTACCGGTACACGCAGCACAAGATAAACCGATCCTCGAGCTTCGAGAACACGCGCTTAGAGTTGTTGGGAGGGTACTGGATCCTGAGGTCCTCGAGCGGGTCATCCAGCTCCTCGATTTTGATGGCCAACAACTTCTGCTGGTTGCGCAACTTGGCTAGTTTGCGCTCGCTCGCCTCGATCTGCGCCACGTACTTCTCGTGGCCGTCGATCTCGCCGTTCAGCTCCCAGAACTTCGTCGTGTACCGCTCGATTTCTTCGACGTCTCTGCCAAGGGCCTCCGCGACCTCCTTGTACGCATGTCTGCCGTACTTGGCACACGCGTGGATGTAGTTGGTGAAGTCGCGCCTGGACCAGGTGGAGAAGCTCTCCTGGAGGAGCCGTTCCTTTAACTCGATCTCCTCTTCCGTCAACGGGGTGGCCTGCTCGATTTTCTTCTGCTCCTCCTTGAGTCTGATTTCGCGCGGAACGTCGTCGCGCTCGTCGGACGAGTTGAGGAAGTCCTCGTCGCTGTCGCCGAAGTCGTCCAAGGAATACGCATACCCCACGGCCTTCTTGTACGCGAGCTGCTCGCGCTTCAAGAGCTCCACCAACTCCTTGGGGAAGAACTGGTGGTCCTGCGCGTGGTAGAGCTTGGGCTGTTTGATCTTGACTCCCGGCGGGGGCTTCCCCTGCGTGAGCGGCGTCTTTAGCATGTCCTTATAGTAGTTATCCACCAGATAAGTCTGCTCCTTGCGCTCGCGCTTCGTAGGATGGATCCACGAGAGCCCCAAGCTGCCGTTTTCCTTCTTGGCGAAGTTCTGCCCGTTCCACTCGTACACGGAGTTGTCGGAGGTGAAGTTCTGGAGATCGTCTAGACCGAGCTTGTTGAACTTCGCGTTGAGAGTGGCGGTTTTTTCACGGCCCTTGGCCAAAATTGCGTCGATGTCGTCGTCGAGCATGGAGGATGTGTTTTGCGCCTCAAACACTGCTTTGGCCCCGTGCTGGATCATGCCCAACAAATCGTCGTTGTTATTGCCGATGTTGGCCGTGGCCTGTCTGCCCTGCTGGATCACCAATTGGTCCAAGCGTAACTTCTGTGCAGCACGGTCAAGCACTTTTTCCTCGATGGCGTTTTCGGTGACAAAGCGGAACACTTGCACCTGCTTTTTCTGCCCGATCCGGTGCGCCCGGTCCATGGCCTGCAAATCGGCCTGCGGATTCCAGTCTGAGTCGTACAAGATCACGATATCTGCAGAAGTTAAGTTGATGCCCAAGCCACCAGCGCGGGTGGTGAGAAGAAAGATGAATTTGTCTGAGTTTGGATCGTTGTAGTCGTCGATCGCCAGAATCCGGTCCTCGTGCGCCGTGGACCCGTCGATGCGGCAGTACTCGTACTCCCGGAAAAAACAGTAGTCCTCAAGAATGTCGAGCAACCGCGACATCTGCGAGAAGATCAACACTCGCGACCCGGCCGCCTTGAACTTGCGGAGCATCTTGTCGAGGATGATCATTTTGCCGGCGTTGGTCACCAAGTGCTCGTCTGTAGTGAAAGGCGGCCCGGGCTCGGCCCCGTCAAATAGGTACGGGTGGTTGCAGCACTTACGCAACTGCATGACGATGTTCAATAAACGTGTTTTTCCCTCGCGTCTGCCCACTACGCCGTTGACTGCATCGATGTCCTTCTCGAGCAATTTCTTGTACCACGCAATCTGCATATCCGTCATGCCAATGTAGATATTGGTCTCGATTTTCGGGAGCAACGACCTCTCCACGTCCGATTTGACGCGCCGCAACAAAAACGGACTGAGCACTTTGTGGAGCTGAGTCACCACGGTGTCCTGGTCCTTCAGTTTCTCCGTCTGGCTGTCGAACCACTGGTCAAAAACATCCGAATCGCCAAAGACGTCGGGTAGCAAGAAGTTCAAGAGCGCCCACAACTCGTGCAAGTTGTTTTGCAACGGCGTGCCCGTGATCAAAAGCCGGTTTTTCAGGTAGAAGAGCCGGATGATCTGCGAGAGCGACGAGTCCTCGTTTTTGATGCGGTGCGCCTCGTCCACCACGATGTACTGCCAGCGGAATTTCTTGAGCTGTGCCTTTTCACGGATCACCATTTCAAACGATGTCACCAAGACGTCGAAATCCGCCGTGAGGAGCCTGTTTTTGATGATCTCCGCACGGCCCTCTTTGTCGCCCTGGAGCACCACCACATTGACCTCGGGCGTCCATTTCTGGAACTCGCGCAACCAGTTGTTGAGTGTGGATTTGGGCACAATCACGATGAAGGGCCCGTCGACGTTTTTGATGTACCGCAAGTAGCCTAGAAACGAGATGGTCTGGAGTGTTTTCCCAAGGCCCATTTCATCGGCTAGAATCCCGGAAAGCCTATTTTCATGTAAGGAAATGAGCCAGTTGAGGCCCTGGACCTGGTACTCGCGGAGCAGGCCGCCCTGGATGAAGGAGGGCGACTCCGTAAGGACCGTGCGCTGTTCGTCTGGGTCTCCCATGTGTTCTTCGCCCTCCAAAAGCTCCGCGTCCTCCTCCTTCTCCGTCTTTCGCCGGCTGCGCTTCTTTTTCGGCTGCTGGAAATTCGTCTGCCCGTCGATCTGCTTGATGAGCTGTTTGAACTTGGCGTCCTTGGACATGTTGATATCGATGAAATGGCGGAAGAGATCGGTGAGTCCTAGGAGGTACTTGAATCGTACGGTGGAGTCGTCCACGTCCCGCTCACGTGCGGTTTTTGGGTCGCAGTTCAAGAGGTAGCGGGAAAGGCGCGTTTGGTTGGAGTTGGGAATATCGTCGATTGGACTTTCGAGCGAGTTTTCGATCGAGTTTTCGGTCGAGTAATCCGCCCCGCTGGAGTCCAGCTCGGACTCGCTTTCGGGCACGTGTTTTTTGGCCATGGTGGGTGTTTTGCTGCCTTCAAAAGATTGGATCTGGTGGTGTGTGGTTCGTGGGTTTGGCGGCTGTTCCTTGCTGTTTGAGGTAGTTGTGTGTGTTTCCTGTTATTCTGTATAGTGTATGCTGGGACGCGGTGGAGAACGAGCAGACCCGCGGAAGAAATGAGATGTGATGAGAATTGGGGGAGACGGATGGAACTTAGTTTTTGGTGTTTTGAAGGGTGTTCTTTAGATAGGGTCTTTTTGGATGATTAGATAGTGATATTTCTTTGTGGGGTTTTCATTAGGTTATTTTTGGATTTGTAGAACAGTGCTTAATTAATTGCGAAATTAGGCACAACTTGTGGATTGTGGAATAAAGTTGAGACCAGAAAATGGAAAGACACGTATTAGGCACGAGTCTTGGGAAACTTAAAGTATCGAGCAAATGCAGAGGATTTTAAAAAGAGACGTACTGATGAGCCAGCTTGTGAGTTACGTGAGCTAATAAGTCACGCACGTGACTGATCCACAATGTACATACCACTTTACAACGAATCATTCTAACTTGAGCTGAGCAGGTAGGAGTGTCGTATTCTAAATAAGTATTCGGGTGCTTGGTCTTTTGCCAATCTAGAAAACAGAATAACGCACAGATAACCAGCGATGCACGGTCGCTTAAAGGGTACTAACTATGGTGTAGCTGGCCGGATATATCTTAAGGTTCGACGGACGTCAGGTATTTCTTACGGAGGATCTTAGGACTCTCTACAGGTAGAAGAACTTTAGAAGGGCCGGATTGTGCTCGTACAAAACCCACCCGTATGGCAAAGCTCTACCAAGCTGTACTTCAGCTTGTTTGATATCAGGTTTCTTCGTTAGCCGGTTTTGAAAGTTGATCTTCGCATGCTGTCGACTTGCGCGGCCCACTGGACAAGCTGAAAATGGTATTCATCTTTTTTAATTATTCCATGAGTACATGTGGTTTGCGGCGAAGATACACGAACCATTTCTACCGTATTCCCTTGTTCGTCTCTAAAGGTCCAAACGACTAGCGTCCCAACAATCAGAGGAAAGTGATCCGGCTGTAGACACTTGAATTTCTGGATATCTTAGCAAGATTGAGGCATTGGCAGACGACCGAGGGCGGCCGATCGCTAATCTTGTTACTCAATTGAGGAATCCCTTTGAAAGATGGCCTTCGTTAAGTCCATCAGGGTGGATGCGAGCGGGAGGGTTGCAAGGTTGACTTTGATCTCGGATGTTTCCTCACTGATCCAACTGAATCCCTGTGTGTAAGATGAACCACGAGGTGAAGACACCATCTCCAAAAAAGAGTCAAATCATCCATCGAAGCTTAACCTCCCCCGATTTGGATAAGCAAGAGGCGCTCCATCACTCTTCCACTTTTTTATTATTTTCTTCCCCCCGTCACCAACCTAACCAACTTCGTTTCCGTCCATTAGTCCCCAATTGATACCCCGCTGGCCCTCTCCCCTCAACCACGAATTGCACTTCTTGAATACACCCAGTTCATAGAAACCCCGATGAGCAGACAACGGCGAGGGGTGCACACACTGGAGCACTAAAAATTTCACGTCGTTTGCAGCCAATTGCTTGGAGAACTTGGCCACCCGTTTCTGTGCCGGCGTACCCCACGCCATCACAACAAACCCGGATTTGTTAATGTCACGTGCATAGGTGATGGCCACGTCAATCACCTTTTCCGTAAACTGCTCCCAGCCCTGCTTAGCGTGGCTGTTAGCCTTGTGCGCTTCCACAGTGAGGCACGCATTTAGCATGAGCACACCTCTTTTTGCCCACTTGGTCAAATTGCCACCTCCCGGCTTTCCCGATTTGGCAAGCTCCTTGTACTCCGGCACCTGGAAATCGGGGAAGTCGATTTTCATCGCCTTGAAGATGTTCACGAGAGAAGGTGGGGGTCGTGTGGGCTCCAAAACCAGAAAGGCCAACCCGTGCGCCTGGTTGAAGTTATGGTACGGATCCTGGCCCAAAATAAGGCACTTCACCTCCGGGAGCGGTGTATAGTGTGACCAGGAATAGATGTCTTTTTGCAAGGGAAACACTGTTTTTCCGCTTTGGGCGTGTAGAAAACGCTTGAGCTTGAGAAAGTACGGTTTGGTGAGTTCTGTGTGTAGAAACGCTAGCCATGTGATGTGTAGAGTGCCGATTTCGAGGGCGAGAAGTGCTTTTTCTTCTTCGGAAAGGCTCGAAATCCACTGGTTTTTGTCAAAGTTGTGTATCTTGCAGAATTCTGCAAACGGGTCTGGACTGGAGTCTGTGTTATTGAACAGCCGGTTTTCGGTGCTTTGAGCTGGGGATTCGTCCTCTTTTGTTGGATTGAGTAGTTTCTTGCTTTCCGAGATCTTTTCGTTAATTTCTTTAGTGTCTATGAGCGAGTCAGATTCCGTGTTCTTTGCATCAATACTGGCTGTATCTGTAACTGCCTGCACTTGGTCGTCCTTTGGGGCACGTGCTTTTTTAGCCAGGGCGAAGAATTCCGTGATGAGTTTCGGTTTTTTCCCTGCCGCGGCCAAAGAAGCGGGTTTTCGTTTAACTTGCGCCATGGCCTGCTATGGAAGAAGGTGTACTAATGGAAGCCTGAGGTTTGGGGCATGGACGCGTCGCGCGAACTCATGTATTGGTCTATTACAGCATACTTAGAGAAAGAATATAGATATAAAAGTAAGGAATATAAAGAGGATTGGGAATTATTAGAATCGGGAATGAAGGGTCATTTATAAAAGAAAACGAATGGTAGTTTTGGCATGCTGACCCTTACTGTGAACTTTGCAATGCCTGCGTGATGGTGGGTCTATGTTAGGTGGTCTAAGCTTTTGATTTTATGGTATTTGATCCACTATGGCTGTCGCATATAGTGGCGCCCATCTAGTCCGCCGGTATCTCAGTGACAGGTATTGGACGCCAGTGCTTGGGGCTATAGCAGCAGAAGAGATTCTGATTCACAGGTGCCACACAACACTAGAATATGGATTAGAAATCGTGTTAGGCCCCTGTGTGACTCTTTATTGACAGATGAGTCCTCGGATATCGATCGTAATCTTTGGAGGACACTGCATCTGCTCCAGAATCCGCCTTGTATAGTCACCGTGTGCAAGCTAACAAATGGGACTGTGGTTCAGTTGCCCAAACACTAGGCCAGATCGCTCACCATCCCTCTATTTCACAAGTAGCCTCTCAGAAGAATGGCTAATGGACATACCAATGCACATGCTAGAGCATGCACGCTGCCCCGAACGCACATGAACCTGGCATTTGCAGCATCTATCTACTTTTCCACATGTTCATCATCCTATCCGCAACCTCAAAGGATCCTCGCAAAATGGTACGGGTACCCCTCGTCTTTCCGCAAAAACATGCTCGTCATCACACTATAGAAAAGGTAGAGCAGTGCCGTGGCGGCAAGAACGAGAAATCCCCGCTGCGTTTCGCTGCCGACAACACTGTTGTCCGTGATTTCGTACCCTCCCAAGTACACTAGCAAGATCAAGGACGCACCCAAAAGCCCGTAGATTCCACCGACCAACACCATTTCCACACCAAACTGCCACTGGGTGCCGCCACTAATGTATATCGGCTCATTGGCGTCGTTTTTCGCGATGAACGGCACCTTCTTAATGAGCGAAAACAGGAACCCACCGAGAAGCACTAGCAAGTACACGAAAAACACCACCTTGTAGATCTTCTTTTTGGAGATGGTCTCCGTGATGAGCGCAGGGCCCCTTTTTTTCACAAGCAAAATCACCGAGAACGTCGCCAAGAAGGTTAGCGCAAACTTGGTGTAGGCGTTTTCTTGTCTAATGGTGATGCGTTTTTGCATGGAGATGGCCAACCAGTCGGCCATTTTGAAGACCTGGTCCTCGAAGGGGGCCTGCTCGAGCTTGAACTCGGCGTGCGGCTCGAGCAAAATGTCAAAGTTGTCGAAATACTCGAGTCCGTGTTCGTCGTACTTCTTCTGTCGATTCAGCGAGTGTTTCGACGCGATGTGTGACGGAGGCACGAGCCACATCTGGGGCACCGTCTGGAGCCCCAAGTAGTTGAAAAGATCTGCGTTTTTGGGATCGACAAGATCAACCTCGGCTATATAAAGGTAGTCCAGAAACATGTAGTCTGCGAGCCACGCATGGGCCACTCTGCGGAGCACGCTTTTTATGGTATGGCAGCTGCCGCAGTTGTGCTGTTCATCGGTGGAGGTGAGTAGAAGAAGCGTGAAATGGTCCCTGCTCGCCTGGGAAAAGAGCGTCAAGTTCGAGTTGGATATGGGTACTATGAAATCGGGCAATTGGTGAGCAAGAGTGGCTAGCTGTTCGTGTGGCGAGAGGGCGACGGCGAAAAGCACGTGCCAGAAAAGAGCGAGAAATGCCGCTTTCATGGCGGAGATTGAGCGTGTTGTGGGCGTGTTTCGGTGGTGATCCCTGGTGTATTAGAACGTTCGATATGTACTTAGGTCTGTATAATGGGTGGAGGTGCGGGCACGTGAGGCAGTATAGAGGATGGATACTTTGAGAGGGAGGTCTTAAGCCGTTGTTTTCATCTTTTTTTTTCGGTTTAAAAGGTGGGGGTTTTCAACAGAGAATCAGAAAAATAAAATAAATTGGCTTGGAGAACTGTTGGTGCTTAACTGTAGCTTATGGCAGTATCTATTTCTGATTAAAAACGCGGTGCGCTATAAGAGAGGGCTGTTTGTAGATCTATCTCTTAGTCTAATTTTAGGATTATGCTAGCCTTGATTTCGCAAGGACTCTAGTGTGGGTACCACTGAATGATTCATCAAGTGGGTACGAGGATAATGTGGAAGAGCGTACTTTGGGTGTTGGTTCAACACATCTCGTACCAGTCTTGGCAAACTCCTTCATCTGAAACTCCAGCCCATGGCTAGAACGTATCTAGACAACAACGTTTGATGGGTTGAACTTCATAATTTAAGAGCAACCAGTGCAGCGCATAAGATCTTAGACCGACGCCCTAGGCATTCATCAAACCACTGGCACTGGAGAGACAAATGCTTGGCACCATTGTATACTCAAGGAAGAAAATAAAAGGCAAGCCAGTGTCACCTATACAGGCAGTGAAACAGTGCTTGTAGGTAGTGCCACCTTCTCGCTTCATTAGAGAATCAAGTAGATACCAGAAACGACGCTGCACAGTCTCAATAATAACCTAGATGATTCGCCAAAAGCGCGCCATATGACCTCTCAGGGACGTCTAGATGAGCACATTCCCATGATAACCACTATGCGTCACCTCGTTTCATCACCTCCATTCGACAATTCAACCCATTGCCTCTTTTCCGCACCCTACTCATCCTCGCCAGAAAAGTCCTCCCTCTCGTCCTTATTGATCACCAAAAACCCAAGCGTGACAATCACTGCACCAAACAAGTACCAGAAATTCACGTGGAATCCCTTGAATACCCAATCGCCGATCATGGCCAAAGGAATCGTCAATGATAACCCGACCGTCACCGTCAATGGGCTCGTTAGGAGCACCGCCTTGCACCAGCAGAAGTCGCTAATGAACGTGATGAAGGCGTTGATGCAGAGAAGCTTGGTCACGTGACCCGTGTGAGGGAGCTCGAATCTCTCCACGTTGGTGAAATGTAGCACGACCAAAACGGGCCAGACCAAAACAAGGCAGTATAAACCAACGAATCCAAAGAACAAATGCGTGTTGAGGGTGCGTTCTTTGGCGGTGTCCGGGCGTGTAATTTTGTGCTTGAGAAGGATGGTGTAAATGCCGTAGATGAGCGCACCAGAAAGTGCAAGAACGTTACCCCACAATGCGATGAATGGCGTGGCGTGCTCAGGGAGATCGTTGGCAGAACTGTCGATCTTCGTGACGATCAAAACACCTGAAAATGAGAGCACAATGCCGAGGATCTTGTTGCGGTTGATCTTCTCGATCTGGTACAAGTAGCCGAAAATGAGCGTGAAAAACGACGATGTCGACAGGAGAATTGTCTGCGATGCCACCGAGGTGTATGAGAGCGAGGCGTTGGTGACCAAGTTCGCCGAAAACCAGAGAACGATAAACTGCAACGAGAGCAAGAGCGTCTCACATATTCCCACCTCGTCATCCGGGATTTTCGGAGACGAGATTTCTAGTGCTGCTAGGTCGTCCGTGCTCACGTCTCGGGAAGCCCCGTACATCCCTAGTGGCTGTGGTGCATTTTCCACGTCGGTAAGCGGATCGTATTTGGCCCGATAGTAGTCCTGTCTGATCAAGTCTATGAAGTGAGAAACCAGGTAGTTGTGGAGCTTCAAGTACGGTATGAGATAGAAGACAAAGCAGCTGGTGTTGACCCACGTGATGAAAAACGGTTTGCGGTAGACGTTTGTTTCAAAGAGGTCGTTCACAAGGAAGGAACTGCCCACCCAAAAGACAATCACCGACGACAAGTTGACGAGGCCCAAGACCCATTTTTGTGCGGACGAAAGCTGGTGCTCGGGTAGAAAAAACGACAGGAAGAACGTTCTTATGGATGTGTGGAGCGTCCGGAGCATATCCTGGAAGTTTCGAGAAGATTCTATGAGTTGGGAGTGTTTTGGTGGCGCCTTATCAGTGGTCTTCGGTAAGGAATGCCAGTTAGCGATACGGCACGTCACGTGCCCGGGCGAAAGATGGTGCGAAAATCGATTCGCCCATTAGCCGTGTTTATCGTGTTTTGGCGCTTTTTTTTTGATTTTTTTTTTTTTTTTTTTGGTTTCGGTTTGATTTCGGCTTCTGATAACTCTCTAGATATCTTATTCTGCTTAATGGCCCTGGCATTGAACTGGAAGATATCGAGACAGATATGCCGGAAACGTTCTGGCTGAATTTGCATCCGCTCTTAGTCTGCAAAGGCACTTCTGTGTAGAAGACGTCGAAGCCTCACGTAATCAGGTAGCCAGGGCTAATGCTGGTCCTAGCATATTCGCCCAGAAATGGAGGAGCTCATACACCACCTATGATGCACGCACGTGAGAGACATCACGTGACTAGCGTCCATTGTGGAATTCAAACCTGTAGTGATGGACCGTCTCAAGCCTGCGATGTGCTATCGACTCACATCGGTTGCAACTACACTGTTCCCGTTCCGTTAGGAAGAACGTGGCCGATTATCCGTGGTGTACGGGTCTCCTAAGCCCATGACTTCAGCACCAAGACCTCAGCAGCCCGTGTGCCGATCGTCATAAAGCCGCTAGGCTCGGGATAGACTCGGACTTATCGTACGTTTCTTTCCCTCTCAATATCCATCGAGAACCTCCCAAAAAACGAAAATTGCTAAGAGGTTTGGCTGTTTTCCACGGTCTTCGCGAAATCGGCCACAATGGGGTCAGGTTTTACCATTCTGGGAAGGAGACCAGACTGATTACTCGTAACCTCACCTTCGGCTCGAGAATCTAGGTCGGTTAGCACGGCCCGCCCTCTAAGTCGTGTATATAACTGATGTGCCGCATACCGTAACCTCTGTTACGATCCCCACATCCACAGCCAAATAATAATGCCCCAGGAAATGGCCTGCTGGGGACCGTTGTCTCTATTGAAATCTGTTATGTGCGCTTTAAATAGAACAGCAGGATAGAGCACAGTCTCTCCATCGCGTTGTTTCTATCTCTTGCGTGATCTCGACAATTCTGGGCTTGACCGTCTCCTGCACACTAGATCATCGGTCCTGCGTGTCGCCGCTTGCCTCGCGCAACCTGCGGCATACGTTCTGGAGCTGGGCAGGCTTAGCTACTCTCTTCTCGTGGCGATTTAGAGATAAAAGCACAAGACTCTGGCCAAGAAGAAACAACAGTAGACCCAGAAACGTCTCTTTTGATATCTATCCCTCAAGAGATATCCATCACAACTCCTTTCAACTCCACTTCACTCATCACATCCGCGCACATGGGAGCCCATACACACTAGTAGTGCCGCGATAGAACCATAAAGCCAGATCCTGTAACGAAACCACCATTATCGGGAACCCTTTTGCACATGTTTCGGCTTGGGATACGACAACCTGGCGATGGGCCTGTGACGGGCACGACCGTGATGATGGACGATGAAGCGGCCACCAACAACACTGCGCCGGGTCCAAGCAGCAATGATAATGTGGATGCCAATTCCGCCACAAATCCAAACGGGGCAGAAAACCAAAGCGAGCGCCAAAGCCAAGCTCAGGACCAGGAGGACCAGGACCTCTCACAGCTCAAGAAAACCGGCTCCGGCATCATCTTGCACCCGCAGCCCGAGGACAACCCCAACGACCCGTTGAACTGGCCGTTGCTACGTAAAGACCTCTGTTTTCTCATCATCGGGCTCCAAACATTTATAGGCGGTGGCCAGACGCCCATCCTCGCGGCCGGGTTCAAGCAGTTGCTGGTGGAATTCGACAAAACCGTCGCCGTCATCTCCTACTTCGTCGGAGCGTACATGCTAGCACTCGGGCTCGGGTCCGTTTTCGCCAGTCCCACTGCCATTCTCTACGGCAAGCGGTTGGTGTACATTTTGGGCATTGTCGTGTTCCTCGTTGGGGCCATCGTGTGCGCCGCGTCCACCAACTATGGCGGGCTCATGGCGGGCAGAATCCTCACTGGATTCGGCGCATCGCCCACTGAGAGTTTGGCATCAGCAAGTCTCAGCGAATTGTACTTCCAGCACGAGCGGGCGTACCGCACCGGGCTCTACACGCTCCTTCTTCTAGGAGGGAAAAACATTCTACCGCTCTTGTCGTCGCTCGTGTTCCAGCACTTGGACAGGCACTGGCTCTACTGGATAGAGCTGATGTTTCTCGCGTTGACCTTGGTGCTCACGTTCTTGTTTGTACCGGAGACCTACTGGGACCGAGGGTCGGCGCCAGAGAAGCGGGACAAAAACGACACTCCACAACATGGCACTCCACCGAAAAACGAAACTCCACCGAATAACGACGCCTCCACGCTTACTCGCAACACGCCGCTGTCGGACACCACCAGCGTGCTGTCGTCACGTGTCAACGAAACGCTCCGCGTCCCCAGCCGGGAGAAAATGGACATGTACATGTCGCCCTCGCCGTCGGGCGGAAGTGCCATTCTGCATGCAGCGGATCTGGCGATTTTGCCCAAAAGCTTTCGCCACAGACTCCACATCGTTTCTGGCAGACACTCTGCGGATAAGTGGTGGATGGTGGCGCTCCGACCCGTGTACCTCTACGCGTATCCGTCTGTTTTTTACGGCGCCATAGTGTACTCGCTCGCGGTGGTGTGGCTCATTGTGATCTCGGAAGTGCTTGCGGAGATCTTCCAGGCGCAGGATTACGGGTACTCTTCGCAGACGGTCGGTCTTTTTTACATCTCGCCGTTTGTAGGAGGGATTCTCGGGTCGCTCTGTGCGGGCATCTTCGGAGATATGATCACGCGGGTCGTGGTCCGACGCAACCACGGAATCTACGAGCCAGAGTTCCGTCTTTTCATGTTGGTCCCGTCCACTGTGTTCACATGTATGGGCCTCATGGGTTACGGCTGGTCCTCCTATGAAAGGGACGTGTGGATAGCACCCGTGTTATTTTTCGGGTGCCTCAGTTTCGGGTCGTCCATGGCATCCACCACTGCAATCACATACACCATCGACTGCTATAAGATGTTTGCGGCAGAGGCGTTGGTGTCGTTCAACTTTGCGAAAAATGTGCTTGGGTTCATCTTCTCGCTTTTCAACAACGACGCGTTTTTGACGTTGCACGGGAAGAGGCTCTTTGTCGTCTATGGCTGTGTGCAGTTACTAGTGTCTTTGCTTGGCGTTGTCGTGTATATATACGGCAAGGTGTTTCGAGCGTGGACCGACGAGAAGAAGCTCTTGAAGAGCTTGTACCACGAGGACACTTTTGTGTCGGAATCGGAGATCCAGGAGATGTGAACAGTAGGTGGGCACGGGAATTATTCGGCATTGTCATAGACAAGCTGGGAAATAGATCAGGTTGTCGTCCGTCGTAACTTTGGTGAGTAAGCGAGACACACTCGAAAGGAATTCAGTAGTAGGTTTACGTTTTCAAATAACGGGGCTGGTTGATTGGTTTCTTCCGAAAATTGCTTAATAAGTGGAGGAAGCCATGTTGCCATGTCATATACCCAGGTCCTTGCATAGCACGACGATAGGTAATGGCAGGCTGAGAGATAGAATATTCTTTGTTTCGGGCGGTGGAGACACTCCGTAGTTGGAACATCCGAGAAGTAGGGGGACAGCTCTCTGGCCAAATCCGTGAAGGTCAGTGGAATCCGGTTAACCCTTGAAATTTACATCCCTATGCAAGGTGGTACTTCCAGAGATTAACGAATCCGCTCGTTGATGTCGAGGATCGACCAGGCGAGGTGCATAGTCTTTCCATCATTGGTCTTGAAAACCAGTCGTATTTTCGCACGTTTTGACCAGGTCGAGTAGACCAAATCCCAAATAGTAGGCTTCCATCAATGTCTTGAAACTGGTATAGGTGTTGCTTTTTCTAAAATCACAGCAAACGCCTTCTGATTCAGCCAAAAGTCTTAGATCTGTATCGTAAAGCTCGCCCCTAGATCCAGTTGATCACACTCGCGTCAAACCCCCTGAGCAACTCCCGATTCCTAGCCAAGTAGTCTCCAAGCCGCTCCGCAAACAGCACCCCGTTCCACACCTCGCCCTCCACGGCAGGCATGCCCAACTTCTCAATCACGATCCCACTCGCAATGTTGCCCACAATCCCCGCCGCGAGCCAGTCACCCGAAAGCTCCAACGCTGTGATAAAAGCACCACAGAACGAGTTACCCCCGCCAGTGACATCCACCACTTTGGCCTGGTCCTGGTGGTACGCCGGAAGCATGATGGCCAAGTCACGTGTCTTGACAAAGCACCCCTTGGATCCGCATCTGAGCACCACGCCCCCGTTTGGCGGACTGCTCTCCAAAAACCTCAGAGCCAAATCCTCGATATCCTTGGCCGTTTCTGGGAGTCGCGCCATCAGGTAGAAGTCCGCGGCCTCGTCCAAGTTGGGCGTGAACACGTCTACCTTGTGTAAGATACCATGTAATCTGTGGAGGTTCTCGCCCACGCACACCTCCGGAAAAGGCTCGAAAATGAACCTGGGCCGTGGGAGCCCCTTGTGCTGTTTTTCCCTCTCCGCTAGGAAAATATCGATGGTTTCCTCACACCGTTCCACGGAGCAACAGAAATGGAAGCTGCGCAGCGATAGCAAGTCGCCAGTCTCAAGAATGTCTTCCGCCACGATCCGCTTCTTCGGCGTGCGGTAGACGAATCCTCTCACTCCGTCCTCGCCATAGATGTTGGCGCCCCGAGTGGTCAACCTGCCCTCAGTTTTGCGAAACACCGCACCCGATCCCCAGGTCAAAATCTCGTCCTCGACCTCCTTTGGGAAATCCGTGCCCTGGTCGATGATCCCACAGATCCGCTTACCCAAGCGAGCGCCCGCTGCGATTCGTCCTCCCACGATAGCATAAGACGCCCCGCCGCCGATGATGTTGTATTCCGGTGCGCGGGTGCCTGGGGGGTACTGGTTTTCGTCGATGATGAAGAGCCCGAGCGTGGTGAGGAGCGCGGCCATGGTGTGGATGTAGGTGGAGATGTAGGTGTAGATTGAGAGTTGGGGAAACGCGCGAGACGAAATGTGGAGTGATGAACACCGCGCGTGTTGGAGGATCGAGGTGGAAACGGCTGCAATTGTCGCAAAAGGCTTTTTTTTATTTTCTGTGTTTTCAGCACGCGATGCTGGTTCGGAGCATAAATGGTGCAGTGGCATGAAAAAGACAAGCGTAGACGCATATGTTTATACGTTCTGTGAAAGGCTACTCGATGCGACCAACTACGAGGGTGATATTATGATGATCTAGCCAGATACCTGTATATTTTCTCCGACGGGCTAAATCATATTCCTAGAGTTTCCTTCCTATCCTGATCTTGGCGCCGGACCGCCCCGAGAAATTCGGCTGTTCCTTTACGGTGGAATTTAAGTGTGCAGACCGTCTGACACGTACACAGTGGCACTAGAAACACGACCAGCGTACAATATGGTCATTCAAACGAGATCAGTTTCCTGTTTAGGCGGGAGCCATCATCAAAAGCATCTGCAGTATTGACCAACGACGTGGCGCTGCTTGACGCAAGCGTTGTTAGCGAATGCCAACTCTACAACAAACAATGAGCAGAAGCGCCCCTGACTAAGCGTGATGGCAATTCCGCTAACTCTGGCCTACTATACTTGCCTGCATTTCACGGGAGTTCCGCTCCTCGAAACCTACTCACATAAGGAATGGAACCGCAGGCGGAAATTCATCGTCTACATTTCGCAGTCTAGGTGCCAATTAGGAGGGAGTTTTTTCGAAAAGATCATTACTTTTACGGAGGGCTGTGGACAGTCTTCCATGAAGATGTGGGAAAAAAAGTCAGACTTATAAATAGCGCCCTGGCGTTGTCGTCTTTCTCACTAACAGTAGCACATTGCCCCATTGTTCGGTGGGCGCAGGACCAAGAACAATGGCAGATGTGCTTTATGAAAGTGCAGTGCTGACGGGGGCAAGAATACCATCATGCGCATGAAAAACTGGATCGTCAAGCCCCTCCTTAGTGGGGACACATTATTACTTCAGGCATGGCCAGCGTTAAGCTTAGTTGGGGATATTTCATCCACAGAATGCAATAACCCTTATTTTCCTGAACTTGAGCATCTTTAAGAGCTTCTCAAAACCAACCGCTGCTAATTTCAAGTGCGTGTATTCCAAAACAAGATGCGCCATTGTTCAGATGGGAAGCATAATTTCTTGATCAAAAGCCGACTCGGTCTTCGAGTGCTATATAAAGTGGGACACTCGTCACGTCTTTGCAAAGGCCAGAATAGTTTCTAGTCAAGCATTCACCAGAAACCCCCAAGCATGAAAGTCCTCTCTATTTGTATCCTCTCCGCTGTGGCCGCAGCTATGGCCGTCGAGAACATCAAACGTGACTCTGAGCCAATCAACTATTTGGGCAAAGGGCCAGACGATTGCGAGTTTAGAGACATGCGAGTGACCTCTCCAGATCATATGCGGTACATTGAGGCGCATCCCCAGTGGATCAGGTGCCAGAAAGAAAAGGCGGAGAAAAGAGCTATGGAAGCCTCCACGATACGGGCTGCGCTCTCCGCAACCGAGGAGCAGAATTTAAGGGCCTTGGAGGACAGAGCAGCGGATTTGGAAAACAGATTGACCATAGATGGAAAGTTGAATATTAAGGAGTACACCACCATTAAGGAGGATCTGGACAAGTTGGACGATGAGCTCAGGAACGCCTCTTTACCCCTGGAGCTCAAGTCGGCTATTGCAGACAAAATCCTGTTATTGTATCGTGCGTTCCACCCCAAAGATAGAGAGGCCCGCAACTTGTGCAAGAACGACCGAAACAAGTACTGTGAGCTTTACACTTATGAGCACGATACCAAATTGATCACCGACTACGAGCGCGAGGCACGCGAGTTTTCCCAGATGGTGGAGAACTACGAAAACGTCTACAAATTGTATGAGAAACTCCGTGCCGTGCACGAACAGAGCCTCAAAGTGGGCGTCGTCGCGATGGACGAGTGGGAGAACGAGCCGGATTATCAGAGTGTCAAATACATGCTCGCTCAAGCTGAAAGCACCGAGCGGGATGCAACACAGGTATTTTATGCCAGACGCCGGGCACAGCGTGCGGCACAAAGAGATGAGTAGGTTCGTGTTTTCGTCCTTTGCTTGACCTCCTCCAGACAATGTGTTTTGGGGGTGTACATTGTCACATTGAATTTCCAATTTCGAAAACAAAAAAAATACTAAAAAATAGTCCTCAATATATCATTGAGTGCTACACGCAAAGAGGCAAAGAAGTAGCTGGGACTGAAGTGTCGCAATTGATGTTCAGGTACCGTTATTTATTTCCCTCCAGTTCTTGAAATGTAATCATGAGTATAAAACATGCATTGTCTCGTTATGACCGCTAAAACACTCCCTCCAGCTGTTTCAATAGAGTGGAACATGAGGCGACGTGGGGCGCAGTTTTTCCTTGCCTGCTTATCGACTTAAGGGCGGAGGGAAAACGTATTGTATCTTTGCAATTGGCCTCACCACCGGGATATCAGAGAGAAAGTCTTCGCTTCATATATCGAAACACTGAACAATACTACAGGAGTCTAATGTTTTAAAAGAAGAGAAGGGTGTCGCGTTTCACCTTCAGAGCTGCTTGTTTGTTTGCACTGATTCCGTGGGGTACTAAAAAGCTGACAATTCATCCAAATCTGTTGCCGGCTGGGCCACCAGGAACAAAAACTTACTTTTGAAGTTTGAATGAACCCATTCTCGCATAGCCGGGCCACTCCAGCAGAGTTTTAGCAACGACACGATCTTTTGGACACATATCGTAGCAGAAGGTCACTGTCGCACGACCACATATCATAAACCTCCTCTAAAGTACCATGGAAGTCACATCTGCTGAGAATGAAGCGCATACTTTTTCTTGATTCATTTTCCTGCATATAGGAGGACGTTCAGATGTTGTGCCTCGTTGATGCGCGGGTGAGTAACATGCACGAGAGCCCGCTTGGCCAAGTGGTAAGGCGCCTCACTCGTAATGAGGCGATCGTCGGTTCGATTCCGACAGTGGGCACTGGTTGTTTTTTTGGTCTTTTTGGTCCTGCGGAGGTATCACGATAATGCAATAATGTCCTGACATGCTTCCAGGTTGCCCCTGATTGTACAGTGCCCAGAATCTGGAAAGACCCAGTACACTGAGACCTTTTTCAAAAGTTCCGTTTCCTTTTGGATGCCTCTTTTGATGCCTCTTTTACACTACATGAAGCACTGGCCAACACCCCCGGTGCACCCAATTTAAATGCCATCTGCACTTGCAAACGGCAAACCTCAAACAGATGCAACACACATTTATAGTTAGTGTGTCTGCACCAAATAAATGTAGATCATCGCGGGGTTGGAGCGCTCATATGTTAGGTGATGATAGCGCCATTGAAACGAGACTACAAACGAGACTATGGGTTCTGGGGCATGTTGAATTGCATCAATGATTCAGTTGGCCGTGTCTATGCAGCTTGAACCAGGGAGACAAATGGAGGCATAGCCCTCTACACTGGCACTTGAAGCGAGCGTTGAAGAGTACTAAAGTGCTGTCAGACTGACATTTCATGAACAGCAGATACAGTGAGGGCAGTAAAGTTTGGAAAAAAAAAACACCCAGGCGATTTGTTGCAGATTTTTTTGTCTGATATAGAGAATCTTGGTCGTGGTTTAGCGACTTCTCTGTATTGCGAATTGGCCTTTCAAAAGAAGACTGTTCAAATAAAAGTTCTTGTGATCTAGTCAGACCTTACCGAGTAGGAGCACAACATACAATCCCCCTATACAACCACACTATACACCAAGTCCTTTCTGTCATACTTATCGTTTCACGGATTTCGGGGGTGGGGGAATACCATTCGTTCCGTCGTCAGCACCAGCTCCGTAGCTCACGTCCTTTGCCTTGGATTTCAATAGCTCTTCGTTCATAAAATCTGCTAAACTGCCGAGACTTCCGCCAGAAGGATGTACTTTTCTCCGTCTTCCTGGCTTTGGAATTGGGGCATTTGCGCTCGGTGTTGGGACTTTCATGGGTGAAAACATTGGTTTGGGAACCGGGGTTTCGGTGGTTTTTGGCGATTGTGGTGGTTTCAAATCCGTGGATTTAGCCTCCGTAGACTCAGTCAACGGGATTTCACACATCGTGGGGTCATCTGCCACTTTGGGCTTTTGGGTCACTGTTTCCTGCATTTTGGGAATTTCCAGGACTTTGGAACTTTGTGGAGGAGCGTTTTCGGTGTGGTCTAGGAAATCCTCGTCCTCATCTAGCAAAGAGTCGATCTTGCTGACTTCAGCGGGGTGGGTTGTTATTTCTGTTTCCGCAGTCACAGGAGGAATTGCTTCTAACTCTGACACGGCGATTGTATTCTCAGGCTCAGTGACGGGTAGATTTTGGGCGTTTTGTGCAGAAATGGGTGGTTCTTGCTTTCCTTCTGATGTCAAATCTTGCACATTATCTGATGCAGCAACAGCCTCAAGAAGTTCATGTGGTTTCTCTTGGGATTCCTCCACTGGGACCTTCGTTTCGTCTTCTTCCTTGGCGTCATTCGTCAAACTGGCGAAGAAATCCGGACCGTCCACAGCCTTGTCCTTGACTTCTGATAGGAAATCCTCATCAAAAGTGAGCAGTTCGGGCTCTAGAGTTTCTATATCTTTTCTTTCTTGATCCTCGATATTCACGGGCCCTTCAGAGAGACCTTTGGGTTGTGCTGGGGCACTGTGCTCTGAAGGCAATATTTCCTCTGTTGGTGCGATAGACAAATCCTGGGATATCGGGGCAGTGGTTTCGTTTTCCGCCTGTGGTTCAGGTGGAACCAGTACGCTTGAGTCTCCCTTTTCCGCTGAGTATGCTGGAATTTCCACTGTCTCATCCTTAATCGCACTATCTGATGCAGGCACCTTCTCTACCTCATCCACTTCAGGCGAAATAGGACTTTCCTCATTTGGTTGGAGGATATTTTGATTCGAATCATGGTGGTTCTCTGGTACCGAAGGAAAAGATCCAGTATTTTCGCTCACACTTTCGGCCCCCTTATCCGGTGCATACCTGTTGGACGCTTTGCTTTTGATAGGCAGAGCAGGCGCAGAAGCCCCGCTAAAATCAGTCTTCTCATGGAAAACAGGTGCATCGTCATGAGCAGTAATGTCCTCCTCAGTAGCCACGTTAGCTCCCGTATCACCACCCTTCGTGGCATCCTCAAACGGCCCATATTTGCCCAAAACTTCGGGAAGGCGGTGGAGCAATCCGTAACCCACATCGCATCCCAATATTCCCCGGTTCTGGCCGGGTGCCCACGCCCGGGACAAGTACACGGTGACAGGTCGCACCACGTCAAAGTCGTGGTTATACACATGGAGAATGATGGGAATGCGGTCGTCCTGGAGCGTTTCGTAGTGCCGATTATAATAGCCAGCCAAGACTTTTGCTAAAAGCTGTTCGCCACCGCCGCTTAAAAGACCCTTCCCGTTTTGATCCGAAGGAAACGCAGAATCGCACCCGATAATATAGTCTGAATGCGGTACAAGTTGTGCGTGGAAAGCCGGCGAGTTTTGGTGGCTGTTGAGGATTTTCCATACCTGGGTGGCGTTATTCAAGTGCTGGGACGCGACCGTGGCACCGATTTCTGCGAAAATATTGCGGTACAATTCGAACACCTGGCCATACTCTGGAGTGGCACCTTGGCTTTTTTCCACGGGTGCCAAGTTTACCCATACGGGGCGGGTGATTCCCCCTTTGGCACTCCACACTTTCAACTCGACGTTTTTGTCTGGGCCAGAAGCGACCATGGCAAGTTCCTGGGCCAAAAGGTCAAAATCCACCATGCTCGCTTCAGCACTATCACTAGTATGGCCATAATGGAAGGAGCCATCCTCGCCTATTTTGTACGATCCTCCAGTATGGAGCGGGTGTTTCATGGGCAAATCGTGGCCGTTGATGCCGACTATAAAATCGAAGAAAGCCTCGAGTTGTAGATGCTGTGCTTGCGATTCTGGCGCCACATAGAGTACACGTAGGCCATAGCCGCCATTGTTAGTCGAGAGGTGGCATTGGAAATAGGAGTCCGGGTCCGACTTTGAGGCAGTGCCGCCCTCGAGCTTATCCTTCAACTTTTTTGCGAACGAAAACATGAGAACAAGGAGATTGATGGTATTTGAATATTGGGGACCTAAGACATAGTGAGACGCGGAGAGTCGGGCTGTGTGCAGGACGATGCCACGTCATAGTGGAGTAACCCCGTTAGTTTAGGGCTGGTATTGCAGAGCAGAGGGAAGAAGGTACTGGGTCTCTTTGGTCTGGTTGTATGGCCAACTTGGTCGTATACTTCTCCGTCGTACCGTGCAACGGAAGGGCGCATTGACCCAAACGGGCCACTTTCGTTGCTTTCTACAAAACAGTAAGATTCTGGGCCAGCGGGAAGCCGTGGAAACGAATTTAAGGGCCGATTTTAACCGAACTCGGGCTGATTGATCCACAAGCGACAACTCGGGACGTACTAGTCACGTGACAACATACCTGCCCTCGGGCTGATTGATCCACAAGCGACAACTCGGGACGTACTAGTCACGTGACAACATACCTGCCCAACGCAGTCACCGTGCGCACTGCCTGCGGAATTCCCGCTTCAATTCCGCTCTAACCATTCGTTCTTTCACTGAACAATGGCCGTTCCTGTGGTGGTCATAGGCGCAGGCGTCGTGGGACTCACCGCTGCACTTAGACTCAAACAGAGAATCCAGTCGATCGACATCACTGTCGTCGCCACGTTTCTTCCTGGTGACTATGATATCTCGTATACGTCGCCCTATGCGGGGGCTAATTGGCAATCTTTTGCCTCGAAGGATGACCATTACTCACAGGCGCTCGATGTAGAGGCGTACCACGAGTTTGCGCAGTTGGCCATAGACCCCCAATCTGGAATTTGGCGGAGAAAAAACGCCCTGTACTACACGCAAACTGCGCTCGACAGGGAAAACGGCCATATCGGAGACTTGATTCCGTGGCACGAGTCTATTTCGAATGGCCGCGAGTTGGAAAAACACGAGCTACTTCCAGGCACCGTCTATGGGCGTGAATTCGACGGCTTTGTCATCTCTGTGCCGACCTATCTACCCTATCTAGTGCAAAAGTGCCTAGGCTTGGGGATCACTATAAAGAGGGTGTCAAAAATCACCAACATAGACGACGCCAGGAACTTGCACGGATCTGGAAAAGAGGCGCAATACGTAGTGAACTGTGCCGGGCTTCTTGCGTCTGAAATCGCTGGAACCAACGATCCGAAAAGAAACTACCCTGTGCGTGGACAGGTACTAGTTGTGAGAAACACCATCTCGAAAGTGCAGATTGTGTGTGGATTCGAGCACGAAAACGAGGAGTTATATGTGTTTCCACGCAAGGAGGGCGGTGCTATAATAGGGGGCAGTTTCTACGAGAACGACAGGAACAGCGTAGAGGACCCTGAAATGACCAAGCGTATTCTCACGCGTGCGGTGGAGTATTTGCCTGAATTGGTGGACGAGAACCACGGGAATAAGAACTACATCGATATCGTTAAAGTGAATGTGGGGCTTCGTCCATATAGAGAAAGTGGGCCCAGAATTGAGATCGACGGCAGTAGGAAGTGGCTAATTCATGGGTACGGTGCTGGCGGCGGCGGATACCAAGGAAGCTACGGGTTTGCGAAGAAAATCGTCGAGCTAGTGGAGGGTGCGCTTTCGCCACTGCTGAAACTATGAGGGATGGTGGATTTGGAGGTGATTTGCAGAGGATGTTTCGACGAAATACTGAATTTTGTGGTAGTTTGGTGGGTTTCTTTACTCATTTGAATTTTTGGTTATTGGGCGGGGCCCGCAGTCTATATGGAACGATGTGTTGGTGGCATTGACGGACTTTGTCTGACGAGCATAGTGGTTCACGCTTATAGGAATAGTAGTCACACCACGTTTTCTCTGAAAGGAACATACGTAGCTGTACGATAGATCAAGGGGCAATTCTTCTCGCGCTGGCCGACTTAGGCTAATGCAAGAAGTAGGTGCAATATTGGTTTGTTCAGAATGTCCATACACATATTGTGCTCGTGGTTCTGGCTCTCCAACTGTCTCTCTTTGGTTTAATTACAAGCGATTTATTGGCGAGGTATTAGCTACTTTCCACAGCAATCCAGTCCCTAGCCGTGCTTATTGAAACAAAAATACCGTAATATCTATTCAATTGATCATTCTTGAATCGCCCATATCTTCTGTTGGATTGATCTTTTCTTCTGTTGAATTAATCGTATCGTCTATCGAATAAATCATTATCTATTGCCCGTACTACACGATCTATCGAATGAACGAAATCTTCTATTGAATTATTATATTATCTATTGAGTTAATCATTGTCTATTGCGTATACCACAAGGTAAATTGACAATCGTGGAGGAGTAATACATTGACGTTGAAAGAAAGTGAGCGACCCGGAATACAGTCAATACCACATCGGGCCAATTTAAAGGCTTAACAGAAAAAGCGAACGTCGCGTTTATCTGCAGAATGTGTTTAGAAGAAACTCCAAAAGCTGCTTGCCGTACTTTTTCTGGTGTTCCCGGTCGGTCTTGGAATTAATGAATTCCAGTGCTTTGGACTGCTGGCCAGGCAATGCCGTGGGCTGGTCCCTGTATGTATGGGTCTGCACATGGATATCGGTGTATCCGTGCTGGACCGAAAAAGGGCCCGGGTTTTTGGGTGTTTCTGGAATGGACATGGAAAGAGCGACGAAGGGGTGTGGAAAGAAGGTGGGTTGAATTTCGAATTCGGAATCTGGTTATGGAATGTTGCTATCAGTATGTGCCGGATAAGCACGGCGCAGCATGAATAGGAGCGATATTGGGGAAATAAGTGCGGATAGCGAAATGGAGAGGTGGATCTGGGGTGCTCTTGAGGTCGAAATAATTGCTACAGTTTACTTTTCTAACTTTTTGGCAATAGTGAATTTATGGTGTGATATGTGAAGCACGATCAAAGATAAGGCTGGTGCCGCATGTCACGGGACCAGGTCGCGAATTCGGATCTGGTCCACTCAACGTTCGTATTGTAAAGATCGTAAAGTTCACATAAACTAGTTTTATCGTTAATACAGTATCACGCCCTCAATTGAAATTTAGTTAGACTGCAACACAAAAAAAGCTAAATCTTTCTTGCCCAGATCTATTTCTCTGCACTAGAAACTCCAAACTTCATACAAGGCCAGCATTGTAAGCGAAGCAAACAATCGAATGAAAACAAAAAAAAGAAGAATACTAAAGAGCGATATCACTTCTACGGAACCGTTTATACTACACCACTGCCCCCCACCGACGACCTCCATGTCGAACGACCTGCATACACACCCAGTGCGAAAAAACCATCCACCAAATCCAAATCTTCAAAACCTCTTAAACCTACCAAAGAAAACACAATGAGGGCTTCGTCTGTGCTCAACTTCCAGCAGTCCGTGGCCAGCAATCTCAAGCGCCCATGGCAAACGTTCAAGGACGGCCAGCCCTTGTATGGGTTGACGAAAAGAGGCTCCAAAAGACACCCATTGACCGGAAAGCAGGGAAATAAGCACTTCTACAAAGGTACCGGGTCGTCTGGCTATGGAAAGCTAAACGCTGCAGGAATCTACATCATGAACTGGAGAAAAGTGCGGACCTACGTGGTGCCGCAAAACTTGAACTCGTCCGATTTGAAGGCTCTTGTATCTCCCAAAGTGCCCCAAGTTTTGCAGACTTTCGAAGGGTACAAAGACGGCTTCAAGGACCCCCAGTTTGCGTGGCACAATGTCAAGGAGTTTATAGAGTACGGCGAAAACTACAACGACCAGGATTTGGAGAAAACGCAGTTTTTGGAGGAGCACGTGCACCCGGACATACTCGCTGCGGAGCAGGAGCAGAATACCGTGGCGTAGAGCGGGCGAGAATATGTATATAGCTAATGAGAACATCGGACAGGGATCGTGGGAGCTGTAGAGGTGGTATAGTGGGGGACTAGAGTAGTGGGAGACCAATGCACTGTAGGGAATACCAGGGTGAACGCTGGTGTGGGATGGAGATAGGTATCTGGGGCCGCGTGGGCCAGCTGGGTGATTGATGAATTCGAAAAATTGCTTCACCATGGAAACGATGTGATCGTATGTTGAAATGGCGATGGACAAGCTTATGAAACATAACAGCCGAAAAGAGGGTTTGGACAAAGTATCGCAATCATTTCCATGTCATTTCTTGATCCAACTAAACCTGGCTATATTGAGGGAGTCACGATCTCTGGGTGCTACGTTGAAACGATATACAGTGCTAATGACCCGGCCACGGACCGAATAAAAGAGCTCAAATGAAGATCTGTCTGAAAGACTACTTTCATAACTGGCCCATTGACATTTAGTAGAAGTGGTTTTTAAGACTTCTACTAGGTTGCTTCGTGGAGATAGGTCACGTGCTCACGGAGTCGTACTCAATCCCAATACAAATACAGCTCGTCAGGATATTGCCATGGTATTTTTAGGATATCAAATAGGAGTCTCTTTGGCGGCCAATTTCTTGTTGATGGTTTATAGATCTTGAGCTGAGTGGATGCAATCCAGGATGTTTAAATCAATCAAGTGCAATTTGATACGTACGTCTCGTAGTCCGGGTGCTTCCCCTCGAAAGAGATTTTGCTTTCACTTGGCTTGCTAATTCCTAAATTTATATATTTTCCTCAAAAAAAAAACGAAATTTTGAAGTAGGCTTCGTTTTGCAAATATCAGATATTGGCTTGGTCCCGTGCGAATTGAAAATATCGGCTCCAACCATAAATATCTCATTCTTCAAAAGTCAAATATCTCAATATGAAATAACTCAATAGGAATTACTTAAAAGGAAATACAATAAAAGTCCGCTAACTTTCAATAGAATCACCGATTCCAACCTCCCAATTGCCATAAAAAGGTTAAATTACTCGTCACAAATCTCACATCCAAAGTGCACGCGCGTCCCAGCTTGACATGTCGCGTTTTCAGCCCAAACTCCAAAACTTCTTCAACCAAACTAAGACAGAAACACCCGTCAGATCAAGGCAGTTTGCTCCGAGTTACGAAGCCCTAAACAGTACAAAACATAACAAAACAGAACAAAGCACAACAAAACAAAAAAGGCCGATTGCCCTAAACGAAACAACTATCATGTCCACCGCTGATTCCACACTACAAAAGGAACCCATCTTGGAGGACCAGCATGTCGCCAGCGACGAGGCGGTAATGGCGCTTCCACTCTCGAAAATAAAGAAGATCTTCAAAATGGACCCCGAATACGCGGGCGCGTCCGCCAGCGCTGTCTACGCCACCGGTGCAGCCACCGAGTTGTTTGTTCAGTACCTTGTAGAGCAGGCGTCCATGAGCGCCAAGGCAGAAAAACGAAAGAAGATCCAGTATCGCGATCTCAGTGCCGCCGTGAGTGCGCTGGAGTCGTTGTACTTTCTCAGCGACACGATTCCGAAGACGCAGACGGTGGAAAAAGCGTTGAAGGAAAAGCGCATCAATGTCTCGGAGGAGGACCGCCAAACGTATAAGTCTCTTATTGGAGATGAGACCGAGGCGGTGGAGGAGACGGCCGCGGTGGCGGAGCCCGAGAAACCCGTTCCTAGCAAGGGCCAGACCACGCTACCCTTTCAGAGTGTGGCCAGCGCCAATAAGAAGGCGGGTTTGCTGGACCTCATTGCCGCAGACGACCAGACGGACGCCATGGTGGTTGATGGGTAGAGGCTTGGGATGTATAGGTGAGTAGTCACGCGGGAAGCAATCAACACTATATCACCAGTTACATTCTTGAAGCGGAGGGCTAGACCTAGACTATTTTCAGTCTAGTTAATGCCCCTTGCACACCTTGGAGGCGATGTGAAGACCTATCCCTGTACTATAGTTATGGGATTGAATCGCCTCGTTCTAGATTAACTTCCATAATCCCTTGGCTTGCGAGCACTGCCTTAGTTACTGCCTATCCCCGTAATGCTGACGACCAAGGGGTCTTTTGCCAAATCAGCTTCCGTGGGAGGACGTATCCTGTATTGGAAACTGAAAACCTCCCTTTTACGTTCAACACATAGAACCGCACCGCAGCTATCTTTCCATCCCCAATCATTGCCACACATCTAGCACATTGTAGCTTTCGTCCAAAGTAGCTCGATGACTTTTCTAAACTGCATAATCGCTATGCCACAATTGCTCTAACAAGCCGTAGTGAGTATCCCACTGAGCATACAAAGTGCTCCGCCTCGGCACATCTTACAGGCTAGGTCATATTCTGCGCCCAGGACTCCGTGGGGGATTTCAGGGAAAGGATGCACTTAAACGTTTTGTAGTAGCTGGCGCTGGTGAGATGGAGTGTCCCTACTGTAAGTGGATGTCAGGGAGATATCACCACGCTTGGTAGACAGACGATTGATCAGGAATGCTCGAAAAAGTTTAGAGTGTGACGCGTACGATGCCGATACCTTGTGAATTTCGAGGCTCTTTATCTTCGAGAATGCCTTGGTTGCTCGTCCACATCAGAAGAAGAATGGTACGGCACTTCCAAGTACTGAGCTGTTTCCCTAAGCGGTGCCTAGCTCTTTGCGTGCGCCATATGTTGTATTCGAGATTGTCATCGAATTCCGTTGCCGGGACCCGCTATTGAACGAGGGCCAGACAACATCGCTCCACAGTGTGGTGCGTTCCACAGAGTGTGGTTTTTCCACCAAACCTACTCGAAAAGCAGATAAACCACGAATACCTCATTGCCAATTACATCGGATCACTTAGCATCGCCCAGGTGAGGGTTTCCATACGTCTTTTAGGGTCGGTAAACTAAGATGGCAAGTCTAGGGCCCCCAGTATGGCCGTCACACATTGACCGTGCCACCAAGGGATTTTCAAACATTAGAACGGTTACCCGCTAGAAAGGGCCAGTGCGTGTTGGTGGTTAATATTGGGAGCCCTCACAACTTCACAGAGGCTCGTATGTGAGCCTATACGCGCTAGCCAAGTCCAGACGACCGAAGCATTCAGCCTCCCCCACTGAACTTCAAACGGAGAGCAAGAAACACAAAACACGCACCAACTCTTCTACTAGGCGTGCTGTGGAATTTGGTTGGAAGGAACTGGCGGAAGACGGGCACTGCGCACATTGCATACATAGCCTAGGTCACAGATCACTAGGCCATATCAACAATTAGGGCGACAGTTATGGCGAGTTTCAAATGTCCGAACAGTCCAGCGCTTAGTTCAACTTTACTGGAAGTTCAAAAGGATCAGATCCATCAGCTCTGGCACCAACGCCGATAACTAACATTCTGAAAGTGAATACCTTGCTGCAAAACTGCGCGTTTCAGTCGGCAGACTCCACGGCAACTCGAGGCTATGGCCAGAGCCAGAACAGGGGAATTTCGTGGTCCACTTTTCAGCTCACTATAAAAAGCAGAAAGTCCCAAAGACCACATCCCCAGAACTTTAAAATGGATGTTCACCGCGTATCCCCCACAGTGACTACCATCACCACTACAGCCAACGGCACAGCCGTGCGATTTCTCCACCCATGCAGGGCTACCACAGTAGACGGGTGTCTTGTTAAGCAAAATGCTTCCAGCAGTACCCCAGGATTTTCCTTGGCCATGCTAGCGTTTTTAGTAATGATAATGGGTGGAAAGGCGGCGGCACCAGAGCCCAAATCGGATTTGGTGTACCTGTACGATAACATGACCTCCGCCATTGACGCCATCACCGAAATGGCGATTCTGAGCAAAGAGAAGTTTACAAATCAAGTGTTCTTCGTGGGTGAAGAACTATTTGGCATTTCCGACTTCTGTCTCGAGTATCCGAGGGCCGCTGCAGCAGAGGGTGCTGCGTCTGCACCGCTATGCGCGACATGGACTATATACAGGACTTTGGAGCAGGGCACCGAGTTCCGAGGGTGGCAGCCGGCGTCGTGCGTGCACGTAAACAAGGATAAAGAGGCCAAACCGGTGACTCTCGTCCAATCCTCAGCATACTTGGCTAACTGCGACGGGCACTACAACTACGACTATGGCTTGAGAGCCAGCGCGGCTTTCGGGCACGACGCCAAAAAAGACAACATTTTCACCCAGTCGAAAAAGTACGTGATCCCTGCACAGAACTGCGGCCAGGTTTGGCTGCAACAGATCTTGGTGTGGCAGGATCAGCAGCGACAGCATTGCCACACTATATGTGGATCCGGCGAGATTGACTGTGGGTTATGGAGGCGAAGTGCTAGGTGCAGGATGCCGTTGGAAAACGGGCAGACTTTCGAATGGAGCACGGGCGATGGCCTTATGTATTACGAGTCGTGCGGGGGTGGGACGTGAGACGATTGGGGAGAAGGCCAGGAAAAGAAGGTTGGTGATTGTTGTTCTTGGCCGCGCTATGTGAAGGATACAAGACGTCTTTGAAGAGATATATGCGGGTTTATGATCCATAAGATATATGAGACCTTTTAGAAGTAAAGAGGTATCGACTTTTAGATATACAAGATATATATGACTTCTATATGGGATACGTTGGACTTTTTGGTTATGCGTTAGGGTGGCACTCGACAAATTGTGGGAAACGGTCACCAGTAGCGTTAAGACAAAAAAAGGATTGACTGGAAATCAGGGGCAGAGAGTTGAAGATTCGGAAAGATGGTTGTATCTTGAAAGTAAAGAATACGGTTGCTTCCAGCAATTGCCCGATGTGCGGCACGGGGCTTGTTTGCCACCTTGTATCGGAGGTGGACAAAAGAGCCCAGAGGGCAATCCGGTGTGTTTTTAGTACTTTGATCGCCTGCCGCTTTGTGAAAATATGGGGTTCTCTGGGGACTGGACTCAAAGTTGGCCACTAGAAAAAGAGCGCAGTGCGCCTAGGAGCCAGTTTTAGTTACTCTTGGCCATCAACAATACGCTTCGACAGCGCAGAACTATAATATGAAGTGAGAACGGGGAAGTATCGACTTCGAGCACGGCCGTGGATATTTTGTTCAGCAGTTGCAGTCTAAAACATGACCTTGTGAACTGTTACTCTGATACTACTGCACTATTGAAAAAAGCATGGTTATCTAAACATCCTACACATTTGGGAGTCATGCCATACGCTGTCAATCACGACACTCCCGAATGTGAAGCGAGCGACTTGAGAGTGAAACGTGGATGGCGCACATAGCTTTGCCTCGACTCAGCCATAATCAACGACGTTCACACTGTGGCTGTGTCAGTAACCCGGTCAGAAGACTCCTTCGAGACTCTATAAGTGAGCCCAATTCCCATTTCTGGGCTATTGTCAACATTCAAAACAAATCAGCACAGGCATGGCGATGATTTGCACACCAGTTAGAACCGGTATTGCACACCTCCCTAGATGCAGAAATCATGTAGCAAACAGCTGGGATCATACACTTTTCATCTTCTTCATCACCGTCTTCATCACCTCCGTGGCAGCACTCGCAACCGAAGGCTCGCAAGACACACTACCCACCTTCAGAGATATGGATTCTGCGATTGATGCTATCACAGAAATCGCCACCAACAACTCTCACAAAACACACTACATGCTCTACGTCGGCGCGGAGCTTGTTGGTATTGACGATTTCGCGGTGTTGCCCCCTCAGACCAGCCTTCAAAAACGAATGAGCCCAAGAAATTCTTCCGTGGGCACTTCATGGATACGCTTCCGTGTGATTAGCCAAGGCACGTACTGGTCAGACTGGAAACCGATCACGTGCCCAGAAGAAAATAAGGCAAAGGTGGCGGCCCCGTTTGTGATGGAGCTGCACTGGTATTATGCTGCTACTTGGGGAAACGGTTTTAGTTTTGCACTCGCTTCTCGAAAAGCAAGAGAGTTGGGTCATAAAGTGGCACAGGAGATCTCGGATTCCGGCATTGGGCTATACGTGATTCCCGGAAAAAGCTACGGCCAGCTATTCCGGCGACAGTTGTTAGTATGGCAGGATCAGCAGCACCAGAAGTGCAGAAAACACAGCCACGGCACTGACGGGATTGCCTGCGAGCAGTGGTCTGTGAGTGTTCTGGGAAACTTACCGGTAGAGGGCGGCCAGTCATATGCGTGGAGAGTGGACGAGGAAAAATTGGACTTCAAGCCTTGTCGCAGGGTTTTTGAGTGAATGACGTCTGTTATGGAGGAGAAGTAGGGTGTGGTAGGCAGTTCTGGTAGAGTAGATGTTTGGAGCAAGGCAACTTTTGCTATTTCTCTTTTGGAATTTTTGCGATCTTTTCAAAGGAGATATTGCAATCCAACGCACTACTTAGCTACTTTTGCGTAAATCGATTGGCCAATTCCGGGTGCCTCAGACACGGACCTAGGTCCGTTATTGAAAAATCACCGTAGCGTTGACTTGTTCATTGGATGAGATAATAAATGACTTGGCAGTCTAGGTTCTTTTCTTGGTGTTTCGCATCATCTGACATTTCTCGTATGGGTTTCTTATCCTCTCTGGCACTTTTGCACATCCCAGAGCTCTCCAAGGTAGTTTATAAAAGCCAACTTCCGTAGTTCGAAGCATCAGCCAGAGAGTAGAACACTTTTCTTTTTTCAGATAGTCAACAGAAGAATATTTCATAACAACCTAAACTCTTTTTTGGAGTCTATCCCAACCTAGCGAGGAACAGCACGATTGCAAATAAGCACACCCGGCACTCACGGGAATCTCTGACGTGCTCCATTCAGCCACCACATCTTTCAATGAAAGCAGAAAAAAGATTGCAGCACGACAATTTCGCATATGGTCTCCCACTACACTACTCAGTGTCGCTCTATGAAGCTTAACTAACGTTGATCGGACGGGAAACAGTGTTTTCTTCATGATGTGGCCGCAACCGAAATTTGCCTTTTTTTTCAGCTTCTGATCAAATAGCTCCGCAAGACGTCCTGCACCCCCAGAATCCTGATTTTTCGCAAAAAAATGTCTTCCTTGTTATGCTTGAAACATTCTCAGTCAGGGAGCATATTCGCTGAAAAAAAGGCGGAACCAACCCCATCCGACGGTGACAGAACCAACTGGTTTATGACGAAGAACAAACGCGTGCCAAGAGGGCCTGTTTTGCTGAAGTTCAGCATGTCTCTAAAAAAAAGAAGGTGAGCGTGAGGTAGACCAAGTCGACACTAGAGGCTATTTGGGAACTGATTACAAGGTTGTTCTATAGGCATATAGTTTTTGGGGTTGATCACACGAGTCATTCCCTCCACATTCAACCAGATGACTGAAGTCTATCACCGAGATTGACATGCCACATTTTCCTTTGAAGCGGCGACAGTTCTGAGCTCAAGTCTACTTTGGGTCTTCACATGTATTGTGTAGCTTTTGGCCCTCCACCAGTTGACCATATCAGAAGCAGGTAAACTGCACAACGGCAGTCCGTGGACGTGGTCATACTATAGTTATGCTCTGCTCTGGTTGGGACGTATCCAGCTAAGTTCTGTCAATTCCAGTCTGAGATCCCGTGAACTTGGATTGTATAGGGAGTTTGTGTCTGGCGATGGTAAGTCCAGCTGGTCTCTAGAATCAATTGATGAGAGTGACGGAAATACTAGCAAAAAAGAGGTTGCGTGCTGGAGCATGTATCCCTACAGTGGTTAGCTCACCAAGAAATAAACCAAAACTAGGTTTCTTGCAGTCGACGGGAACAACCAAAGCATTATCCAAACTCACCAAAGCACACTTTTGATGAAAGAACACTTCAGTTCAGTGGGGATGAATAGCAAAATGGAGTACTCACATGTCCTGTTCGTCACTGTTCTACAACATGCCAATTTGGCCTCTAGAATGCAATTATCTTCTATGCGGTCTGAGACTGCGGAATACCCAGATCCGTCATTTTTCAAGACCTAATGTATCCTACATGCAGGCGAGTAAAGTAGACACAGGGCAAAGCCACATATCGTGCATGACACACCCTAGGAGAAGAAACAGAATACGCTATCGAAGCAAGACAGCGCAAATTATGAATCGTTTTTCTAGTAGCCTGAGAAACAATCTCTTAAAATTTTGTGAGATTTGAACACACAAAACTCAAAAATGTGTGATTTGAATTGAGTGGCCTGAGATTCATGCAGCATGATGCAAGTTTTATCAGACGTGCATCAGGCATGCCATATCAGCTTTTGCGCATTCGAGCGAAGCAGTGGCTTAGCTCTGACATGACGTATTTCATGTAGATTCACATCTTCACAGAAACTACTTGCCCTTTAGAAATACCTCAAAATTGGCAGATCCTGTAAGCGTGCTAGTCTTCACAGTGAGATCACCCCCGTGAATTATTGGCCCATGAACTAAATTCTCCATGTCACTGTATAATTCTTGGATAGCACAATACGAAGTCATTCTACCAAAGCTAAGCAGCCAATTGTTAGCTCAACAATGGTCAGTAGTAACGACCAAAACGCAGACTTCGAGAAAGGGAAAACCCACATCTAGGTGTAGTGGGCTTGAGAGGCCTCACAAGCACAGAGATCATCAGAAACGGCCATCTAGCTCAGTGCTGGACCTCTTGACCCCAGAAAAGTTACCTCGACTTAGCCAGTAACTCAACGAAGAACGTGTCTCCTGCCAAGAATGTGCACATTGTTGCCAGATTGTCCATGGGGTATCTCCACTTTTCTCAATATCTAATTGTCTGGAAGTCGATATGACTAAGGCTGTGCCGGCAATTACCGAGACATAGACCCTTTACCTACCCGGGGCAGACCCCCTTATAAGTACTGAACTTGCAAACTGTCAGTAGCACCAACCCAGACCATCAAAATAAGATTCTACTTCGATGGCTGCTTCCACTTCTGCAATGGACACAGGAATCCCACTTCTGGCTTCCACATCCATCTCCATGGCGTCAGCAAACACCAGCATCAGGAACAACAGCGCAAAAGGGCAACCCAAAAACCTCTTCCCCCAAGCCTTTGCCTACTTCTTCCTTCTTTTCACCACTATTTCTGCGATTTCTTCCGACTCCTTCTCCTCTCTCCTTGGGTTTGACAACCTCGAGTCTGCCATTGACGCCATCACCGTGTTTGTTGAAGAAGGCTCTACAAAGACAGATTTTCAGGTCTTGGTGAACAGCAAAATCGTGGGAATCTCCAATTTTACTCTTGAATTTCCGCCTCCCAACGTGGCCAAGCGGTGGGACCGGAAAAGCGCCCCTTTGGGAGCGTCGTGGACAGAGCACCAAACGGCACAACAGGGCACGTGGTTAGCACCTTGGTATCCCGCTTCCTGTGTCCACCAAAACGAGCACGGATCTACGCCCATCACTGTGACGTTGACTGCCTCCATGTCGTACGGATCCAGTGCCAGTGCCAAATTCAACTTCGACTACGGCACGAAATCGAGCCTCGAGATCGGGTTTACCACGACCAAAGAAAACTCAAAGCAGGAGACAAGAACGTACACCGTTCCTGCGCACAGCTACGGCCAGGTGTGGCAGCAGCAGTTGATGGTGTGGCAGGACCAGCAGCACCGGCGGTGCAAAAAGAACCACTACGGAAAAAACGGCATTAAGTGTGAGCCATGGAGCAAGTACATCCGGGGGGACTTGCCGGTGAAGAACGGCGTGAGTTTCGGATGGAGCACCGGGAAAGACCGGATGGACTTCGGGTCGTGTGGGGGTGGAAATTAGGCCCAGAACGAAGGAGAATAGCCCATGTTTGTGGGGTTTTTTGAGTAGTGAGTTTGGATGGAGGACCCGGACAAGTACGTACGAGTTGCCGTACTGCTCATTAGGACCAAGGCAAAATAAGCCTGTTCTGAAGGATGGATGTTTCTGCTTTGAGTCCACCTATTTGTTAGGTATAGTTTGAAATTACGTACAACACCAACTTCTATGCGTACCCGTATGCTCTTGTATTTCTTAAGTATGAGGGTGTTGGAAGGTGGAACGACGCTTCTCCTCTAGGTCTATGCTCACCTATCTTTTAGGTATGTCACTCGTACGGCTCATATTTCAATGCATTATACCCCCGGGTATGCTGACCCTGCCATATGTGGTATCAGTGTCAGACCATGACTACAGATTATGGTTTTACATAGTTTGGTTTCCTTCATTTTCTCCAAAGTATGGTTCACTATTGGTCCATGGTGACTCGCACGTGACCGGACATGTTTTGCCGCTGAAACAACTATTAGCCTAAATGTATGTCAAAGTATGCCGATTGATGAGTGACATGGGGTCTGAATATCATCCAGGGGTTCAAACGATGGGTGTTAGTTAAGTATCGTTTAATTTGCCATTTCGCCTAGCTGCAAATTATGGGTGGGCCAAGCACCTTTGTGGGCTTTAAAAACCGAAGCCTCCACCATACAAGTATAACAAAGGGTTCACAACCTTTTTCATCAATGTCCAGTCACATCCTCCTTGAAGACCCACTTTTTATTTACAATATGGTGTAACTCCCATTATGATGGGATATCTTGACCGAAATCAGACGTCATGTGGGTCACGAATACCATTGTATTTCACACAGCCCGGACTGGTATAGAAATACCCATTCTTTGATACAATTCCATACCAGGCTGTGTGTCTGGAATGCTTAAATCAGCTACTACTATCTACAGCTCATATATATTGAAAGACCTTGAATGTGAGCTTCCAGAAGGACATCGAACCAAACTCATCAGGTTCTTTTTACAAGATCAGACCCGAAATTCAACTACATACTCATTATGGACCACTGGGTCTGGATATGTGTGCTCCTATGCACTTTTCTGAACGTTCGTGCAAAAACCCAACATGAATTATTGAGTTTTAGCAGTATGGACGCTGCTGTTGACGAGATCGTGCAAAGGACGTCTCACACGAACGAATCAGATTTCCTCTTGTTGATTGATGAAACCTTTTTGTGGCTCACCAACTTCACTCTCGTGCCTCCAGATATCCGCAAACGATGGACCATCGAAAGCCCCCGGATTGGAGCCTGGTGGATCGAGTATCACACAGCGCTGCAAGGAGCGTGGTGGACGCCCTGGGAGCCTGCGTCCTGCGTACATCTGAATAGACACGACTCAAGACCCCTACTAATGCATATTGTTCGTAATCTGACTCATCGTGCCAGATGGGAAGCGGGGTTCAACCCAGAAAGCGGATTGGTCTCTAGTCGGATTCTTGGCCACGAGACCGCAAGAACTAATACCGTGTCAGAAACAGGTTGGTACACACTTCCGGGTTACGGGTTTGGCCAGGTGTGGCTGGAACAATTGATGATCTGGCAAGAGCAGCAGCGCCGCAGGTGCACAATGTATCATTACGGCTCGGGGGGTACCCAGTGTGGGCCGTGGAGTACGAAGGTTCGGGGAGAAATGCCGGTGAAAAATGCGGTGAACTTTGCATGGGTGACGGACTGGAAAAAGTTGGATTTCAACAAGTGCGGAGGTGACACTAATGGTGCTTTGGGGAAAGTGGTTTACTTATAGGAGAGTACGCGTAGTGGTAAACGTCTCAGAAAAGTAATGACTTGCGATGGGTAGGTGATGGGGAGTGTGACTTACCCTTGACGGGTATCTAACCTACTTCAACACTCTTGATCGAGCAAGTGCAAAGAACTGTCTAACAAATTTTTCTCATAAATCTCACTCAGAGTGCTAGCTTGGAATGCTCGCACAGAAACAGTGTAAAACTCAGGTCGTTATTGCCTTTGGTGGTATATTTGCGGGAACTCAACATTGACTTTCGACTGGAAAAATGAAAACTTGAAAGATGAATCAGAAATCAAGAACCTATTCATGGAACAAGCATGGCTAGGCCACTGTCTTGTGCGTAAGATCGGCTTCAACAACTCTTTCATGTCCTTTTTGAAACTATGTGTTGACTTTTGAAAAGGTGCACATTGGGGTGAAACCATTGCAACAGAAACGTGCCATCAAGTTATAGGTGAATTGTTAGCACCAATGGATGGTACGAAGAATGGAAAAAAGAGAATTTTTTTAAAAAGAAAGGTGCCGAGTTGGAGCACAAATCTCGCTAAGCATTTACCGGTAACTAAACAGGAAAATTTTCAATGGGAATTGAGCTAGGCGTTGTATTATTTCAGATGCGAATAAGTCGTACGTACCAATAGGGCGGAACCAAGGTGAGACCAGGACTGTTAGCGCTGAGCGAGGTTTGCTTATGCTATTTTAAAGAGGGATGACATTAATACCTACACTTCGAAATTATCACTTTAACATGTATTGATTTCGCGGGGCAGTGTGAAACGTCAATAGAACTGGTCATTCAGTAGTCGACTAACACAACTCCGGTTCCATAATTGACCCGTTGCAGCATCTGCCTCTCACACTCTGTTTAAACTTGACTTGTCTCTCTCTATTGAATATTTGAAGCTATTTGCGTTATATTTGTTTAATCCCTTGCCAGGGATGCCTATAATAAAAATTCGCAGTTGTGGCCCACGCAATTAGGGCATTGAGAGTACTAGTTCTAAAGGGTTGGAGCAGATTGGTACGAGGCGGTGAGTAGAAAAAATCTTGTGGTAGCAGTGCAATACATCTGAAGGTATTGAAAAGAATCGGCGACTAATACCTAAAAGGTCTGAAAACGAAGATGCACCTCTTCGCTGGGCTATTACTGTGTACGTTCAATAATTACACCGAAGTACCCATGGAAACAAGAATATTGGACAGGCATCATCTCTACAGAAATGACTATCCCATTATGAACACCTGATCTCAAAAATTGTGTATTTTTTTTGATTTACCCAAACTTTAGAAAAAGTCTGTGAGAACGGAGAAGGAGGGTAAAGTGTGGAACACTAAGACTGTGGTATTCCTGGGCCAAGAACCTACCGATGTGTATGTCATGCATATCATATGAATACAACACATTTGATACGTGAACGCTTCCCAAGTTACTAGAAGCAATTTCAGAACAAAATTTGCATCCAAAGAACATGTATTAGGTCTACGCTAAAACCAGCATACGTCAGAAGGTATAGACAGCTCCTGAACGTGATCTTTAGTTCATAATTTCGTTATAGTGTAGGCCTGCTTGAAGCTACTTAAGTGCCATACCGAAATTATACAACATGTGGGTTGGCAATATCTTGGGTGTGAGTCAGATTATACCTTGCTACAGTTACTCATATCCTTACTCACATGAATCTTTCACCCGCGAGTGTTATTTGTATAAATGGACAAAGCACCCTAATCAGGAGAGTGAGTACTTTTTGTTGTAGGACTTCTGTCAGAAAGGACAAAGGATTCAAAAGCATGATCGACTAGCAACATTATAAAAACTGGTTTCATGTGGTACGTGGTTCGTACGTAATTCAACAATCTTGGCAGCATCGAATCGACGACATTCATGGTGTGGGCAGCCTTGCAAAAGAAACATCTGATCTCCACCGAGTCATTTCCTTGGTCTTCATAAGTATGTCATATTCTGTAGGCCCACACACGGAACCCAAATCCAGGTCATATTTCGCCCATTCCAATCACCAATATGCAGGCCATGCATGAAGTTCATGTGTGAGCTGCAGACGACTAGTTCAGCTCAGAATTCGTCGAATGCACATATAGGTTACCAAGGTACCTGAAAAACCATTGAGTAGAAAACCATGCTCAACAAATACACAAGAAATATTGACCCTTTTCTCAAATCGCATTGGTAGCACGCCCCTCAGGTCCACATGCGCGGGCTCTGCAGTATCGCTCGTAATTGTACGTCATGCACGTCTTCTTGCATGTCACACACCCCCAAAGGAGACATTTTCTGATCCTTCCAGCTCCGCAGCCGTGTATAAATGAATGTGAGACTCCCGGACATGCGTCGGCAAAACACCAATCATGGAGTCCAGTATCTTGCCAACCACCACCGTCACAACCACACTCAACAACAAGGGCGTCACTTTTGTATACCCGTGTGTGGCCACAAATGTGAACGGCTGCTATGTCCATTCCAATAGTGCAGCATATAGACCGCGTTTATCTGCCGTGTTATGGGTGACTCTATTCTTACTATTTAGTTCGGCGTTTGTTTTAGCAGTCGCGTCCAACACAGACTCCGTCCTAGAATTCGAAGATATGCCAACGGCGATAGATCAGCTCGCCGGGATTCACAATTCCGCCGCTGCCTCAGACTATACTGTTTTGGTAGGGGAAGACTTGGTGGGGATTTCCAACTTCACCCTTGAGGCCCCCACCAACTATCGCAAACGGTGGAACGCGCACAACGCGCCGTTGGGTGCATCGTGGGTCACGTACAGAATCGCGGACCAGGGTTTGTTCTGGTCGGAGTGGACCCCTGCGTCCTGTGCACAGCTGAACCCCTACGATGTGGCCGCCGACTACTTCCTCGTACTGAAGTGGTGCTACACGGCCAATTGGGCGAAGGGGTTCAAGATCGAGCTTGGCATTGCGCAGGCGGCGCAGCTAGGGTACGTCACCGCACGCAAGGTGGCGGGCTCCGAGACTGTTTTGGTCCCGGTGCCGTGCAACAATACCGGGCAGCTTTGGCTGCAGCAGTTGGTGGTGTGGCAGAATCAGGAGACCCAGAAGTGCAAGAAGTTGCACTACGGCTCGGGCGGCATCCACTGCGACAAATGGAAGGGGCCCTTTCGGGGCAACTTGCCCGTGCTCAACCAGGAAAGTTTCGGGTTCAGCGTCGGTGCGGAAAATGTCGACTCCGCCTCGTGTGGCCCGGTAGACTAACCGGCGAACGTGTTTGAGTTTGTAGATGAAAAGAAGAAAAGATAAAGGAAAATGAAGGGGGGTGTGGGGTGATTTCTTGGATTCGGGGAGTGTATCAGTACCGCTATTCAGCTGAATTTCTTCTAGTCCTAAAGGTGACGAAGTGCTGTTATCCGGACCGATGATGATCTGTATTTTGGCCGCCGGTCTCATTGTCTGTCTCTACCGCTTTTAGAAAAGTATATGCGAGTACTCACAGAACACTGGAGTCCAAATGAGGCTTCAGTTCCGTGCCATTTTAGGAAACCACCTCAGGGCTAACCGGCCAGGACCGCGATATTGGGAAACTAGTTTCTAAGCTTCCAAGAAATGGTCTCTGCAATGCACAGCAGTGTGATCTGAGGTTAGGTCGGAGAAAGCCAGCTAGTGCGTTAGAATGAGGTGGTTCCGTACGGAATTGGCAGAAGACAAGGCATGTGGGGTGGAACTCGTCAATGCCTTAGCACTACTATGCAAAGGAGGGCTTGCGGTAATATTACTTGTCTTGATAAGTTGCACAGCTGCGGGATTTCACTCATGTCGAATGGTTAAAGATAGTGTGGAAATATAGTGTATTTTATGGCTTGTCGATTTCACAATAAGGTCAAACTCGTCTACCTTACATATAACCAAGTTTAAGTACCCCGCAGGCTAGGAAATAATATGTGGGGTACATCTGTGAAACCAATAATTCCTATCTTCCATTGTTCTCACACAGCCCGAAAACAACACCCAGTATCAGACACCATCCTCTAGTGAAGGCTGTGTACCCCACGTAGGAGGCAGAATCTCCGTCGTCCCTAGATATTAAGCTCACATACGCCAAGACTAGTGCAGAAAATCCAAACCCAACCTTCAAATACACCCCCAGAATGTGGTCCCTTGTCCTCGCCACTATCCAGTTCTCCCTCCTCGCCGCAACACAGGAGTTGCTCAAGTACGACACCATCGAAGCGGCAGTCAGTGAAATCACCAACATGGCCAGCTCCGACACGCGCAAAACAGAGTTCTACGTGCTAGTCGACGACAAAGTATACGGCATATTGGACTTCGATGCCAAGTACTCGCGGTACCCCGGCAGCTACGAGCAGGGCAACTTGATGTCCGTGTCATGGACCCAGTACAGAGTGCACAACCAGGAGCCAAAAATGACACCCTGGAGTGCTGCCTCGTGCGTGCATCTGAATGAGCATGGATCGCTACCATTCACCATTACCACGACCGGAGTTCTGGCCAAAGGCCACGGAAAACCGGGATTTAACGTCAAGTTCGGAAACCTAGCGGCCCAGCACGCCGGATACGCCACAGAGGACGACTCACCCGTTCTGAGAACGTACTCGGTGCCAGCGTACAAGTTTGCCCAGGCGTGGCAGCAGCTGCTCGTGGTGCGGCAGGACCAGCAGCACGTGACCTGTGAGCGCGACGGCGGGGACCTGCCCATCAAGTGCGGGTCCTGGAGCGAGAGTGTCAGTGGAGATTTGCCTGTTGCCAACGGGGTCAGTTTTGGCTGGCGCACTGTATATGAGCTGTTGGACTTGAAGTCGTGCGGCGAGGGCATTACTTTCTGAGGTGGTATTTCTGGGTCTCTTGGCCTTCTTTTGCTTAATTGAAGTCACTCATGTGAGCTGGTTGAGGATTGTAGAGAGGCGTGCTGTACAGTTTGTTCTTGTGTATCACTGTCGTTTGGAGACTGGGTAGCTGATTAACCGATGTGCATATGGCTGACGAGGGCATGTTTGTATACCACCATCTTCGAAAACACTCCACATTTTGTGTTGTATAGTGACTTGGCACGATACTATTCGCAGACCACGCACCGTACTGAAGCGGCAGAATGCAGTAAACAAGGACGGATTTGAGAAATTGATAGGACAATAGTAGCGTGGTTGAAGCAAACGATCAACATTCGTAGTGAGTTTGAATCGGGTTCACTGCTGTCGAAACGGGACTGAAGTAGGGGCTATTCTGGCAAACTTGGTGGTTTGGTAGACATTGGCGTAAGATACTGCCTATGAGACAAACGCTGTTGATCAATCTTGATGACATAATCACACAGAAAGGTAAGCAGAATTGCAGAAATGCATGCAATATCCCTTCCCATTGGCATCAACCTTTAAGATAACCTTTACATGGAAGTTGCAAGTACACTTACCCTTTGATTCACCAAGTTCTTCACAGACTGTCACTTCCACGCCCATGTTATCAGAAGACTCACCTTTTCCGCTTCTCACTGCACCCTATTGCATAGCCACATACCCTTTCAGTACTTTAGTCGCCAGTACTGCCTCCTTGTCGAACACCCTCTGCTTTTGCCACATTCTTCAATACCCACAAATGCCCCTGCACATCTCTATTGATTTCCTCTGACTCGTCGATCCCCAAACTTTGGCACACCCGTATCATTTCGTGTGCAACCAAATCAGGAACACTTCTGGGGTAGGCATTGATTCCGCGGATCAACAACTTGGAATAAAGAGCACCAACCCCTTTAGGGGACCTTGCTTTGACTACCGCCTTCTTCCCCTCAGGCGGCCCATCAGAGCGGACAATTCCAGATACGACAGGTGCCTTCATTTTCCAAAACTCCCACATATCCACAAACCGGCTCGACATAAAGCGCTCGTGTCTCTGGTCTTCATCGAAAATCACAAGCATAAGCTCCAACGTCGGGGCAATGAGCTGATCGTTTGGACTGAGCCGACTTTCCAGAATATCATCAGACATAGTTTCAGAGCCCGTGCTCATGACTAGCAAGAGTGGCCAATATTGCGCGAGAAGCGGCATCAACACTTTATAGTTAGATCCCATTATAGTGTACGCTTCTCGCAACGTACTCAAGATCTGGATCCGCAATTTCACCGAAGGATGCGATAAAAGCTGGAGTCCATATGTGAAGAGTTGTTGGACGGAGATGTATATATTTTTAGGCACGGGCGAGGGCCATACTTCCGGAGGCTCTATCTCGGGAGCTTCTTCCTGATCGTCCATATCTTCATCGTCAGAATCGGCTTGCTCACTAAATGGGACACCCGGTTTGCGGAAATACTCTTTTCCGGGCTCGTAGTTGGAAAACGGGTCCACCAATTTGTGTGCATCGTCAATGAGACGAAGCACTTGACTCATATCAGTTAATCCCCATGGTTTATATGGGGACTCTTCGGAGCCCAGAACTTTCGTCAAGTCAGATAGATGTCTGCCATACAACTCCTTAACCTTGCGCACGATTTCCTCAAAAACGTTGAAGAAGTTTTCCACTAATGTGGAGTACCCATGGAAAGAATCAATAACAATGAAAATCTCGCTCAATATGTCCTGAAGCTGATTCAGCAATAGCAATTGTACACCGCTGATTTTGATCACCACTAGTAGAATTCCGGGTAACGATGGCGTGAGGCCACTCGAGACCGAAAGATTCATACTGAGCGAATCTATGAGATAGTCAGCATTATCCTTGACGAGATTCTCCAAAGACCCACCATAGTGACGATCCACTATCTGTGCTAATGAGAGCTTGGCCTGGATATGCACCTGGCTCTGGGGAGTGTATGTGAGCGCTTCCAAAAGAGGGTACAAGTAGTCCATAAGAACGTCTGCCTGAAAATCTTCCTTAGACAATTTGGTTGCGAGAAGCCCCATGGATTCGAGGGCGACAGCGTAAGAATTTTCGCAGATTCTGTACTCGTTACTTCTCGGGTCAAAGTTGCCTTGCTCAAGTAGAGCCTTGGTGTCGTCGAGCATGTTTTGGGCAGTCTGCAAAAGAAGATACGACGCTTCCTCATCAGGAGACGAAATGGACGCGTCATCTTCAGAACCTTCGTCAAATTCGAGAAACTCATCGATGTTGAAATCGTTGTGAGAATCCGTTTTTTTGTTGGTTTTGTAGAGTGAATTTGCAAGCCATAGAGATACGGCTCTGTGTGTGAGACTGCCTATTTCGTCACCACTCGTATCTGAGGGTTCCACAAGGTATGATATCGTAGACTCCGAGCCGGCAGAACAGAACTCGCCAAGAAAGAGTGCAAAATCCTGGATCAATTCCTCCGAATGCTTGGAGTAAGCATTACCAAATAGTTGTTGGGCACGGTCTCCGCTGTGAATATCGAGGTCGACGTGTTTCAAGAGATTCGTCTGATTTGAGGGCACAAGCGACTCTTCTTTTTTCGAAATTGTTCCTAGTTTCTTAGCATCGATATGTGGTGGGAGCTCGATCTCGTCTAGTGTATTTTTAGAACTTTCCTCCGGTGTTTGTCCCCCTAATAATTGAAGAAGCTCTTTCTTTCCAACACCCAGTTTAGCTCCAGCATGGACGCGGCCAACGTTTTTCGATATATTCTCGGCTAGGGTTTCTAATGCTGTCGTACTGAGTTCATGAAGTAGTTCTGTACCAAATAGTAGTGTTTCACTGACGACGGAAATCACATATAAATGGACTTTTAATGCCGAGATACAAAGCCCAATCTTCTCTTCACTCGCAGAAAGTAATATTTGTGGCAATTGGGTCGAGATTAAGTTCCCCGTTTTTGCGGATATTTGCTTATACAACAACAGCAAGTCAGAGCGACCAAGCATGAGATATATGGACTCGATTTTCCCGAATAAATGACGTGCCACTATCTCAGGTTGATTATCACTTACAACGTAGAAAAGTGCAGACAATATATCGAAAGTGGCGGGAATCACTTCTCTGAATAGTGCCCTGAAACAAGTTCTCACAATTTCCGAAATGAAGCCAACGATTCCATCTGAGAGTTTTTGGTTATGTGTGATTTTCGTTCTGGAGCTCAGGCTCAAGATGAGGTTTTTGAAGAAGACCAAAAGCGATATTTTAAGCTGTTTCGAGGTGGCCTCTAGCCATGCATTAGATCTGGGACTTTTCTCGGAGTTGGCCAAAATAACTCGCACGGGAATCTCGTCCAATTTCTTGGAGCCCTCTTCATGAAGAAGGGCGGAGAGAGTCAGAAAATCAGGGGCAGTATCGTCACATATCGTGATATCAAGACTTTTATCTGAGAACACCTTAACAATGAGCGCCTTTAATAGATTCAATATCGCAAGTAACGAGCCCGAAGATAAGTTTTTCGTTTTGGACTGGTAGTTGATCACTTTGGAGACGATGCCTGGAAACACAAACGATGCCTGGTCTGGAGTCGCTCTGGTGGAGTAAAGCCATGCTAAACTCTGCAATATGGGCACAATTTCGTCGTCTTTTTTCAGGTCTAGCGTGTCCAAAACGTCGAGAAGGATAGTAGTAGAGTCCCCGAGGAGCGAGAGCCGCTTTTCCAAATTCTCCTTGTCTGTATAGTAGTCCCGCGGGGCACATTTGACAAGTGATACCAAACAAGACGAAACCGCAGAAATAAACAGAGCAGATTTGCCTGAGACACACGAAAGACGCTTTTTCTGGATCTGCTCACCCCCAGAGAGAAAAATACTCAACGCAAATAGCTGGTCGAGCATTTTTGCATCAATATCGTGGCTCCACGCATGTGCGATGAGAAACCCCATGATCTCCAAGATATACTGCACCACGAGTTCTGGAAGCAGCGGCTGTTTCAATAGATTCGATAGGGGGAAGAAGACATAGTCGGCGAGCTTTGTGGAAAGGACATATCCGCCAAATCCAACATTTTTCTCCTGCTTTCTATGGCTCTGTAGGTGCGAGGTAAGCGTGATCAGAACCTGTCGTAGTGCGTGAGTTAGTGTATCGAAATCGCCAATTGAGGCCTGCAGTGCAATGTCCGAGACTTGCAGACAGTATGGCTTGACTACCTGGAAGAGTGACAGCGAAAGCTGTCGAGTTAGGTCCGACTCCATGGGCTTGAATAATGAGTTCTTTCGGGTAGTGTGTTTTAGGTGCGGGTTGGTGCGACAGGTATAAGCGTTAATAAGCGAGCCGTACTTGGACCAACAAAACAGAGCAGCTGGGTTGAGAAGAAAATTTGGGATTGGAAAAGCGAAGAGTGTTTGGAGATGTTCCTTGACTTTTTAGTTGGTCAAGTACTGATTCCGTGGAGGAGAAGGAAAGTACGGTGGAGTGCACAGAGTATGGCGGTGCTAGGCAGAGTGAAGATCCATTAAAATGAAGAGTTGATTTCGGGATAGTGGTCTTCCGTACGTTGATCCATGTTTTTGCTGTACCACTACTGTCTGTACGGATTAAGTTGGGAGATCTCCTAGATGTGCCCTGCTAGCTGTGCGACCGAATAGCTGAAAAGACATGAAGCTAGAACATAACATAGGACAGGAACGATCTTACATATTCCTATTTTTTTTTTCCAGTTTCTAGATCCACTTCGAGAAAGTTCACTTCCTTACAGTGAAGAGTGAAACTCGTCATATCGTTGGACGGACAATACCCAGCTCGCCACGTACTTGTAGCAAACTGACCATAATGCAGTCTCTAGGCAAATTCCTTGTATACATGAACCTCTTTTTAATCTTTCGGCTCTTCTTTTTGTTCTCTTTTCCAGCTAAGTCCTATGTCGCTATCTCCATGTACATCCCACACCAACCCGTTAAGCAACTCTTCGCTAGTTCACATCATACTAAAGCCCACGAAACCATACCCGATACTCTAACCTAATCTACTCACACTTTCGTCCCAGCTACCACTCTATTCCTATTTACAAACTCTCCTTTACAACTTATACACGTTCGTGTCATCCCAGCCTTGCGCACCCAAAAGTCCCGTGACAGGTCCCTGCTCACCAGTCGCCAATTGCTTGCCTCCAGCCACATACTCTATATACCCGTCGGGGCCGCAAACAAGGGCCAATGCCGAGTTTTCCTTCCTTTGTAGGCTCGTGTCACGTGCCTGTAGTAGAGCGTTCTCGTACCACGGACCTCGTTCTGCCACTTCTGATAATGGCTCTTTTTCCTTCTCGTCGGAACCCTCTAGAATGGCCATTCTCATTTTGAGCTTGTCGCCGTCAGTTTCCTCCTTGCCGATTTCCTCTTTTCTGGCGCCGCTGATGTACTTCCTCTCCGCCGGCTCCACCACGTCTTTCTTTCCGAGTCTCAGCCCCGCAACGGTGTCGATATGGTTGTTCAACTTGATCCTGTCTAGTTTCTCCAAGAAAAACAAGAACCGCTTGAAAGGCTCGATTTCGGTCCCGCTTTTGGCCGAGTAGTGCACGTTGACAAATCCCCGGTAAGGGTTCCTCGAAAAGAGCACCTGCAAAATCGGCGCAATTCCTGTTCCAGCTGCAAAAAAATCAAGATTGTCGTAGTCGGGCACTCCATTCTCCTTCTTGATACTTTCCACGAGTGTTTCCGCCTCCACCTTTGACGGCAAATCTCTAAATATAGGCCTCTCATGGAGTGCATTCAAGGGGTGGTGGGGGAACTTGTAGTCAATATGAGGACCCCGAATTTCGATCTCGCCGCCCACGTCTTTGTCCACAATATACCGCGATACCTCGCCATCGTCGTATCTCTTGACGTAAAGCGTCATCACGCCCCCCTTATCGTAATCCTCGCAGTCGTTTTCTATCACACGTAACAAGGGCTCTTTCTTGCCTGCTCTGGTGATCTCCGATTTCATGAAATAGAGCGGAAGTGGTGTATATGACCGCACCACCATGATTTCCGGTTGCTTCACTTCAACTGACCAAATTTTGTCGCCACTCCAGATCGACTTATTGTCATAGTGTGCATAGTAGCTATACTGCCAGTTGTTGTACTTTGGCCGCACCTCTATAAGGTAGTGGTCTTTGTCGATTTGGTGTTTGTGTGTGATGACAAATTTGTGAAAGACCGCCGGGTCCAAAAGTTCCGTACTTTCTGCGTCGTCGTCAGAGGCATAAAACCACACTTTTACTACATATGCACCCCAAATAACCGCACCAAAAACAGCCAATTTCGGGAGCACCAGCAGCCAGCGGCTAATTTTCTTGGGCTTCTTCACCTTGTCGGTGTGTTTCGTAAAATCGTCCTCGTTGGGCAATCCTGGGTACTCATAAGAGAGTCGCTGATGGTGCAATTTGGGGACGTACGGCTTGACGTCTTTTTTCATAAATTTTGAAATTTCGGCATCCATAGACGCCGGGGCAGACCGTGAAGATTGCGACTTCACCTGGAACAACCCGGATTTGTCCGTTTTTGGGCCTGTTTTAGTAACCTCTTTATGGTTCTTCTTGCCATGTGCTCCATCTTTAGGGCTATCTCCACCGGGCTTACCTCCATGGGCATTCCGGAAAAACAATAACGCAGTCGAAGGAGTGTTGCGATCTACGCCAATTCTTCGTATAAACGGACGCGCCGCCCGCAACCCGAACATGTGCTTTTAAAAAGTAAATAGACAGTAAACTTGCAGATGTGGAGCAGGCCACTGATGGACTCTGTGAAGGTGTACGGGTGTTTCACACCGCGCTCCTGCACCCACACTAGATCTATCCGCACCGAAAAACACCCAAGAAAATTTTCACCCACCACTTCTTTTCTTACTATTAAATTAGTATGTGCCTGATTCTTTGAAACCAGACCAGCGACGGTGCCCTCTGCCTCGCACACAATCAGCAAAACAGTAGTGGGAGAATCCAGGGCCTTTATTGGAAATATTCATGGAGCCTGGCAATTTGACAATTGCCCTGCACTATGAGGTCTCCACGCTAGAGACACCCGGACACCTCCCACTATTACCCATGTGTTTTCTTGTCCGTTTTCCACCATTTTTTTTGACTTTTAACAGAAAATGGAGGAAGGGTCAGAAAATCGCTGCTACATGAATCCCTAGGGACACTCATGCTGCTCTGTTGTTTTGTGTGGTTGTGCCTTTTTTACTAACTTGCAGCAATGACCAGAACCTCTGTATTGGCTGACGCTTTGAACAACATCAACAACGCCGAAAAGACCGGCAAAAGACAGGTCTTGATCAGACCCTCGTCCAAGGTGATCATCAAATTCTTGCAAGTGATGCAAAAGCACGGTATGTTTTTGAACGAAACGAAAGCGGAAAAATATAACTGGGTTGTCGCGAACCTGACATGGAGGCTTCTATTAAATATTCTCTCCCTACCCCGAAATGATAACTGGATGGAATGATCGGTGTTCAGTCCCGTTCTGTCTTTTAATTTTTCGGCAGATCGAAGAGGGAATGCTCTTACACGGTTTCAGGTCGTCTGTCTCTCCAGCCGTTTACTTTCCCTCGACATTCTGAAACCTCCATGTTAGAGTCGCGAAAGGCCGGCTCTGTTTCCCCAGGTTTGGGCAAAAATACTAACTTTCAGGCTACATTGGCGAGTTTGAGTACGTCGACGACCACAGATCCGGTAAGATTGTGGTTCAGTTGAACGGTAGATTGAACAAGTGCGGAGTCATTTCCCCCAGATTCAACGTCAAGATTGGCGACATCGAGAGATGGACTGACAACTTGTTGCCAGCCAGACAGTTCGGTTACGTGATCTTGACCACGTCGTCGGGTATCATGGACCACGAGGAGGCCAGAAGAAAGCACGTTTCCGGTAAGATTTTGGGTTTCGTGTACTAAGCGAATGTATAGTAAATGATTAATGTGTTGAGAGAATTAGCCTGTTTAATGTAGGCGTGGGACAGAAGGATGGTGGGTTTTGGAGTACGGTGCGGGTAGATTAGCACTGGATCTTGTGTGGTAATTGGTCTAATTCTGTACTTTCTCCTGACTTTTCTATGTTTTCATGATCTTGCAAAAGTCACAGATGCGGACCGACCACCTAGTTCTCCTGGTCGCTTAGAGAATGTACACCTTTAAAAGTGAACCGTATGAGAGAGATTGAATTAGGTGGCCTGGCTTTGAGACTCGTCCAAATAAAGATCAACCCTGTAGAATCACCTCAAATGAGAGCCTAAATTTCTACAGAATCAGAGCTTCCGCATTCTGTTGAAGTAGGTCCCACGCTGCACTCTTCAGATAATCGTAAATACCGCCAGGAAAAAAGCAAAGGGGGAATACGAAACGAATCACTACGTCCTCGCCCTTCTCTTCCACCCCAGCTTGTCCTGGAAAGTCTACTGAAAACTTGCCATATTCCGATTCTGTTGTGTGCACTCCGTCCCCCATACAAACCACATCCACCAAAAGCTTACCGGAACGCAGCTTATAACCCATTCTCACAATTCCTACAATTGAGATTCAAGAGAGTCCAGTAGTCCGGAAATTCTGCAATCTCTCCGGCTCCCTCTATCGCCCTCTCAGACAGTCAGCTCTTTTCCATATCTTGCACTCTCATTCTACTTACAAACGAGCCTACTTACAAACGAGCGCAGAACCTCCACCAATACCAATACCAACACCAATACCACGGAGCCCACAAGACCACATCTCCTCCAAACCCGCACCCCAGCCCGACCCCCAAAATGGTCAACGAGCTCGCCCGTTTCGTGGGCTCCATTTTCTCCTGGACCATCCGTGCTGGTTGTGCCGCGCACTTCGTGAATGAGTACTTCTACGAGTTCACAGAAACCCGTGGCGAGTCCATGTTGACGACGCTCCAGGCGAAACGTGACTTTGTGCACGCCCTAAAAACACATCGGCTAGGTCGCGGGCTCGAAATTGGCGACATTGTCGTGGCCACGAAGCCGCTGGATCCGGACCACAGAATATGTAAGCGCATCACGGGAATGCCGGGCGACATCATCTTGGTGGACCCGTCGAGCTCCTCGCCACTCACCAATCCTCCCAATACCTGTGTGCAGAACGACGGGTTCAATAAATTCGTAGAGGTCCCCCGGGGTCACGTGTGGGTCACGGGGGACAACCTTAGCCACTCCCTTGATCTGCGTCTGTACCTGTGGCTCCCGATGGGGCTCATCAAGGGGAAGGTGGTGGCGGCTAATTCCGTGGACAAGGGCCTCTGGGACAAAAACGGGGCGTTTTCTTTCTACGGTTTCCGGTGGTTGGAGAACACGTTTGTTGATGAGGAGACGTGACCGATCGGGAGAGACAGAGGTGAAAGTTGGGTGAGTTCGCGGTGCGTTATATGTGTATTTGTGTTTGCGCCATAGTTGTGGGACTTCGGTGCCTCTCGGGGTGGTTTTGGTGCTTTGCCTTATTAAGATGTCAGTGAACATACGACCTGGCGAATGGGCCAGTTACCGTGGATATTTTGAAAGATGCGGGAAGTTTTTGCGCTACAGACCAGTTTTAGTGACACTTTCTCTGTCGATATTGCCTATGACAGCAATAGCAATACAGTGTGTACCCATTACACGGATACAAAACACGCCTTCCCCATCGTTACAATACGAATCGTCATACATTGATTCCACGCAACAATGACACTGTTATACGGAGTGATCCAGGTGTTCCTGTGTTATTCTTGCTCTTTTACTATGGAGGACCATTTTCAGACCGAAGAAAATCCGAATGAGGCAGTGTTAGGTGGTATAGTTGAGTACCCGTTATAAGGAAATACGAGGAACAGGCTAATTGAGAGTATTGACCTGACAGATATCTTGTATTATGCTAATGTTCCCGCACATGCTGTGAATGCATACCTAGAGATTATCCACAAAAGTCGACTCACTAAACTAGCATTGCCATACTAAGAGTATTAACCTCCGGGCAAGCTCCGGGTAAAACACGTGGTGTGGTGCAACGTTTACACTATTCTGCGTGAATCGCACTCGAAGTATTCATCTTTATTCTAAAACAAGCTTATCTGAACGTTGGTTTCTTTCACCATTAAAATGGACAACATCTTAGGGACGAAAGCCAATGCACTTTATTGCTCCCATATTCTTCTTTACATCTGCAAGGAAGAGAACACACAAATCTAGGGTAGACTGATATTGCAGTAAAGAACACATTCATGAACAAAACGAATTGGTTTTATTTGATCCTGCATTTTCATGTGGTCGTTCAGGAGTACTACATCAGAGTATTTATTGAGTTTATTACTAATCAGCGATATATTGAGCGAGTGGCGTGGGAACAATATAGGACGGTGCCCATTGTCTATGGACCTGTTTCTCTTCTTTTGTTAGTTTCTTCTTTTCAGATGTTACAAGCTTATCGTTTTTATATTTATTGGTCCTAAGAGCCCCCAATATATCTCCGGGATCCTCAGGCCGAGACTGTGGTTGCAGGTCTCTTGGTCTTGTATAAGATAACAGGTGATGCACCCTTCCTTACCATGTCTGTACCAGCATCAGCAGTAATTACCAATTTGGGACGAAGATCAGGAATTGGAGCTCTTCCAATATCTGCCTTATACCCCGTAGCTCTTCTGGATCTTTTTTGCACTGGCTGCCACTCGTTGTTCTGAGTGTCTGGCGTAGTGGGAGAAACAGACCGAGGCGGCGAGGAGGCCTTTCTGAAGGATTCTACCGTATCCCTAGGCGTTAACATTGGTGCCCTTTTAAGAGTCTGTGTGGGACTTCTTGCCTTCTGCCGTCTCCGGTTGTTGATTATACGAGCCACATCGAGATCTTCCACCATTGCATTATACTTCACTGGTTCAGGGACGGAAGAAGCAGGTCTTTCTGTACCATGGGCCAAAATCTGGGTCGAGTTCCACACAAGCGATATTCCTGGGATCTTAATTGGCGAAACAGTGAAGGTGCGTTTTGCTTCGATAAGCTTTGGCGTCAGAGCTGGTCCTAGAGTGGGGATGGGAGAGATGTCAGTACGGTTTTGAGTAGGTTTTTTAGCTGGCTGTGGCAGCTGGAGCATTGTAGAGAAGTTTCTTTGTTTGAACTGAGGGAGTTGGTAGGCCTCTTCGTCGAGCTCTTCCAACACCTTGTATGGGTTTTCAAAAGTGTAAAACAGGCCGGGTACGTTCTTTAGCACAGAAGGGAAATTCTTTTTAGAGGAGAGAGAATGGACTGGAGCCAAAGGCACCTTTTCTGGCGTCGCTTCCTCGGTCTTAGTTACTTTTTTAAGCTTCTTGGCCATGCCATTTCTACGTCTTCTGCCCTGGACCTGCCACTCAGGAAGGGGAGTCCTTTCTGGAGCTCTCACAGAGGTGGAGATCTTCCTCCAGAACTCGGGCGCTTCTACTGATGGCAGATGTAGTACAGCCTCCATGTTAGGAATGATTTTCCCCTTTGTTTCAGTTTTTGCTGGGTTCGTAGAAGGTACCACAAAGGTTACTTTGGAAGCAGAACTTGTAGAAGAAAGAGAAAGTTTTGGAAACCTTTCTGGCAGCCCAGCCAGTGTGAAGTATTTTCTGGCGTGTTCGATCGATTTCACCTTGGCTAATGCCTTAGAGGACAATCTAGAGATACCCAGAGAGAACTTAGAGAAATGAGTAGAGCGGAATAAAGAGAGGCGGTGACCGGCAGTGTGACTCTTGCAAGTATTCTTTGAGTCTTTTTTAGAGGAATTAGAGGCATTTCTGGCTTCGGTCGCTGATCTGGTCTCGGCCCATTTTCGGGTACCGAAGCCGAACCTGAGCTTGAGATATGCCGCAATCAATTGGAATAAATATGGGGAAGTGCGGTGTGCGCTCCCAAAGATTAGCTGGAGAAGTCTAAGAAAGACTCTGAGCTTAAAAATCATGTTTGGTTGAAATTTTGAAGAAGAGTGGTGAGGAAAAAAAACACGTCAGAAAAAGGGCGGGCACCCTTTTATATAAGAAAATCGTATTTCTGGTCGGTGACAGGCATACCTATAAAGCAAAAAACTGGTAGGCCGGTTTCCACCGGGTTGCAAAATAATATGTTGATGCGACTTTGGCAGTTTTGCAGATGCTGAGAACCGTCTAATTCAACAAGAATAAACAGATTTGGAAGATCAGGGCATTCAAGATCGGCTTGATGTGTAGATTACTGGAGATATTCTATGCTGTGACCTTCAGTACTCAAAATTCTACGTCATTTCCGAAGAATAACTTGCTTTTGCTGCCTGTGGAATGGCACCACGTGACCAAAGCAGGCATCAATATGAGTACTTCTTGTTCTTTGGAACGGTTGCTAGTAGCGAAAGACGAATTGTGTACTTTGATATGGAAAAATAGAAATACGAATTGTCATAGATTCTCTGCTGAGGTGTTACGGCCAGACGTTAATCATATTAGAATACGTTCCCTAGCAGTGAGATTCGTATACGACGGTTAAACAAATCTCCAGTCTATTCCAAAGAAAATAAGAAATATTTACTGTGATGGCGAACAACGAGGTTTTAGAAAAAACAAAGCTATGCGTGGACTCACTGCTTTGCTATTGCATACCACTCGTAGTAATTCTTTGCCGTGCCATATCTCTTATTACTTCATGCTCCCTCGTTCCTGATATAATACCTAAAGATTTATTACAACCAAATAGACGGGCCCCTGGAGTACTAACTAATGCGACATAAGCAAATGCTATACGAATGCCACAATACAATCATCTATCCTCCATCAAAAAAGTCCTCCTTACTCAGCAAGACAGATATATGGGCTACTTTTGAGAGCTATTGTCATAACTACAAAAAAGTAGGACACTAAAAGTCCGCGAGCTCAGTTTTGACCAGTTCATGTCTTGGCAGATTACACACGCGATATCTGCTAAAATCTCTGAAAATGCTTGTTACTATTTGGTCTGACCACTCCCACAACCACAGATACTCAACATCTTTCACTCCCACGCACCACTCCCACTACACCAATATATCTCATGTTCATTTTCGAGCCATAGGCCCCATATATATTTCCTCTGCCTCTCCCAAACAGGTAACCTATTCAGGCCCTTCCATCCTTACGTTGTCTCCCCAAGACGGTCAATGCCCTGGACCCGAAGAATAGGAAAGGGCCCGCAAGAAGCACAGCATGGAAAATGGTGGTGAATATCGACGCGCCCAAGTAGTACTTCGCCACGGTGAACTCAAAATAGCCAAGCGTGGCCAACAATCCAGCCTTCCAAGTAGAACCCTGGGTAGCAGTAAAAAGCTCAGTTTTCAACACCGAGGCCCACAGTCCCAACAAAACCAAGAGAAGTACAACGGCGACACCGCTGAAGACCAACGGAATCACCGCATTTACTGTGGTGCTGTCCTCCTTGAAGACATGGTGGATTTCAGCCAGCGCACCCAAACGTGCTGGTTTTTCGTAGGAAACACTCTCTTTTAAGGCGTCGCTGGGAATAAGTTCCACGAGGGAAAGGTTGACGTTTTTCGCCCCCTTGCCGGCGTCGGCGGCCACGAAGTTCACAAAAATGCGCTCCTCTTGTTTCAACGCCGATGGGAGCCTATTCACAGAAATATCTGCACTGGCACGGCCGTTTTTGAAGCTGCAAAAGACAGGGTGGTCCAAGCCGCGGCCGTTCAGCAAGAGAAACATCAATTGGTGCGGCTGGCTGGACGCGGAGATGTCCACCTCCAAGGAAATCGTGTCTTTTGGAGAGTCTAAAGTGAGCCTCTGGGTGTCTGCAGATTTGGCGTTGACTTCAAACAACGGCTCTTTGTTGAGTGCGACAGAGCCACCGGTGACGGTGTACGCCAGCACCGTGGCGACGAGCGTGGCGTATATAGATAAAAGGGTGACTGACAACTTCATTCTGGTGTACTTGTTGTATTCGGTATTTAATGAATAGGTCAAGGTTGGTTCGGTTGACGTGGTCGCACGGCCTGCATATAATACCAGCTGTGGATAATGAGACCCAGTGAAGTGGGTATTGTATTTTGGTGTTGCTATGATTTTTGTGTTTGTTTATTTTTTGTAGTTGTTTCAGTTTATGAATTGACCGTAATGTTGTTTCGTGGAGTCTCGTGTGAGCAGTTACATGTCCCTGTATTGACGTATGTAAAGTGCAACGTGTATCCGGTTGCAGGATCGCGTCCACTGTAATTATATAACAGTGGATCTGTGTTTTAATGGAGGTACAGGTTTGGAAATCATTTAGAATTTTGAAGTACGACATTCTTCATTTCCCTTGTGTTTCTTCTCCTTCTCCGACCCTAGGTAGCACTATGTGCTTGTGAATTTGGGTGGAGCACAGCCCTCAGAAACCCAGCCTGTCACTACTCGCGCCCCACTTGTGGTAGAGTGTAAAAAGTGTACAGACGTATCTTATTACTACCTATATTATTATAGATATATATGGTTAGTCTGGGACTATCCTTTTTTTCTTGATGTCCTTGCAGACACGATATTCACACAAAGCTCCTTGGAGGTTTGATGTATGTCCCTAGAAGATGAGCCTCGTCGAACCACCGCCTTAATATAACCGTTTATTGCTGAAGGTGAATAATAGATAATAAAATCCCGAACTATACATTTGTTGTTTTTGGTAAATGGGTGTACAATTGATTCATCCGCCTTCTATAATACTGCATTGACAGCATGTCAATAAAATAGTATATAGCACCATAGCATATAGCACCATAGCATATAGCACCATAGCATATAGCACCGTAGTATGTAGCACCAATATATAGCACCAGCACCTATAGCGATCGTCACCACGACTTTTTTCTAAAATGGTATTCACGGTAAAGCTTAAGAAAAGAAAACTTGGACTATATCTTCGTTGTATCCATCCCCGGAGGGGTTTCTCTGTGAAAAGAATAGAACTGAAGCTAGCCCCTAAAGAGCCACTCTAACGGTATTAATTAAACATCTGAGCCCTTCACGATCAAGGTACGGCCGCCCCTCTCTATTAAAATCTCAATTGTGGGATATTCTTAATCCCCTGTTTGAAGATTTTTGCCATCACTAAGAAAACCACCAAAACCACCTCTCTTGTCCCTATTTTCTCCCTCTGTTTCCCACCCGTAGGATCTGGGCTACTGCATCCCCCACAGATGTCCTTAAGTCGAGCAACACATACCCGAGAGCGTCACGTGTTTTCCTATTATCGATCTTGCAAATCTGTTTCACGTCCTCTTGTCCCGATCCGGGTGCTCCTCTCGGCAACCTCCCTCTCAATTCTTCAAACGAATTAGCAATATCTAAAATATCCTGACTCGAGAATTTCTCCGAAAACAAGAGCAATCTTTCGCTTGGCAAATCCTTCTCGAAAGCCACCAAATGTGCCCTGGCGACGTCTCTCACATCGACAAAAACACTCGCAATTGTGGGTATTGCCGACTCGGGTGTGAGCTTCAATACGCTGTTGACGATTTCCGAGGACGTGTTGAGTTCCGGCCTGACCTCTTCGTCGAACGCTTGGGGGCCAAAAACCAACACCGGATTCACGAAGTTGATGGTAAACCCGGGTTTTTCTTTGTCGATAAACTCCCACGCGGCCTTTTCAGCGAATGTCTTCAGAGCATAGTAGCCGAGTTGGGCATTTTCCTTGCCTTCCTCCCACGTGATCGGGTTCCACGAATCTTCCGTATCAGTATGCGAAGGGTCCATGAACTTGGGCAAATTCCACATGGCAACGTACGATGAGGTCACTACTACATGCCTGACTTGGGGCCCGTATTTCTTTATGGCACGCAATGCATTTCGGGTGCCATTGACGGCGGGCAAAAGCAATTCCTGCTCTATATCTGTGGCCTTGTAGTGGAAGGGCGAGGCAGTATGGAGGAATACAGTAACCTCAGGATGCCTTTGCAAGGCGGCGTCAAAAGCGCCCTCCGAGTTGATGTCCGTCACTACTTCGTACTGGAACAATGCGGTGCCCAACAATCTTCGGAGATTTTCTCCCTTTTCCGTCGTTCGGACTGATCCCACCACGTTATAGCCTTTCGCGAGGAGAAGTCTGAGGATATGCTGGGCAATGAACCCCGAGGCTCCAGACACAAATACCGACGTGGCCATTGTGTTGGTTTATGTGTTGTTGATGTTACAGTTTGGAGAGTATGGAAGGTATGAGGATTCGTGGTGCCTCGGCCCTGTAAGAGCGTATGCGCTTACGAGGATAACAAGTGAGGCATATACCAACAACCAAAACGGAGAAAACAGTGATTGATGAAACGTAGAAGATGAGTAGAATCCCGTTTCGTTATCTCGAAAAAAATTGTTGGAGGCGAAAGAGCTGTATGTTGTGTCGATCACGCTCGAATAGTTGCGACTCGTGGGACTCAGATTGGCACCAGCTATCCTGCCTGTTGCGATAAAACGGCACCTTTTGATTCGCCTCTCCTGGCTCACTATAGCGACCCCTTTCCGAAACCTATGGGTGGTATTTCGTCAAGCGCCTCGAGCAAGATGGCCCCCATTCCCCCCATTAGATGCCCTACATTATGGCAGTGCAACAACCAAATTCCAGGATTATCCGCAACAAACCGTAACACGGCATGACCCCCTACGGGCACCAAGACCACGTCTAAAAGAGCAGGGTCCTTTAAATTTAGTGTGGAGCAGTTTCCTCGCATCGCCTCAGATAGCGACGTGAACGGGAAGTTCTCGTGCGTGCTGTAGCTCAATAGATGCATGTAGTGCCCATGGAGGTGAATGGGATGGTTGATGTGCTTGTTGTTGTTGATGATCAAGTCCACCACCTGCCCGCTCTGGACTTGAGGGTGTAAAATGACCTGGTTATTGGTGGACCTTATCCCCTCTTGATGACCCTCATACCAAACATCAAGCAACGGCCGCGAAGTCTCAAACTCTGGGGGAAGCTGTGCCTGGTTTTGGAACATTGTGAATTGCACAGTGTCGAACATGCGTAGGAAGAAATTGTAGGTCAAGTCCGCAGGACCCACTGCATTTAGTGCACTGGCTGGTTCAAGCGGTCTTGTTTCGTGGGGCCAGCAGGACTTGTCTGCTCTGGAAATCAACCGCCCATCTAGATCCTGGTACCTGTTTCCGTGGGCGTAATTTTCAAGATCAGTATTTAGAAAGTCAGCGACATTTTCGTCCCCGTTTCCGTAAACTAGGAAACCAACGCCCTCGATATACTGGGGCGTGTGGGACGCCGCAAACCGTATGGCAAACGGCCTCAGTGTGTCATGCGTTTCTGCACTCGTTTCAACTAGTATTGTACATCTTGACCCCACGGGTATGAGTATAGAGTGGTACTTTTTAGGGTGCACGAATACGCCGTCCACAGCCAACAAGTAGAACGGATGGTCATCGATGGAAAACGCCTTTGTGTTCTGCCCGCCGGCGTTGAGTACATTGATATACTGCCATTTTCGACCTCTTGCGTAATGGACGTAAATGTTAGATTTGGTGGCCTGACATTGCGCTGAATACCCAGGTGAGTGAAGTGCTGTGTGGTCTATGGGAGCGCCCTGGAATTGCCTAAGCGAAGGGTCCCTCACACAGCCATACGTATCAAATTCAGGGATCTGCATTAGAAAGGGATTTTTCAGTGCTAGCCGCCGAAACTCCCGTGGCCGGTGGCACAAGATCCGTCCTTTGCCATTGATGAGTACGCTCTGGACACAAAGCGGGTCGATGCCATGTTGGAACATGCGGAGAAATATCACATCCGTTGGATCGTGAAACGTGTCGTCGGCAATCAAGAACGACGGTTTTTTTTCAAGCTCGTGTATTAGTTGCAAATCCGTTGTGGAATTGGTGATGAGATTGTATGGTCGTAGGTGGTTCTCACTGGGGCGCACATAGATAAGCCCATAAAGTCCATCCGACAGGTACCCCCTAAAATGGGAGTGGTACCAAAAGGTTCCACTCTGGTTCTTTACCTGAAACATATACGTGTACTTCTTTCCAGCCTCTATGGGGTACTGTGTGATTCCTGGCACGCCATCTGACCACGGTGTACCATTTTGGAGAATACCGTGGAAATGAATAGACGCAGAAACCTGTAGCCGATTGGTGACTTCGACCTCGACCCAGTCATTTTCGTCCACTTCGAGCGTGGGTCCGGGGGAGATGCCATTGATGGTTTTTACTGGCTTGTAAATGCCGTCTTGTGCGAGGTACGAATCGGTCAACTCGAAGTGATAGGATCTGGTGGCTGCAAAGCACAGTGTGGAAAGAAGAGAGAGGAGAGAAAAGAGGGACAAGAGAGCAATCTTGGAGGTGTGTTTATGGCGGATGGGTAGTCTACGCTTGGGTTTCATTTTAGAAACAGAGTAGAGTGCTTATATTTACAAGGATCGAGAAATGAAGGCTAAATTAGACGTTTGCACCGCGAACGTAGCTGCGAAATATGCTGTGCTGTCCGACTAGGAACGCATGTGCATTGGGGAAATGAAGATGTTCGTCTGGAAGGTACAATCAAGGGGAGTTTTTGAGAAAAGAATTTAAAAGAAAATGAGTGGGCGTCGGTGGTTCGGAACATTCCTCGTAATATAACATGTGTGTCTCAGCATGTATTTTGGCCCTTATGTACGAGTACTGATAGCGACTGTTATATTAGTATCGTGGGAATATTTCTCCCACGGCCTTCAATACTTGATTGATCAAGACAACTTCACAAACTCAGACCTCATTTCGTAAATATTTACTACGTGTGGGTGGGACATATTGCGAAATACTGAACTACACCGTTGCGAAATAGCCTGAAACACCAAATCCATTATACCCACCTCATCTATTCAAATATGTCGTCGTATGTGAGCGACACTTTCTTGGCCCCCGTGCACTTACTGTTGTGCCCAATCAGGTTATCCTCGCAGAGATCAAACACCTCGCTATTTCTGTAGAACAATATTTTCCTTCCTTTGGAGCTGCTGGATTCATCGCTCATGAAGAACTTTCCATCCTCCTTGTCCACCAAAACCAACTTCCCGCTATCGTCCGTACTGACATACTTTTTGGCACTTTGCAGCCATAACCCAGATCCGTCGTAGGTGAATACTGACATGAGTTTGCTCGCGTATATAGTATCATTTGCAGCTATCAAGCTGAGTGACACGGGCTTGTGGCCGACTTGGTAAATGTGCAAGGTCCCGTATCTGACACCGTCACTTGCAAGAGCCAAGGCCAAAACAAAGCAGCCTACTAAAATATTCATTGCTTCTGTTTATTAATGCGATAAGGCTGCGAATAGTGCATTAGGCGATCACAATCTTATATAGTGGACAAGGGCAAGAGGGGAAGGAAAAGAAACACCTGAGCGCTTTATTCTTGCTCCTTTGCTTTACTTCTTTCTTGAGATATTTTTTGAATCATAGTTGACCGTGAATGTTCTTGGCCGTGAATGTTGAAGATAACAAGATGTGAAAAGAAAATACGCACTCAAATCAGTCTACGCCAAGATTTACACAGCTCTAATCCCAGACCAGACTTTTCTTAGCTTCGAAAATTACATCTTCACAGATTCACTCACTTGCTTTTCCTTATGGGAGGATCTCTCTCGCCGTGTGCCAAGACTTGCTTCTGCCCTTTTTTTGCTCTATGGCACAGTACTACACAGGAAAACCTGGCCGGGTAATTTCGGTATTCCGCCTCTTGACTCATGCTTTAGGTCGACTTATAGGTTGGAATCTAGAGCCTCTTGCTTGACAAAAGGAAATAGAGCAATGCTCCAAGCATTTTGGACCCTTAGTTTTTGTTTGCTTTTGCCGGGAGGAAATGTGATTTAAGGAATCAGACCTGTTAGTGAAGCTAGAGAACTGTGCTTGTTTGTTCCTCATGGTAAATGAAAGGGTTTGCTAGCCTTAGCCTTGTAAGTATTTTCTTTCTTGTTCTGTTAACATACAAAAGATAAAATGGTAAGCATTCGCTTTAAACTGTGGCTTGAATTCTTCTTCGGCTTTGCCCTTTTGATCTGCCTACTAGTGCATCCCGGCTAGTGTGAAATCCCCAGAATGCACAGGTCACCAATATATACAGTTATATAAATGTTTCATCCAGGCTTGTTCAACAGAAAGTAAGGACTCAGACTCGTGTGCTATTCTACTCAAATCTGTCGTTTGCATTGTATATCCGAGGATACCGAAAATATTACAGTGGGGCTAGAACTATTATTTCTTTCATTCGAGTAAGCATCCAGTAAAAGTATCAATCAGTCAGTGATTATGGTACCTTTCGAGTGGCATGTTATCGACCAGCGTCCTGTCCCCTTGCTCTTTCGAGGGTAGGTGTTCGTCTTTAACACTAGAGCGTACAAAAAAATTAACTCTTGAAACTTTATTAAGCTAAATATCATTTCAATAATTTTCCATGAGCAAAAGCTGTTTAACCTTAAATTGTGTCCTGGCGTTTTTTGCAACTCTCCCAAAGGTGAGGGTCGCACGATCATCAACGCTTTTATGGTATGCCAGCAGACAGAAAATGTGAATTTTCTTATAAATAAGAGGGCTCGCCCTTTTCAAAAACCGCACTTTTGCCATCACTCTTCTTTCCCAACTACCAGGACCAGCTATGATTTGGCACGCCAGAGTTCTTTTAGGACTCCTGAAATCGGTAATAAATAATGCCAAACGTGCTCTTCCCCAATTTGCTCTAATTTTGCCACCCTTTTCGCCCAAGTGGGGGTCTCACGAGATGTGCCTCCACACTACTGTGAAGGACAGGACCACCTTTGAATTCACCTGCCCCACTTTCGAGGACTTTGATTTCGAAGCATTTTTTCTCTCTAACTCTCTACCCTCTGAAACTAACATTCCCTCGGTCTCCGAGCTTTTAACAGTACAGCCAAAGGATGAAGGAGCTCACAACAAGGCGAAAAAACAAAATCCAGTTGAAGAAAGATCCCAAAAGAAAAAGCCTACTCAAACTCAGCCTGATGGTGCTATATCTGGGACCATAACGGAACCGTCTCTTTCGCAATTTTTTGCAGCCAATTCTCTCGCCACTGTAGCATGCTTGGCAGCTGCGCTAGACCAGCTCGATGCCAAGGATAAAAACTCGGAAATAACGACTCTCTCTGGTTCTTGTTGTCATGAAATATCGAGTTTACATTCTGTTCCTCCAAGCGTTGACGAAACGGTGCCTTCTAAAAGCACGCCTCGAGCCTCGAAGAAAAGGTTAAACTGTCAGAAAACAAGTAAAAAGCGTAAAACATCCAGGGCTAAAACTTTGCCCAAGGCAGTGACAGAGAGCGAATCGCTCACTCCGCACTCCACTCGTAAGAACGACATTTCGAATGGAGCCAAGAAGGCAAGTGGAGCTTTTTTGACCTATGAAAATCCTTTTCGTGTCTTGGAAAAACTCGAGGACGACGACTTTCAAGTTCCCGGTTCCAACAGACTCGGTAAGCTAAGTACTCTCGTAGATGCGGATGTACCAAACCAGGACGCTATAGTGGAACCTACTGTTTCGAGGTTTGCAGGAATAAGTACGATACTCAAAACCCCAGAGCAGGAAGATTCGAAAGCTCCACAAATTCCTGAGACGCCCGAAAGTCCTGAATCTCTTCTCACTTTCGATACGCTTGACACTCCTGCTACTCCGGAAACTACTCGTACCACTGTGGAGAACTCACCGCAGTTCTTAATCACGAACTTGGACAAGACCGCTCATCTGCATCCGGTGCCCAACACAACCGAGATGACAGCTGATGGCTTTGTTCTAGTCACATCAAAAAGACTGAAACACAAGAATGTTCCTATCCCAATTCTCACTACCAGAAAGCAACCTTTCCCTATACCCTTTAGGAATACTCCCGAAGGTTATAGAAAAGCGTCCGCGCCACCCAGAATGCCTCATTCAGACTCTACAACGAAATCTAGAAAGACCAAGTGGCATCTAGTCCAAGGGAAAAGAGGTCCAAGACATTCAAAACCTCGCGTTACCCTTTGGCTTGACTTGGGATCAACTAATACTCCCAATATAGGTCCCCCTTCACCTGACTCTTTTGGTGGCTTTTCGGGAATTAATGACCGGTCCCAGATAGAAACATCACCTCGGGTGGCTGCCTTGAAAAAGGTCAGAAATCTGGGTTTGCTTCATGTCTAAAAATGCTAACGCACAATCAACGGAAGCGTCTTTTTTTGCGTTAACCTCTTCGTTAGAGCAAGTTTAACGAACGAGGAAACCAAAACTGAGATCTTCGGTGTGTTTGAAGACACATGACGATGGTAGAAGATAAATTTTATCCGAGTCTCGACATCTACTACCTAGTACCTTTCATTGCTAGCCTTCACTTGGCTTAATTCGCTAATGCTTAATTACTTAGTCTAAATAAACTTACTTTCTCGCTGACACTGAATAAAAGTATTTCGTCACTTAACAAATAAAGTGTAGCGAGGCAATGCATCCATTGGTTTTCTACCACATATTATGACGATGTGAAAGTACTGACGGTCCCGTCCAGAAGACAACTATTAGGCACTCGATGAAAATAAAGAGAAGGGTAACGAAAGTTATACATTTGCTCTTAAATTTATTTTTAGCCCGTGTTTCTCATGTTTGATCTTGCGAATGTGTAAGAGCAGCTGGAACGAGATTGGTCAATGTCGGTATTAATACGCTGCTCCCCTCTGATCACAGGCCGTTATTTTTTGCCCAATAATTGGCCTAACAGCGTCGTTCCATCTATCAATTGCCTACTCGACTTTTACTTGTTGTATACTTCATATTCAATCGTATGAGCCAAGTTCGTAATTGTTTAGTATTTCTGTTATTTTAAAAAAGTTCTCAATTTCACGGGACGTCAAAAATTATTAAATTCCTCTTTTTTTGAAAAGTCACCCAAAAGTAGAGAAGACATTTTTCCACTCCACCCTATTAAAAAGTATTTATTAGGTTTCCATAATGATCCTACCTTTCGAATCCAAAGACTGAATTATTGCAAAACCATACTTTGCCCCAGTCGCAGGACGCGTCGCAGCCATTTTCGTGCCACCAGCTCACTGCACTTTAGTAAGCGCAGCGCTATACTACTCCGTAATTTTCCACCAAAATCACAGAAAAATCTTTCAGATTTCGCCCATCGCCCCCACAGCATCCCCAAATTGTCAAACACGCTCCTTTTTAAGAAATGCAGTTCCTCACCGCGAAAACAGTGCTCTACTTGCGTCTTGCTGGACTCACATACTTAACGTTCCTCTTACTCAAGAGCCCAACTACTGTGGCCAATGCTAACATCACCGTGCTTCTAGGCCAGGCCATGAACTTGCCCACTGTGCAGGTGACGCCGCTGAATCCTCTTTTTGGAGTTTTGGCGGTTTTCCTCATGCTGCTGATCATCGGCGATTTGATCCCGGTTTTGGCCGAAAACATCACGTACTTTGAGACCTTGATTCCCACGAGATTGTTCTTTTTCTTTGCTCTCGGGTCTTTTTGCCTCGTCAGCGACTATGCATTGGTGGCCAACAACTTGGTGTTTTGCTACTCTTTCTTGGAGATCTGGTTGAACTTTTTGGTGTACAACAACTTGCGTGACGAGAAGTACTACCGCGCCAAGGAGTACCTTGAGAAGCACGGCGAGGAGTTGAGGGATATGGCCAATGCGCAGGTGATGCCTATCCTCGACGATGAATAGAGAAATGGCGTAGGTACTGGATATAGAAGATATGGAAAATAGAAGCAGAAAAGAAGGCAGTTCTCGAAGCATATTGGTATACTGTAGGTGGAGGTTCGTCCATGGTACTTTCATTGTTCGTCCATGGTACTTCCATGGTTTCATGGAATTCAGAAGCGTTTTGATAGCTGCTAACAGTACAGAACTTCTCGCAAATGCGGCTGCGACTCACTGTAGAGTTTCTATGTGGTTATAAGTATATGCGAGCAGCAAATAAATGAATTTTGAAGAACATGGCCAATGCAACCGCCGCCAGGTGATTTAAACACAACAATGATTTTGTCTCACTGACTCTAAGGGTCCGGCGTGCAAAAGTATGAGAGTGCTTTCACGGCATTGTTGAGATGGAAAACTCTTGCGAGAAAATACTGAATCTTTCAGTCAATTGCGTAATCTCATTTTGAGAGTAGAAGAACACACTTACAATGTTACTGGTATCAAACTGGAATCTTCCAATGTGGAGCCTTTGGTAGTTGAGAAGGAGAGGATGTAATATGACTCACCGCAGCACAGATCTGGTGTCTCTGTTTTGTTTGAGTCTCCCCAGTTACTACTAATAAGTTAAAGGGATGGCTAAAAATTTTAAGAAATGATGTTTCGTGTATTGTTTTATAGCTATTTCGTGGGCAATATTTCTTCAAGCAAGTACGTACGTGCTGTATTTGATTCTGGGCTTCATGGCGAGGTTCTAGGCTATCTTGGCCCAAATTTTCTTGGAGATAGGTCTTTTGCCTTCTTGTCAAGCGTAAATCTGTAATAATTCGTTAAAAGTGTCTCCAGAATTGGGTTCCGTAGGTGTCGCCTCATTAGACTTTCTCTAATAGGCAACGCCATCAGAATCTCAACAGAATCTTGATGTATTTCAACGATTAAGCTTTAGATGGGACCGTGTTTTTCTTGGTCTTGTGCAAAACTACCACACTGGGGAACGTACGCTTGATCGTAGCATCCGTACCCTCTTCTGGCCCTTCGTTCAGAGTTATTTTTAGGCTGAGGTTGAGGGTAGGGTTGGAGTTCAAGTTAGTGACCAGCTGTGCATCCATGTCATGTTTGCTGTAGTTTCTACGTTTTCTTTTATGAGCCGGCCGCCACTTGCTTTGAACCGTTGGATTTCGAGTAATTGGCGAGGCCGAACGAGGAGGAGAAGCAATTTGTCTCCATGATTCGGGTGTATCTTTGAAGGGGATCAAGGGAAGTGGCCTCTTCAAAATTGGGGAGGGACTTTTTGCCACATTGTTCCTCTTTTTCTGTCTTTTGTTCACTTTAGGTGAGCCGTGATTGTCTACTGTGGGGCCGAGATTCACCTTAGCAAGAACTGGCGACAGGGGAGGAGTTAGCAATGTACTCGAGAAGGGAGCACCGAGTGGAGTAGCAATTGGTTTAAGAGTAGGAACTGGAGCCTCAACAAAAGTACTAGTTTCGGTATTATTCTTGTGTAGTCCGCTACAAGTAAAGCCTCGAAACTCCTCATCGTCGAGTCCCTCGAGGGCCTGGAAAGGGTTCTTGAAAGTAACAAACCTCGGAGTGTTGTCAAGAATCTTCGAAACGTCCAAGCCCGGAGATGCCACGGGAATCTCATTTTCGATTTCTGCTACAACTTTGGGAAGACCTGCCTTAACGCTTTTACCGGTCTTTCTTTGGGTCTTACCTTTGGTCTTTTTTGTCTTTTTCGTAGGTGCAGTCGTTTTTCTAATCTCAGGTGGGTCGCAAGATGTTTTTGCCAACTGTTCCACCACCGTGAGTGCATTATCTAAAGGAGACCGGGTTTGCTTTTTTTGTTTCTACGTTGGAGTAATTTTGGGTGTTATTAGTAGTTTCGCCCATGTCTGGGTCAGGTTGAAGGTGATGAAGGGTCTCTTGTAAGAGTACTACTTTGTGGGCCTTCTCAGGACCGGCTGCAAAAAAGCGAGCGACAGGTAATCCTGGGACTGATCTGACTTCCGCAATCGCAGTATCGATAGAATCGCTTGAAATTTCCTCGTTTGGTTGGACTTCTGGAGCAAGTACCGGGGTTTCATTCTCGGTGGCAAATTCCGGTTTTGCTGGAAAGAACAAATTGGCAATTGGCCGCGTAAGCAGAGGGAAGTCAAAAGAGAAGTTAGAGAAATTGAGAGTCTTCAGGCAACGTGAGATTGCCTTTGGGGCTCCCCAAAACTGTAAGGCATTTGAGAGGCAGACCGCTTCGGAAACCGTCTTCAACTTGAGAGCAGAAGAAAAATTGAGAGAGAAATTGGGAGCAATGCGCTGAGCGCTTCTGATTATCAACTTTATGAGCCAAAAAAGGGCTCTGGGGTTCAATTTCATGGGTTGCTGTGGTGTGGTCAGAAAGAAAAGTGGCCAAAAATACGGGGGTTTAGGAAAAAGCGAGGGCCCTTTTATATAAGAAAATCCACTATTATGGTATGCTGGCTGACTGGAAAAGCGTACTGCCCAGCTAGTGAGCATGCGCGGGGGTTGTCTATAAAATGGACGTGAATGTTCAGAGAGCTCTTTTAGCATTTTCAATTTTTTAGTTTTCCGGGAGGGGCTAGAAAATATTTAATCTGTTTCGGCCTGTAAATAAACAAAGCTTAATGCTTTTTTGTGTGTGCCGTCGTCGTCTTCTGTGGTTGCCTTCTTTATGGCATTGACCACCGAAATACAAATTAGATGTACTGAATACACGAACCAGGAGGTTATTTCTGGTATCGCTAGCGGTGTTCTAAAATAAGAGTTTTGGGATAATTACTAGAATATCTTCGATGGAATTGGCAAATCTGACGTATGAGAATTATATATACTATGTACGATAAGCCTCACAAGATGCATTTGCTTGTCTCACCGTAAGAAGCAAAGATAGGGCAGTTTTTTGATATCTCAATTGTTAGCCATCTCTCTATCTTCTTTTAGATTTCACGTGTACGAAACCCAGCGAATCCCCCTGTCCTTGGCTACTAAAATTTCAGTTTATTGCGAATGAACACAATTCTTCATATAAATCCTGGAAACCACTGCCTGAATATCAGAAAGGTTACAAAATAGGAATCCAATTATGAATACTAAACTCCTGCCAGAAGTAATTCCTCGTCGCCAATCTCATGAAGAGCATTTTGGAACGAATGCAGCTGAAAGCACTACGAATACTATGAATAGTCCGTATCTATATCATTACCTAACATTGAGGTCTCCCATTATGCAAGCACTTACTAAATGATCTACGAGGTAGTTCGATGTTTCAAAGCTAACACCACTTACTATAAGGTGTAATTTGTGTCTGTTGTTTTACACCAAAGGTATATAATCCGGAAGGTTCGGTCGCCACCTCTAGTTCCTGAAATTGGTGTTCTCACCCCCCGCTTCTGCGATAAATAACACGTAGCTCACAGAAGACAGTATTCACACGTGTTTGCGCATATGGCCAGCTTAGCCATTATCGATGCTAAAGTCAATCACCTCGCCGATGAACTTACTATTTGCGTTCGTTGCTTCTGGTGTAGATCCCCACACATAACACGAAAATAATCCAAGAGTTCCATCGTTTTGAGAAGACTTTCAAGAGCCCCGTTCTCCCGTGACGATATAATTCCACTGTAAGCAGAGAAGGCAAAGTGAACCCCACCATCAGATGGCCCCTGCAAGTTCCCTGTACGATAAAACTGAACATACCCCACCCTTATCTCACAATCATGATAATATGACCATCGGCCACCTGTCAACACACAACATCCAACCACGTGACCCCCAATCAAAACTACACCCCTCCGGCTTCTTCCAAAAAGTTCGCCAACGTCCACTCCAAACTCTCGCCCACTTCCACCAAGTCCGTGAACTCGAGATGGAGCACGTTGCTGCCGCCCTGGTTGGCCTCGAGATCCTCCTTGCTGTTGTATTTCGACACCGTCAACTTCACGACCAAATCCACAAAGATCTCCGTCGTGGTCACCTCGATCTCCACCTTGAGGTGCAGTGCCGAGGCCGCCCGCTCAAGTACGAGAGTGAACGTCGAGACGGGTCTTTTGACGGCCTTTTCGAACGGGTTGTCCACGTGACCACACCTCAAATTGGCATACCTGTTTTCACTGACAGAATGAGAGACCGTCTCCGGGAGCGACACGCAGAGTTTTTCGAGAAGAGTCCCCATTTTGCGGCAGTGCAGCTGGTGGCGCGTGTGGCCAACGAACGGACGGAGCAAAAGAGGGTGCAGGTTGGCCTGTTTCCACTTCGTGAACAGCGTGGGCATCTTCTGCTTCAACTTTAGGCGGTAGCGGTAGTAGCAGCAGAGCATGAGCTTGAGGAAATTCAAGATGTGCTGCGCCTTCTGGTTGTTCTTGCACGACTCGTCGTTGGTGTTCTGGTACAAGTTTTCGTCGTCGTCATTTTCGTCGTAGTACACGCTTTCGAGCTCGATGATCTGGTCCATCACGTCCACGATGATCTTGTCGGCTATAATCGTGACGTTGTAGCTGATCAAGTTCTTGGCCTCGCGGATGAGGTGGTAAAACAAGTCGTCTTCGAAAAGAAAAAAGCGTGCGGATTCGAGCGCATTTAGGATGGGCTGGTCCTTGTGCTTTTCGAGGTCTTTTCGCTGCAACGCCAGCTGCCCGGTGAGCATGTAGTCGTCGTCGATCTTGCTCAAGATCCGGACCCGCGTGTACTTGTTTCTGGTGCCGCTATTATCACTAGCAGACGATAATGGGCAGAATGTAATCACGCCATTTTCGGGATTTTTTCTGAGAACGGCCCGCCCCTTATCGTAGTAAGTCAGCCCCGAGTCCCCGTAGCCATACTGCACGCCAATGGCCCGCGTGTTGTCCAACGGATCTCGCAATTTATAGAGCACTTCATCGTGTGAGAGCACTATGTTGATCTGGTTCCAGTAGGTCTTTTCCACGGCCACTTGCCCCCGCAACTGTCCTGCAGCGTCTCTGAAGAGATTGGTCACGTTCCTGAGCGACTGGTACTTCCAGCCCATGCCTATACTTTCTGCCGTTTTCTTCAGTTTTTCGCTGTTTTGTTGGGTATTCTCGGGGTCGCTCCGGAGCCGGTCGGCGCTGAGCGAGCCCAAGGGTGCGATTTTCGAGAGATGGGGTGAGATTGTTGATCTCGTGATGTTGGGTTTTTCGGCTGACATGAGAAGAGATACGAAATCGAGAGATAACGAGGTCTCATTTAAGGCCGAGCCGATGTGCGCCAAAAGATCGACTTTTTGTTTCTGGAATTTGTCAATGGCAGTCTCGCCATCGTCATCATCGTTTCCAATACTTTCGCCGTTGTCGGCCCCGAAAACCAGTGTTTCCGTGGGCGATTCAGACGGTATTCCACCGTTTTCATCGACGTCCATCTCCAGCAGTTTCTGCTCGATTTCGGCGGCAATCAGTTCCTCAGAAATGTGGAGAAACGATTTTCTTTCCATAAGGATTTGGGGAATAAGTTCCGCTACGCTGAGCGTATCTTCGTCCTGGAGAAACTGGTCCTGAGAACTGCCATATAGGCCCGGTTCTGCGTGGATGGCTATTTCGTGGGGATGCATTGAACTGGCACAGTTTTGGTTTTTTTTGTCTGGCTTTGAAAGTTTCTGAAACTGGCTCGGTGGGTGGTTATGGGACGACGCCCGTGGTGTGTTTGGGCCTCTTTTGGTGGTATTTCAGTGGGTCCTAAATGGAGCAGTGGTGAAATTTGGGTGAGCATAGTGAGCCTGCAATTGTATGGGTGCGCACCCAAAGCGGACCTGAACATGTAGGAATATTAGGTGATTTATTGGAGGCAGATTTTCAGGAGACATGAAAGAAAAGAGTATAGAGCAGTAGATTTTGGTGCTATTTTTCAGGCTTGCCTATATTGAGTGCTCTGGTTGTTCTAAGATTATACTCAACGACTGCAATACGTCCATACTTCAACAAGTGCTAGTAAAGACACGAGTAGCCAACTGGGGTCGCAAGATTATTTCTGTGCACTTCAGTTTGTTGAAGGAAGCCCCTAGTCCAAAGCTCGCTCAAAACGACTATCTGCCCTACAGTGACCTCGTCGTTTTATACGTATGTTAGTACACATCTCCATCAATCCATGAAGTCATCGAGGTCGCCGTCCTCGATCGCCTGCATCAACCCCATCTCATCCTCCAAGCCATCCAACTGGTTTCTGTTGACGTCGTTCTTGTTGTCGTCGGTCGGGTACCGCATCGCCTTGACAGAGTCCGTGTGTAGCGAAAGACAGAACCGGATTCTCTGGTCGAAGTCCTCCTGCGGCTGCTTCGTCAGGTACACATCCAACAACTCCTTCAGCTTCATGAGCCCGTGCTGGTGGTCCACGCTGGCCTCAATCACACCGTCGCGAATGGCCTTCGACACAATGTACTCAGTGGCCTCTTCCGAGTCGAGGTGCAACTTAATGCAAATATCCTTCAACGAGATTTTCGCGTACGACAACGAGATGATACGGATGCCTGTCTTGATCACATTCTGGTGCAATCTCGACACCAACGTGAAGTTGCTGTCCTTGACAAAGACAGGCTCGTACTTCTTCAACACCTCACCGAAAAACTTCAAGTCGCCCAAACGCACGGCCTTGGTGATGAGAAAGTACGGCTCCAAGTTGCCCAGCGCGGACTTGAACACGCTCAACTCCGGAATGTCGCCCATCAACAACTCGATGATGATGTTCAACTTGGTGGCCTCCTGTATAAAGCCCTTCGCCAACGCAGTTTGTGGCGCTTTTCTGATCGCCGCAATCACACACTCGTGTGCAGTCGAGTAGTCCAACTGTACGGTGTTGATCCGTGCTAAGTAGTAGTAATATCTAGCAGTCAACGCGTTTCCTGCGTTGGCCGGAAACGTAATTTTCTCACACAAATTGGCCGCCTGGCTGATGTCGTGACTAAGCAAGTAGTTGCGCAACAATAATGTGATCACAGACGCGGTGGTCTCGTCGTCCCTGCGCAAGGTCGCACCCCTTAAGGCGTTGGTAAGCGCCGGGCGAATCGACAACAAATCGCCACTCAATTCTGCGGCTCTAGCCACGTAAAACCACATTTTCGCCTGGAGGAAGTCGAGGGTTCTGCGGTCATGCGCCTGCAAGAACGCGACGACGGTCGTGTTGAACTCCGCCAACTGTGGCAACTTTTGCGTGTCCAACAAGTAGATCTGCACGAGCAAGTGTACATAGGCATTGATTTCAGGCAAAACGGGCTCCTTCAACTCGTCATCGACGGTTTCCACGGACGAAGTAGGTGCAGGAAGATAGGCCAATAATCTGGCTCTATTATTGTGGTTTTCGGGGTACAATTTCATGACGACGGCGGCTAAACTATGAGGGTCAGCGGCGATTTTCCGTCTCAACGCACCCAAATCACGAAACACTTTGGAGACATAACGATTGTCGAAGTTGGCCGCCGCTTTTTGTAAGGAGCTGAAACCAAGCTCGATTTCCTCGATTAATGTGAGGTTTTGTGGCGTGTCTGTGGCGTCTGATTTGATGTCTCTGCCAGCGTCTTTCATTTCTATATCGTTCAGCGAAGACATGGTTACAGAAAACTTGGGAAAGTGCGGATATTAGTGTATGATTATCACGGAATGAGAGTGCTTAACTGTTCTCCGTGGATGTCGTTCGTTGTTGGATATTGGTAGTTGGAAGGCTTATGGTGTTCTGGACTATGAGGTAAGACGAGCGGTGGTGCTGTGAGAGGTACGGGTGTGCCTGGTGGTCGCCACTGGTGGAGTGTGCAGTCATACAGTCTGAATGGGGGTAAGACAGGGTAGGATTCATTGGGAAGGGGGTAGGTGAGTGAATTGGAATGTTAGTAAGGAGTTGTGATGTCGTTAAGATATTAAAATTAGGGGTTGGGATGAGAAGTGGCGGTTTGGGCAGTATGTGCACATGCAGGACTTCAAAATAAGATTGATACGCTGAATCGATCAAAAAGCGGGAAAGGTCATAATGTATTTGAGATTGTTTTTAACTTTATCTTGTGAAGATCCACCACTCTCTTTATCCAGCTCGTGACTGGTCTCGGTGACTGTCATACCTCAATTCTACCATTTTGGTGGAGCGACTGGCTGCAATCAGAAGCTTAAATGTCCGGTGATGCTTCCACAACGAGTCGTTGCCGGGATTGCTTCTGTGCTTTTGCTGAAGCTTTTTATTCCGGAAAGAATTATGTAATGTTTCAGTTACCATTCTTCCCGGGTCTGCTTAACTCGTGTGACAATTAAGCGAATAAGGTGTTTGGGAACATGCATGAACCCTGGCATTATTCGAATGCAAAATTCTGGTATACAATCTGATTTCTTTTTTTTTTATCACCGAAAATCTGTTGCTGGATTCTTCCCGACCTAGCAACTTTTAGCCAAGATGTTTGATACGTCTTAATGGGACATCAAAGCGGTATTCACCAACAGTGCGATACTGCTTTCAGATCACATGGCAGTAGGGGAATTACAGTCTCTTGAGGTTTTCAAGCATGGCATGAAGTAAGCAGACCTGCTTGCGGTTAGACCCAGATAGTTGACTTGGAGCGAAGAATCGAAAAAACGCTCACCTCACGAGATGTAGTAGCCCAGACTCAGCAATCATCGGTTTTGTAGAAAACGGGGCCCAAACTGCCAGGGTAGTAAGATTTCTTTTTGTTTTCTAAAACAAATATCGTATTACCATAAACTTTCTACTTCTTCCGAGCGTTACTTTTGTTCAAAGACACAGATATCTTCTCACCCGTCTGAGGCATACAACTTCAATCTGCCAGCATTTTGGTGACTGAACTTTCTCTTCACTTGTTGGCGCAAAGGGCAGAGGTTTTCTTTTCCTTTCCTCCCGTTAGGTAGTGTAAGGTCTACCAAAATCTTCGACTGACAAAAAACAAAGCACATAAAAAGGAAGACGAGGGGTGAGACTGCAAAAAGATTGCAGCACGACAATTTCGCATATGGTCTCCCACTACACTACTCAGTGTCGCCCTATGCAGCTTAACTAACGTTGATCGGACGGGAAACAGTGCTTCCTGCATGGTATGGCCGCAACCGAAAGACACCTTCTTTGAAGAGCTATGTCGTTCTCAGAGAATTGACATTGAAGAGCTGGGAAATTCTGAAAAACCCTCTTTTTTTGCGGCCCAATGTGATTTTCAAAGTTAGAAAAGCTGGTTCCAAGATATTGTGGACCCCGAAAATACTCAGGCAGCATTCAAAAAGTGAGTTCCCACTTTATGATTCCAACGATGAGGCATTTAAGAAACTACAACATTTATTTGTATGTAAATAGATAGGTTTTTGGTCGTGGTATAGCGACTTCTTGTAATACGAGGGGTGCTTTTAAAAAAAACTCGGCTGTCTGCTGTATGAATCGTGACGAGATGCCGGATTAAACAAACTTATCGGAGAGAACAAGAAATCATGGGTATAATGGATTTATATGGGCCCACTCTTTCAGTGATACACAGATTATCCCACATTTCTGTCAATGAGACCATCATAAGCTCACAAGTTGTATTAGTCATATTTAACACGAGAAAGAGGGGCATCAATGAGTCGTATATAAGGAAAAGTCATCTCTGTAGTTGTCTTGGGCAAAGAACACAATTTTCCCACCTAAATTTGGCTGCCGACTCTTTAATCCTTACCCTCCTTGTCATACCTCGAAGAGAAATACCGGCATCTAGCTGCCTGTTTACTGGTTTGTGGCTTTTCTACTAGCCAAAACTTCAAGGTGATACCAAGATATCCAGACCAGAGACCTCTTAGGTTAAGACGAAGAATTCCTCAAAAGCGGTGTATTACTGATCTGAGGTTCCTTTAACACTCATCCGAACACAAATTATGGTCAGCATAGGTGCACAGTACAATGTGCATGGATTCTTAGAGACAATAGCTGGGAGATAGTAAAGTTCACAGAAGTTTGAGAGGCGTAGTCAACGTGAAGACTCGGAGGGTTCTTACGAAAAAAAATCCAAAGAAAGCCTAAAGAAAGCCTGATGGAACACTTCTCCCCATTTAAAGTAGAATCATGCTTCACCCAGACTGGCTCCACTAAGCAGAAGGACTTCTTACTTGTTTTGCAGCCGAAAACAGAAAATCGCGTATATCTTACACCTATAATCTATTCATTAACAGACCAGTGTCTCTAACTCACAAGAATTGGACGTATTTTTGTCCGGAAACACTTGATTCGGCTGATTTATTTCTTACTTGCGAAAGGACTCTGGCGTCGTTGTGCTCACAGAAACTTGCATATCAAAGAGCTAGAGAAACTAGTGCACTTACCCCAGGTTTTCGTACCACCGATTTGCCTTCCACGTAGAAAAAAGATCATTTACTATTTTCTGGTACTATATTCTGGTCTGAGTTCATACAGGCACCTGGTCCAAAAATTCTCTAGCTGAGCTCCTCTGTCGACGGAACTTGAAAGATGTGCGTGGCCAGTATTATCCCCATACCCCACTTTTACACTTAGGCAATTTTAGCAAACAGGATGTACAACTATCCTGTGCCATGCTTGCTACAGTGAAAAATGTACAGACTTTAGGTCTGGAGTGCTATTTCTTCTTCGCTTACATTATTACCAACTCTCCCTTTGTCGTCAAATTAAGCACCTTGAAAGTTTTAGCTCGAGAGCCCATTGCATAAAAGAATCTCTACGACCGAATGCACAGATCAGGCTTCGAAATGTACACAACCAATGAGAAAGATGCCATGAATACCCAAAACCGAGGATACAAGAGCACTGGTGACCAGGGCAATCACGTCAAATACACGGTGACAATGCGCGACCGGTTTGCCCAGTTTTACAGAGATTTCGGAACTGCCGCTTTTGTTGTTCTTGGCCTAGGGGCTGTATGCTTAGCCTTCAGTTTAAGCCTGCTTGAGCCGAAGCATCCGCAAGGATTTCCACCATAAGCTGGATTGACGAGTGATGATATGTTTTTGGCTTTATTTCCTGAACGTGTATGTGAAGTTAGTTTTTTCAGAAGTAAACTGTAACTTTTTTGAGAGATTAGGCGTTAGGTTTATGAGGAGATGAGAAGTCTAACCACCACTTCGGTTCTTTACACCGCCCATGGTGGTTTGCAATCAGCGAGAACCATGCGTCCATATATAGTGTAGCATTGGGTGAATACACAGAGAATGAACACAGCAAGAGGACTCTTGGCCATAAAGACAAATTTGACGTGACACTTACATTTAAGCCCCGCTTACCTTCCGAGTATAGCGCTTTAGAGGAAAATCACTCCCTCTACAGAGTGATTTCTGTTCCGGGTGAATATCTTAAAATGGTTCCTTCTACGTGAAATGAACCTTGGCTAGAGAAAATGTGACATGTTTCCGTACATACGCAGAGATATAAAGCCCTTTCCCCTTGTGAGAGATCAACCGTGAAATGGTGATTAGTCGGGCTCTCCTCCCATGATGTACCCTCTAATAGTGCGTCTCTGGCTTGCTCCTAACTCCGAGCACGGGTACACTGACCCTTAATCTCCACTAACGAAATATAATAAGAACTAAACCAGAGAGCAAGGCCAAACTGAAGAAAATTCGGAGAAGATTATAAATCCGTTACCTCTCCATGCTCTTCCCTGTCTGCTTACCATTTCCGTGGCTATCGCACCGGCCAAGCGCATTATTCCGTGCTGCGGGCACTATTACGTAATCCTGGCCGATAACCTTCCCCAGTCATTTGGACAATCAGGGTCCACCATAAATAGCAGACCTCCTCCAACACCCTTATTCACCTATTTTGAAATACCTCAAAAAAATTCAAAAGATAAAAGTCAATTGAATACCCTTCTGTATTACCCTACTGAACTACGCAACAATGTCTAATATTCCTTCTACCCCCAAATTGGTGCCTGTGTTCTCGATGAAACTCCAGCTTGAGGGTGCTCCACAGGCATTGTTCACAAACAGCTCCAAGAAGACCGTGCTGAACATGGCAATTGTGTCTGCAGGCCAAACCTCCACCATCAAAAACGACTTCGGTTTCGAGTTGGACTTGGTGGATTTAGCTGGCTACGATAACATCACCAACCACCTGGAAAAAGGGTACAGCGTTTTGGATGCGCACATTCACGGCAAAACCAAAGACGGCGAGGATGTGAATTTCGACTACTTCGGCTTGTTCAAGTCCCTGCCCGGGCTTGATGGTGTGCTTTCTGGTAAAGCCACGACCCACTCTTTCGAGGACAGCTATTTGCTGAACAGCCCGAGGTTTTCGTTTGCGGGGCCTGCTCCTAAGAAGTTGCAATGGCTCGAGAAGGAGAACCTCATTGGCAAAGGTCATTTCTTCGTGGAAAACGGCCACGTGTATGTGGAGTACTTCACCTACGTGGTGCGCTAGGCCACGCGAACAAGGCCGCACGACATAGTTACAGCAATTAAAAGATATTGTATATAAAGATTAGACAGTGTATTCATAACAAAGAAGGTAGCCTCTGTTCTCCTGGCCAGGGCAGGGCGATGTTGCACCCCTTCAGCCCACGCCAGCACGGCCACATTAAGCGTGAGGCGGTCGCTCTGTCGAATCTCAAACCTCGAAAAAGAGGCCGGGCGGTGGATGCGGCCATTAATGGCACCCTCACTGAGGCCCCTTAGCATATTCTCAAGCCCCGTGCTTAGTGCTTAACAGCAAGAGCTGTTCTGGTTGTTGGTCAAAGACTGGCCCTTCAAGTTGATGTTGGACTTGGCGTTGCCCGCGGCTGACGACGCGCCCGCGTTATTGGTCATTTGTGCCTTGATCTGCCTGGCCATGGTGTAGAATGCCTGCTCGACGTTCGACGACGACAACGCCGACGTCTCCAAAAAGGGAACGTCCAAAGCCTCGGCAAACTCCTTGGCCGCCGTGTACTCAACCACTTTCTTGTCGGACAAGTCGGCCTTGTTTCCCACAAGCAATTTCATCACACCGCCAGTGGCGTAACGGTCGATCTCTTGCAACCACTGCTTGACGTTGTTGAACGACTCCTGGTCCGTGACATCGTACACAATGATGATGCCATGCGCACCACGGTAGTAGGACGACGTGATCGTGCGGAACCGCTCCTGGCCTGCGGTATCCCAGATTTGTAACTTGATGGTTTTGCCGTCGAGCTCGATCGTTCTGATCTTGAAGTCGACGCCGATGGTGGAGATGTAGTCCTGCGTGTAGGTGTTGTCGGCAAAACGCAACAACAAGCAGGATTTGCCGACACCGGAGTCGCCGATCAACAATAACTTGAACAAGTAGTCGTATTCGTTATTCATTGTGGATGTGTGTTTTTGTGTAAAGGGTAGGGTCGGCGGCTAAATTCAAAAAAGAAAAAAGAAAAGCGGGACTCCCGGGTTTGTGAACTTTAGAAATAGGGTAGAACCGGGTATGGCTCGTGGCGTTCGTAGTCACTGGTGTTCTGTGTGTTAGTGGCCAACACGGATCTTCCAAAAAAGACGGCAGAAAGTGAGTAGCTGTATCAAAACTAGTGCCGTGCTGAGTTGGCAATATTTGGCGGCTGCTAAAGAAAGGCTGGAGTCGTCAAAATAGAGGTCACAGCAGGATGTGAAGAAAGATAGGGAGTTGATAGGGAGCTTGGTGGCAGGTGTTGCGCAGTGAGATCGCGAGGGCGCTGGAGAAGTTGGTGAACGCACGACCTAGCCTGCTGAATGATGCGTTGGATTTCAAAAGGGTCGAATATTCTTGGGACAGGAATCTGCCGAGAATGATAGTTATTGGTGCCGTTGCTCAATTTTTTTTCTTAAAATAGAGCTATGACTAATGACAATTTTCGGTGGTTCTAGCCCTGGAAGCGTGAGGTGGAGTTGGTTAGTGCGCCAGCCGCAGCAGCCGTGACAGCTAGAGGCAGGTACGGATGATCTATTAGCCACATGCCGAAACACGGGAATGGCGAATTTGTGCATGGAGCTGAAAATAGGTGGTTCGGAGAGTGATTATGAAGTATTTGAAAGTGGCTTCTGAGTGTTTTGTACTCGGCCCAGATTCTGCAGTGTTCTGTCCTGTTATTGCTGCCGGGTGCAACAGTGAGAGCACAGCTAAGGCTACGCTATAGCTGATAATGGACAGGGAAGGTCCATCACGTGCTTGTTTGATCTTTCAAGGGTGAGGGGACCCGTAGTACGGTCCCAGAAAACAATCAGTTTCCCAAGATGACCACCATCATGTCCTGCAAGAGTACTGGCACGTGACCAATATACTGTGTCTTCGGAAGTTCTCTTGAATCTACATGCCCTCTTCTTAAACGTGATAAGCGTTTTTGGACCGGTGCGGGGTGAAGAAGTAAGTTTAGATTCCTCTATATTCACCACACTGTAATGCTTCAGTCAGTCAGTTCCCACCGACACCTGACAATCTGGTCCTTAAGATAACCAAAAGGGTCTTCGAAGAACATTCACTCTCACTCTGATATTCAAATACATAATGATCATCTGGTCTAAAGACCTACGCAATAGTTGGGAAAAGTACCCCTAAACAGCCACCTCCCAACTAACTACAGAACTATCCAACTGACTACTCGATTTTCGAAACCTCCACAGCAGCGTCCTTCGTCTTACCGCCCTGGATCTTCTTTTTTGCAATCGCAACCATCTTCTGGAACCAGTAGAGGTTCAACAAATCGAGCGCCACATTCAACAGCAAGATCGAAATGGGGAAGAACTTCGAGTCCTGCTCCCACACGGCAAACATGTCGTGAGCCACTAGTGTTACAGCGTAGAAACCCCAAATGATTCTCACGGCGAAAAACACCACAATAAGCAATATTCCGTTAATGGCAATGACCTTATCGCTGATGGTGCCCGCAGGCAATCTGGAGGCAAACCAGTTGATGTTCACAAAGGGCGTGCTCAACTCAAACAACAAAAAGGGGGCTGCCCACGGCATGGCATACGGCCGGAGGGCACATGAATAGACAAAAAGCGCAGCAAACGCGTGCAACAAGAAGCCAGCACCAAACAAACCAATGTGCTTCAAACATACGACCAAGTCCCACAAGAAGTAGCCAATGGTCACAGACACAACAAAGCCCTGGTAGGGGTTGTAGCCAAAGATCGAATTGTACGCGTCGAGATGCCTATTGCGGAAGTGAGGGTGGCTCAACGCAGGCACAACAATCGCTAGGGATACAACGCACTGGAACATCGACACTACATGGATGTCGAAGTTGAGTTTCGTTTTGCGGTTGAGACCCGTGTACGCCTTTCCAAAAAGCCTGCTGCTGACAAATGGAGAGATGGCCTGGAGCGAGAAATAAAACGCTGTGGAATACACGATTTCGTGCCAGTGCGCAGCGAAATGGGACTGGGGATTCTCGGGAAATGGCCTGGCCCATGCAAGCGGATCGTGGTTGAGTACCGGAAGCATTGTAGATGAAAAGTATCCAGCAGAGTGTCTAAAAAATGAGTATGTTTAGTGGCGGGTTGTGGAAATAGATAGCAACGGTGCGTCTAGCAGAGCCCAGTGTTTCCAAAGATAAGCGTCGAGAGGGCCAGAAAAAAACCAAAACAAGTGTCCAACAAAGGTCGCAGGGACGGAGTGTTCGATGTTAGTTTCGTGTTTATGAGTTTTTGATCAAGCCAATGAAGGAGGGGCGTTTTCCAGCAAACTTCCGGTTTTCTGTGGACTCTCCAGAGGTGGTTCCGGTGCGAGAAATCCAGTGCGAGAAACCACTCATATGGGTGCGTGGCTCTGGGACGCGGCCGCAGGCCATTAATGGGGTCTATTTTTTTGGGCCTGAGCATGCGAAAAACGCGCGCGATTCTGGTCTGGGCTTCGGATAAAGATCCAGCAAGTAGAAGGAACAAGTATGTCGTACCCAGCGTGGGATATTCTAGAGAAAATATAGAGACGGAGACCGTTGAACGTATTGGCAGGGTACGTGGGAATTAGTGAAATGCATGTCACGTGACCGTGGGAACACCATCATACTTGTTTCAGTGACTGACGAGTAGCTGAAACGTGATCCATCAGCCCGACTGGACGCCCGGATCTACACCTAAATCGTCTCTTTAGGAACTATTACCGATTTCTTCTTCACTCATATGCCATTCTAATGTATACTCCTGTGTGCAGCGGTTTCCTGTGTAATGTCGAACGCCTTCTTTGGGCCTGGTCCGAGTGGGGAAGCTGCGCGGACTTGCCCAATAGTTGTATAAATGACCTGGTACGCAAGGAAGCACTAACTACAAAAAGAACCCTGTTGCGGAAAAACCCAGAGGCCTTCTTGCACAATCTCCTTTTCTTCTACCTGAAATCCCAGTCCTCGACCCCACAATCCTTCTACACGTGATTTCCCCCATCTTTCGCAACCTGTTCCACCAGCACCATGACCATCCAGACGTTTGCCACACAAATCACCAGATCTACACGGTACAAACTCAACAATGGCCAGTCCATCCCTGTGGCTGGTTTTGGGGTGTATCTCTTGCCGCCAGCTGACACAGCGGCCCTAGTATACCAGGCCTTGGAAGCAGGATACCGCCATATCGACGGTGCTTTCATGTATGGCAACCAGCGCGAGTGCGCACAGGGCATAGCGCATTTTTTGAAAGAACACCCAGAAACCCCGCGTGAGGAGATTTGGTTCACCACCAAAATCAGCAATGAGGACCAGGGCTACGAGGCCGCCAAAAAAGCGGTGGCCCAGATTGCACTGGATGTAGAAGAGTATATAGGATACGTAGATTTGATTCTTATCCACTCGCCCATGACGGATAAGGAGAGGAGAACCGGGACGTGGAAAGCACTTACGGAGTTCTACCAAAACCCGAATAACGGCGTGCTCCAGGTTCGGTCCATTGGTGTTTCGAATTATGCAATCAAGCACATTGAGGAGATTTTGGCCATGGGTGGTGCGGTGGTCACTCCTGTGATTAACCAGCTAGAATTGCACCCGTGGTTGCCCCGCGTGACATTACGAGAGTACTTGACCAAAAAGGGAATTTTGGTCGAGGCGTTTTCTCCGTTGACCCGGGGAAGACAATTTGAAAACCCGGAACTCTTGGCTTTGGAGAAAAAGTACGGCATTCCAAAAACAGACATTCTCTTGAAGTGGGCCTACCTCCAGGGATTTGTTGTGTTGGTTAAAAGTTCTAACAAGAACAGAATGCGGAAAAACATCGAGATTTTGCCTGAGAGTTCTGCCTCGGGCACGGCTTTGGAAGACGGCAATTTGGGGAAGGTCGACTTGGACCCCGAGATTTTAGATGCCTTGGACAAGCCACAGTCACACGAGGTGTTTACCTGGGGAGGCAAGGACCCAACGGAGTATGAAGGTTGATTTTACTGGTTTAAGAGTGTTCTTGAGCGTTGCTTTCCTATCCTGGTGAATTGTTAAGTTTGCTCATTGTGTGGCGTTTTCTCTTCTCGACTTCTGCCTTGGATGGAGTAGTGAAGAATATCAAGATGGCCATGAGCTTTTTAAGGGAAATGCGCGGATTTCAGTGCTAAATGTTTCCGAACTTAAACGGTTTAACCCATTTTCGAAGGCATGCTAATCCAATCTACGGAGCATTCTCGGTCTTCGAGTGTCGCAGTAAAAAAGTCAAAAATTAGCTGCAAATCAGCAACCTAGAATAAACCATCTTCGGTAGAATCAACAAAATAGTCAATAGACAATAATTGTTTTCCATAAATACCGAAAACACTCTTATACTCCTCCCACCAACCACTTACCAGTGCCATTGCAGCATTCTCCAGGCCTGATTCCTGCTGGGGTGCACATAGTGCATCTAAATTAACACACGTGATTGGGTCACAGAAAGAAACATCATAAAACAAGTCACAGCCGCCAAACACGACTTCAGTAGGAAGATGAGTGAACCGAATCTTTCTCTAAGATAACAGCTGTGTGAAGACCCAGAGAGTCTCTTCAGGGACAATGAATATATTCAAGTAGAGTCACGAGGGTTTATGTATAAACCTAAGCACCCCAAAGTGTACTTTTTTTAAAAGATGAAGAAAAGAGCGTCGCACTATAGAGCGAAGGAAAGAGCTTCATTCTCCACCCGACAACATCTAAACGTATTGTTATAGAACTATAAATGAGCCCTTTCAAGAACAGCCATGGCAGGTCGCGCGTCCCGTAATTTCTCACCGTGCGCATCACGTGCCATTCCACCTCTTTTTTCCACCAGCCTCCACCGCCTCTACTACTACACTATCAAAAACCAAATATGTCATATCCTTTAGTGTGTCTCGGTAACCCCTTGTTGGACTTGCAAGTCGACGTCGATGCTGCATTTCTCGCCAAGTACGATCTCAAGGCCGACGATGCCATTTTGATCGAGGAAAAACACAAGCCTATCTACGACGAGGTGCTCCAAATGAAGGGCCTCAAATTGGTCGCTGGAGGTGCCGCCCAAAACACCGCCAGGGGCGCCCAGTACATTTTACCCGCCGACAGCGTGGTGTACTTTGGCTCTGTGGGAAACGACGTGTACGCCGAGAAGTTGAACGATGCCAATGCTCAGTATGGCTTGAAAACTCTTTACCAGGTCCAGGAGAAGACCGCCACCGGCAAGTGTGCGGCATTGATTACCGGAAAGCACAGGTCCTTGGTAACGGACTTGGCCGCGGCCAACGAGTTCACGCCCTCGCACTTGCAAAAGCCCGAGAACTGGAAGTACGTTGAAAACGGACAATTCTACTACATTGGTGGTTTCCATTTGACCGTCTCTCCTGCGGCAATCGAGCTTTTGGGCAAACACGCTGCGGAGAACAACAAGACCTTCGCGTTGAACTTCTCCGCGCCGTTCATTGCGCAGTTTTTCAAGGACCCATTGGACAATGCTATTCCATACTGTGACTACATTGTCGCCAACGAGTCCGAGGCCGCGGCCTACGCCGAGTCCCATGGCTTGGACACGACCAGCGTCACGGAGATCGCCAAGCACGTGGCCAAGTTGCCCAAGGCGAACGGCAAGAAACCCAGAACTGTCGTTTTTACTCAAGGTACCGAGCCTACTGTTACCGTGACCTACCACGCCGACAAAGACACTTACGATGTGCAGGAGTACGCCGTCAGAGAGTTGCCTCAGGAGCAGGTCGTGGACACCAACGGTGCTGGCGATGCGTTTGCTGCTGGATTTGTTGCTGCTTTGGTACAGGACAAGCCACTTGCGGAGGCCGTCAGTGTGGGTCAGTGGGCTGCGTCTATCTCCATCCAGGAGGTGGGCCCCACGTTCCCTTTCCCCAAGCAGACGTACGCTGCGTAAGGAAGCAGCTAATAAGTAGGTATGTTTGGAGATTTGGAGGCAGAATTCAGTTCAACACGTGATTCTCTTGCGGCAGCGTCGCAGGCAAATGACCACAGGCACGAGCCTGTTTCTGTTATTACTTTGGAGTTGTGCAGACCACGACTAGGTGGGCTGCGGATATAGGTTAGAGGGTCTGCGGACCCGTGTATACGCGCACTAATTCAACATTGTTGCATAGGAGGAGTAGGCTGTGGGTTTTGGTAGACAAGGACTTTCCAGGGGGCAATCTAATTTGACTGTTCTGTCTAACTATTAAATGCGTACTACCGGTACTCAGCGATACAAGATATGGCACTTCCTTACGGGAAGAGAAATCGTTATACATCCGTTTTTCACACAGAAATCAGTACTGCTGGTGTAGATATAGATGGAGATAGTCACCGTTTTCTTTTGAAAATCCAAAGGATCCTTCCTTATTTAATACTCCGGGGGAAGATTGATCATAGGACGGAAATGGCAATGTTGATTTAAGTTGCTGGTGAAGAAGTTTTTTACCAGTACACCCCTGAGTTGAAAATCAGCGTAAACCGTTTTCTCAGTTGGGAAATAAGTACTGAAGGACTCAATTTGAGTCAATTCCAATGAATTATCGTCAGTCAATACCAAGGATTTGTTGGACTGGCTGATATATAGTGCTCATGTCTCTTTGTTTCAGATGGCTGACTCCAAGACACCAAAGACAATGTTAGAATCAGAGTTGCTATAGTTATAGCAAACTATTACTCACAACTCAGCTATGTCGAAGTATGAGGATGGAATATCTGCCGGATGTCTGTGTTCAACAAACGCATATTCAATGAAGTAACTAAGCACGCACAGCATCAAGTCACTAATTCAAGGATGTCCGAACCATTACCATATATGCCTTGGAACGAGAAGTTTTATTGCGAACCTGAGCTAATCAACATGCATCAGTAATTCAAACACAGACCCGAAACCATCACGTCTCAATACATTACTAAGTCTTCAAGAGTTCATCACGTCCTTCAGATTAACGTCGGAACTGGCTGATTCAGTAGTATGGATGATCTAGGCCAATAATAACAGCGGTCCCCAAGCACGATGGAATATTCTATGAACTAGTAGAGTAACAAAAGCACGCTCAAGTCCAAGATCGATGTAAATCGTTGATCCGCATATACCAATCTATGCCATCTGAGTAGATCCTAAACCACAAACCGACGCGTCTTAATTAAAGAAAATACACCGTGTTTAAGGTCCCACTTAATAATCTATATATTGGCCAAATCTACCATATGGACATGAATGCGGTTTATCATATCCCTATATCGAGGAGTTACGAAGTCTTTTGCAGCCAACACAGCTAGCTTACTAAAACACTCTTCACGAACTCCGAGAAAACATTAAATGTCTTTGAGCTCTGTGGGAGTTTGTTGCCAAAGAACAAAACATGTTATTGTTGCCCAGAGAGGCTGATCGTGATGGAAAACTCACTTTTTTCCGTAACTACCGGACCATTTTGCAGTCCAAAATAATGGTGGAAATGCGATTTATTGTACCCAGTAGCGCAATAACGAGTAGCCACCGTCGTTGAGGGTCTTCCTAGCAGGTAATTTAAGCTCCACACGTGCCCAGATTATTTACATCATCCAAACTAATACAAACTTTGCAAGACCGTTTTTTTGAAAGAAACTTTCTCTTGCTTCTAAAACTTTGATCCCAAGCTGCTTGAGCATACCAAATCTAATACCCTAATTAAACTATGACCAACACCGGAGGCACCAGGCCATTCACTCGCGGCATCGCGGCCATCGAAAAAATACCTTGTCTGTAGGACCAACAAACCGACAATCCAAAATATTGGTATTCCCATATCGAACAAAGCGGGACTAGAGGTACGGCGTTTTAACCTGCCCCTTTATTTTTATTTTTTTCGTTTTCCTTTTTTCAACCGGATGTCTGTGCTGAGAGACCACTACTACAAGCTCGCGTCTGAGGTGCACCAAGAGCGCATCGAAGCAGCGACTAAGTTGTTGTCTGAGCTCGGAGAAGTCGACAAAACCGAGGAGTGGGACTATGCTTTGAAAAGACTCATCAAGGGCTTGACCACCTCGCGGCAGTCGGCGCGCTATGGGTTCTCCATGGCTTTGACTGAACTCGTGCGAGAACTCGTCACCAAGAATGACTATGATTTGTCTGTTTCTTCGTACTTGGACAGGGTGGTCGAGGCCAGTCCGGTGCTGAAGTCGATGAAGGGCAAGGAGGTGCGGCTGACGTTGTTCGGGCGGCTTTTCGGGTTTCAGGCGTTGGTGAATTCGCAGCTTCTTTTGGACCAGGACGCCTCGTCACAGCAAACGTTGCAAAAGTTCGTCAAGCTCATTGTGGAGCTCGCAGGGACAAAGCCCTGGTTGCGCGAGACCGCCATGTTCACGTTGTACCAGTTTTTCGGTGCGTATTTGCAGTCTCTGTTTGCCGAAGACGAGACTACTGTAGCATTTTTGCAGATTATCAGTGACGAAGGCTTGACGTTCACCACGGAGGGACTCGCGATGGTGTTGGCGTTGCCAAAGGAGTCACGTGCCCGGCTTTGTTTGGCAGTTTCCACGACAAAAATGTGGAAACACGGCGACCCCATGGCCAGAGGCAATATGCCGGTTTTGGCCCAGGTGTTGCGGGACGTGGACGCCGTCGACGAGGCGGAGACCGAGGACAAACCGGCAGAAAAAACTGCAGATAAATCCGTGAAAACAGGAAAGCAGAAAAACACCTGGTCGCCAAGGCTCCCGTTTGTATGGGATCTTATAGTGGCGCACTTTGTGGGGGACGATGTTGGTGACGATAGCGAGGAGGCAGCCGAGGGCTCGAAAAAACGCAAAAAGTCGGCGTCGTCCGCCAGCAAAAAGAAGGCCAAAACAGACCTGGCCGTGGAGTTCATTCCGTTCAGGGAGTTCTGGAAAGTGGCGGTGGACGACACGCTTTTTGCGGAAAAGTCGTCTGCCGAGCGCAAGTTCTGGGGCTTTGAAATCTTTACTAAGTTTTTGGCCACGCTTCCAGGACCCATGGTCGTTCACATCTTCACTCCCAACTTGATGCGCAGTCTCATGAACCACTCGTCCAAAACAGACAGATTGCTCCACAAGATTGCCACGAAAACGATCCAAAAAGTGATCGAGACTTCGCAGAACGACTTGGCCAAGGTGGTGCCGTGCCTTCAGGCGGTCAGCGACGAAACGAGGGGCGGTGGGTGGAAATTCGACGTGCTTTCGAAGCTGAAGTTGGTCGATTCTTTAGTGGGAGTTTTGGGCCACCTCTCGCAGCCAGAAAACGTTCCCCACGCCACCGTGGAGAAACTTGTGCGCGAGATTACGGACTTGCTCATGGCCAAGTTCAGTTCTGGTTTGCAATTGCAGCAGGAGATCGAAAAAAGCAGTCCTGAAGATGCACTGAAGAAGAAGTCCAACGACAACATGCTCAAGTGGGTTTTGGACAAGCTTCTCTTGTTGTTCAGGTCCTCGAAACGGTACGCCGTGGCGCTTACCGGACCTAAGGAAGACGTGTTTAAGTTCTTGCTTCAGCATGCGTTTTTCAGCACCAAAGATAGCACTAACGTTTCGCTGAACGTGTTGAAGTTGGTCCAGGAGAGGCTCAGCTCGTTTTTGTCGGAGTTTATCGCGGAGAAACGCAAAGACCACTCGTGGTCATTGTACTGCGTGAAGCAGATCGAGAAAATGGAGACCCGTGATGAGTACGAGTTGCTTTTGGAACTCTCAGACGAGCTCGTGGCGATCAAAAAAGAGTGTTTCGACATGTTGAGCGCGATCAAACAAGCGATGAAGAAGAGCCCACTGGCCAAGGGTGACCAGTACTGCTTCGAGCTTCTTTTTTCCATGAACTTGCTCCAACTATACATGGGTGAAACGGAAACCGTAGGTGTGCTCGAGGACTTGAAGATCAGTTACGTGGACATTTTTGGCAACGTCGACGAGGGTATAGATACGTCCGTGGTGTTGACGGAGATTCTTCTCTCGTTCGTGTCGCGCCAGTCCACGCTCTTGAAGAAGTTGTCCAGCATCGTGTGGGAGTCGTACATGTGCGCGGAGAACAGCGACGGGAAACTCAAGCTCAATGCAGACTGTTTTAAGTTGTTGTTTGACGTGTTGGCGTCGAGAGAAAACGAGGAGGGCCAGCAGAAATTGTTTGAAGGTGAGGCAGAATACGAGGGCGAGGAAAGCGAGGGCTCAGACTCCGAAAGCGATAACGACAGCGAAAGCTCGGAGATTGCCGAAAACGATACGCCCGACGGCAAGAAGCTGGTAGAGATGGTCGAGCAGGAAACCACAATCAAATTGGCCAAGGCCTTGGGCATCAAGGAGGAGTACAATGGAGAAGTCAAGTTCGAGGATTTGGACTCGGAGGGAGACGACCAGTACGAGTCCGAGTCCATGGACGACGAGCAAATGATGGCCATTGACGGCGAACTCGCGCGCATTTTCAAGGAAAGACGCAACGCTCTCACGGACAACAGCACCAGCAAGAAAAACTCCGAAAAGGCCCAGGCCAAGCAGCAGATGCTCTTGTTCAAAAACAGGGTGTTGGACTTGATGGAGTCGTTTTCGAAGGTGCAGCCCAACTCGGTGTACAACATCAGTTTTCTTCGTCCTATAGTGTCGTTGATGAACACCACCAAAGACAAGAACTTGGGCGTGAAAGCGCACAAGCTTCTCAAGGGCAGAGTCAGCAAAGTGAGGTGCACGGAGGACGAGATCAGAAAAGTGTACCTGACAGAAGAAGAGGTGGCAGCTTTCAAGAACTCTGTAATGGAGTTGATCACGTGGCTCCAGGTCCAGGCCGGCACGTCTTCGTCGAATCTCGCCCACGGCGCTGCCTGTGGCCAGTGCTGTATCATTGCATCGAAATGCTTGCTTGCGATCGATCCTGCGTGTTTGCTGGAGATTGTTCAGATATACGGCTCCACGCTTACAAAGTGGGCCAGCGAGCCCAAGAACAGGATCCAGGCGGGGATGTTTTTCGACTTCATCAACTGGCTTGCCACCAAGAGAGGTAAATAGAGTAGTCCGGCTGTGGGACGAGAGGGACCACGCTGAGTCCAATGTAAATATGTAAATGTATGCAACGAGGTCTGAGAATGGTGGTTGAGTAGAATTGAAGAAAGAGAGAAGAGGCCGGGATTGTTATTGGAAACTGATCTAGGTGTGCGCAGTGAATGTTCAAAATCCTTTCGTCAACCTCAAAAAGGTATAAATGTCATCCTTCCATGATGGTTATCATGCCGCACTTGGATACAGACAAGACGTGTTTCTGAAAAAGTGCACGAGCATGGGAATTGAGATGCGTTCTCTCAAGCTTACCAACAAAGCATCCAAAGAACCCTAACGAGATATTCGTTCTCTGTGTTAGACAACTTCCCTACGTGTACAGAAGTTTCAGCCATCAGGCTGGGTCTCAGCCACACCCTGCCAATGATTCCTCAGAGGATGGTCCCAGTGTAACTCACGCAACACGATACTTTGGGATTCCCAAGTATGGTGATAATAGTCCAACTCCCGTATTGGTATTCCTTTTCCTGTAGCCTCGGAGGAGAACAATTATCTTAAACACGTTGCCATAGCTAGTATTCACCTGTCTCTTGATATTAATTCAACTATCAAACAACTGGTTTATACCCTCAAACCAAAACAGCCACTGATAACAAATCTTATTTACACTCTTCCTCCATACACGAAATGAACAACTCTGCCAAATAATGCCACCATTTGCAACCGTTAATCCAGCTAATCCAGCCTCACTGCTCGCACCGATTTCTCGTCTCACAATTACGCAGACCTTTCCCTCTGCACAGTAAATTTCGTCACCAATAACAGCGCGGCCCGCCTCGCCGAGCGCGCTTAACAAATCTCACACTACCACCACCGTTCCATCAGATCTGTAAAACTCACAAAACTCAGAAAAAATGTCTGCCTACAAGCAAGCCGGTATTTCCTTGAACAGAGCGTTGGCCGTCGCCGCGCAAACCGTGAGAAACTCGTTGAAGGCCGAGTTCAAGGTCGCTGCTGAGAGAAGAGGATTCACCGAAGTGAAGGTCGCCAAATTCGAGAATGGCGAGGCCGGTGAGTCCAAGACTTTGGAGAAGTAAATGTGGAGTATAAAGACTCAGCTGGAGGAGTCCAAGGCTTGCACGAAAGCGGTGCATGTATCGCTAGGTGTGTAAGGGCATGAAAATACAATAAGATAGCATACGCAAAGTTTGGCAGAGACGTAGGAGGGCGTAATTTGGAAGGGACACGTAGGCAAATCTGTGTCGGTAGAGAAACATTCTGGGAAAAGGGGGAATAAGAATCTGGAAGACTAGAAGAGGAGAATGAACAGGATGGTTGGCCCATTTGGGAGTTTCATGTAGTTGTCTCCGTTACCATGAATTCGTAGAACAAATAGAGAGTTTCGAAGTACCGTTATATTGCACAGGTGCACAGAACTATGCCGCTAATAGATTTGGTGCCTTGTTTCGTAAGTAGTCTTACGCCAATGCACAAGGCAATCTGCATTAATCTAAGGAATAAAGAATCAAAAGCAATCAGAAACCTCTTGCCTGATTCGCCTAAAACACGCCATGTATGTCACCTGATTTCTGACGAACTCTATTATTCAAAATAAATATTATGTACATGGGTATTAAATCTTGGTGCTGGGTGGGCTTGTCTCATCGACATGCTGGTCTTCAAGCTCTTTCGCAAACTGCCTGAGCAACTCTGCCCGTGTCTCGTGAGGCAAATCGTCCATGATCGACCTGATCGTGTCCACGTCCTTGCAAGAGTCACTGCGTTCTTCGGTCTGCTCCTCCTGGATCTTCTCAATCTCGTCAGCCTCGTGGTCTAGCTGGTCACGCATGTTGACTTCTTCTTCATTCATGCGGTCCGCTTGCTCTGTGAATGTTTTCTCATCCAAAAGCTTAGAAAGTTCTGAGTCTGGGTTGTTAATAAGGGTGATGAAGCGGCCCTGCTCGACTACCTTACCGTGCTTTCCAAGAACAACCACGTTTTCAGATTTCGAGATTGTCGAGAGTCTGTGCGCGATCGAAATTATCGTCATTTTGCCCTGTTGCGTGAGTTCCTTCAACGTTTCATTGATAAGAGTCTCCAGTTTGGAATCTAGTGCCGATGTGGCCTCATCTAGAATTAAGATCGATGGTTTCTTGATCAACGCTCTCGCAATGGCAATTCTCTGTTTCTGACCTCCAGAAAGGGACGCTCCCCTCCCTCCAATCACAGTGTCGTACCCATCAGGAAAAGACTCGATGAAATCGTGACAATTAGCTTGCGTTGCCACATCTCGTATATCGCTCATGGTGAGTCTACTCACCTGCTTCGGCGTGAGCCCGTAAACTATGTTTTCCAAGATCGTTCCAGAAAGTAGCACAGGCTCTTGCTGAACTATTCCGATGATGTTCCGTCTAAGCTCACGCACCTGGAAATCGGTGATGTTCTTTCCCCCTATTTCGATAGATCCACTGTTGATGTCATACGACCTCAAGAGAAGAGATGCAACAGTGGATTTTCCTGCGCCCGATGGGGCGACAAAACAGGTGCTTGAACTTGAAGGAATGGCAAAAGTGCATCCGTCAAAAATGTTATCATTGGGACGAGTGGGGTAGCTGAAAACGACGTTGTTGAAACGGATATCGTTGGAAAGGCCCGCAGGGATTTTCTCCCCTTTGATGGGCGAAACCTTATCTTTAAAATCAATCAACTCGAAGAGCTTGACTCCAGCACCAGCGCCCTTCATGACCTCCATATACGTGGTGGTTAAACTGTATAGAGCCAGGTTGAAAAACTCCGAATACATCGTGAACGAGACGACATCACCAGTGGTCATCTGGCCATTAAGGATCAAGTACACACCGAGCGCCAAGCACGAAAGGTACCCTGTGTGGTACAACGAATAGATTGAGACCGAGTAGTTGGACTGGGCAAAAGCCTCCTTCTTGGCAACATTGATTACGTTTCTGAGTTGGCTCAGGTACTTCAGAAGCTCCTTGTCCTCGCCAGTGAATGCTTGCACCAATTTGACGGAATTGAGTGTTTCTTCACTGCTTTTCGTCAACCCCGCCGTGGCGTCCTGAAGCCGCGTCAGCAAAGACCGAATCTTTTCACCATACCATACCGATCCAAAGGTGATTGGCGGCGAAATGAGCATCATCACACCAAATAATATGGGGTTAATGGCGAACATCATGTACGCACTGATGACGCCAAAGAGGACATTTTTCAATCCGTCGGGCAAGTTGCTCGTGATCGACCGCGACACAACATACGCGTCGGATGAAAGACGTGAAATAAGGTCGCCAGCCTTGTGCTTCTCGTTATCGTAGAATGCCAGGTCGTGTCTGACCAAATGCTTCATTACCCTGAGTCGGAGTCTGGCAACTAGCCTCTCACCTAACATCTTTAAAAGCCAGATTCGTGCCCAGAAACATGCCGCACTGACCATCATAAAAGGTACCATTACACCGAAAACAGTCAGGAATTTATAGCCCCATATAAGTAGGTCCCCATCAGCATCTTTGGCGTGGTCGTTGAAAGCATCGATAGCGGCACCTACCAATCTCACCGCTGTAGTCGGGTACAAGACAGCAAAAAGAATGAACGTCAAAGCGTAGAGGAAAAGCTTGAGATCGGGCCGTCCTAATTTGAGGATCCTCATGATGGTCTTTAGGTTTTCCCTGAAATTGATTTTGGTGGTCTCCTGCTTTAGACGCTCTTCTTTCTTGGTTTGCTTGCTTTGAAGGCGGGCGAGCTCGAGGTGCTTGAGTACCGATTCCGACAGTTCGAGCTGTTTTTTGAGTTCCAAAACATCGATCTCAGAGCCCTCGGCAGACTTCGTATTTGCGGGCTGCTTCCGCTCTGCAACATCGGAAGTGTATGCCCGAAGCCATTGCTTTCCAAAAAGTGAATCTTTGCTCCCAAAAGCGGGCGTTTCTGAGCCATTTGTTATGCTTATATTGGCGGCTACTCGGCTCTTCACCAACAGATGTAGGCCCCTAGTGATCGCCACACCACCCATATTTTCGCACCGAAAAAACGACACGGGTGCATTTGCACGGGTTCTTAGTAGTGGCCGGAGCAACCCGGGCGAGAACATGAGGTTTATGTGTATATCTTGCTTCGATTAAGAGTAATTATAGCTGCGTCCGTAGTTGTGAACAATGTTTGGGAATGGAGTGCATATAATTAATGACTGATTCGCCGGGCCCGCCAACATTCTGGGAAAGCGTTCAAAATTCGTGTTACTTGAATTTTTGAGGTTCAGCGAATCGGGTAAGTGTCTCTTTTTGCTTGTTCCTGTAACTGGGGGCAGAACGTGCAACGAATTAGGTTTGTGGAACGAAGAGGACATGAGGGTAGCTAATTTGCAAACCGCAGCCAAAGATGCGAAAACTTGCGAACTTCTTGCGAACAATGTTAATTTTAGGATCAACTACATGGAGTAGTATACTGTTTTGAGGAAACTCGTCTTTTCACTTAGGCCGTCTATGCTGAGTTCAGTTCGTGAAGGATTCGACAGTCACCAAGATTCTATTCTTGCGGAATGTTCGTGGAACGGGGTTTGGACATTGCGAGGTTTGTTCGAACATTCTTGAAACAGTTGGAAGACTGGTATGATTGTCATATCAGTTCGACTTGTTGCCCGAACCCAAAAACTATTCCACCTTCACGGTGGAATGAAAGGCTAAAATCTTTTATTTCACTACTATTTAAAGCCAACATGGCAATAAACAAAACTACGCACACAAAATTTGTAACCACTTTGCAAATTCCGATGCACTTTAGATTTCCTCATAAGTGTGTGAATTTTGTACCCACTAGAGCGATTATCTGCTCTGGGTCAAATCTATAAGTTACAACTTGAACACTTGTCTATGCCTTTTTTCTTGCCTGAAGGCGCTATGAACTTTGAGAAGTGAGGCTCGGGTAATACAACTACTGGGATTTCATCCTCGTGTCAAATTGCGAGGCACATTTGCACGATTTTTCACTTGTTCGAACACTTTGAGCAGTTTACCTTTATTGTCCCAACTTTCAAGAACTGTCTTTGTTGGTTTGCAAATCATGAATACGTTTGGCCCCACCTCAGACTTGAGCTTGACCCGCAATAGCTATATAACGAATCAAGCAGAGAGTCTCTTCGTCCAGTTCTTCACTAAAGTTGAACCATTTATGTTACGAGAGAGACCCATATTTACAGTTTTGTTAATATTTTTCCCTCTCGTGGCGTCAACCACCACTACTTTCAATGAACCCAACAAGGCACCTTCAACAGAAAACGAAGCAAGCACCCGATGGGTCAATTGGCCTAACGCCGTAGTCCATTTGGAAAGAAAGCTAGACATCTCGTCTCAGAGCAATCCGAAGGAGGCAGAACCAGCACTCATCTGGTTTGTGCGGCGGTTGAAGTTGTTTATTTCTGAAGGTGGTTTCGATAGTGAAGCGTTTGAGAAACTGGCTGCGAAACTTGAATTGCAGCTAAGTGGGATCACACAGTGGGTGGCCCAACTACCTCCATGTCAGGCTATCGCCGCACAACTTGCGTTTGCCTCGCGTATGTTCGCACTTATGACCAGCTCGACCGAGCAGTTGCAAAACCACGGTGCCGTAAGCCTCGACCAGTACTTAGTGTGCAACGTTATGCAGCTAAATGTGGGGCTCTTGGCGTTGCACGATTCATACGGTTTGCCAGATCCGACAGTTAAGGACTACGCGGTGGAGGTTGCTCTTGCGCGGAGACTCTTGGCGTTCTGGAAAAACCTATATAAAATTATGGTAGGCGTGCCTCTCGGAGTTAGCCTTATGTTTGAGAGCCAGTTCACCCAAGCAGAAAACACGGTGAGAGAGTTGGCCAAAAAACTCCCAAAAGCAGGGGACACTACGGAAATGAAACCTCAACCAACATTAAGTTCCAACCACAAGCATTGCTACTAATGCAGGCAAGTGGGACGAACAAAGAAGGCTGAACAAAAAACTTACCTGACATGGAGGTTGTACACAGAGACTCAAAGGTATGCTTGTCACTTGCTCAAGAAAAGGATATCAGGAAAAAGAAATGACATTTGTATTAAATCCACGGTTCGGAGTAAACACCGAATCAAAAACAAACTCAAAAATGAAGTGAAACGTGTACTGTTCGGTCCTCCAAGGGCTCAAAATCCACTTCTTCTCCCGGGAACTGGCCCATAGACTCTGGATTTCCCTGAGCACGAATCGTAAAGGGTCAAATAATATGGTTCCAGATCTGTCCCAGCTAAAAAAACAAAAAGATTGCAGCACGACAATTTCGCATATGGTCTCCCACTACACTACTCAGTGTCGCCCTATGCAGCTTAACTAACGTTGATCGGACGGGAAACAGTGCTTCCTGCATGGTATGGCCGCAACCGTAAGTAGGTGTTTTTGAAGAGCTATGAAATTATACTTGAAACAATGCTCGGAAACAAGGAATATGAGAAAAAACTTGTTTTTTGTACTTAAGTGAGTTCAATACTTCCCCAAATGCCCACTACACCAAGGTGGGTACTCAAATGTGGCTTGGACTCCTCAATAGGTACCTGTAATCAAGGTTCAAGTTTTGTGTCCTTGGATATACAGTTTGTGTCTTCCACTAGCCGTTACGTCGCAATGCAATCAAGACTTGCAAAAAAGAGAGAAACAAAAAAACTTGCAAGCCTGTTACAAGCCTGGACACTAGCTCACGTCTCTGTAGTAGCGAACTCTTTGAACCCGTCTCAAAATGGGCTCAAACTTAGAACACGCGGAATATACTACTGAACATCAGCATCAGCTTTCATTTTACCATATATGCCAATATTGTATCACGCTCGACCTATTTTCTGTAACACCTCTTTCGAAAGCACCCAAAAAGCCCCATCTAGACGGCTCTGTCGACAAAACTCTGGATCATGCCGATTTCAGTCTCCTCGTACTCAACAACATCCACACTTCCGTCGTCCTTCAAAATAGTGTTTGCCTGGATGAGCTGTTTTCTAGGTAACTTCTTTTTGAGCACGACCTCTCTGAATTTAGCGAACTCAGGAGTTACTTCCGTCATGTCATCGTAGAATGCAAGACCTTCCTTGACGTTTGCAGTGGTCTTGTAAACATGAAGCTTGTGCAAGAAATCACGCAACGCCTCCACAGCATCAGTTTCCAATTTCGACTCGTCGGTGACCAACTCCAAATCATCGAAATCTTCCTTGGTGTGTTTGAAAGATACCACGCCAGCTCTGTACAAGGCCTTGAAAATACCAAAACGCGCCTGCATGTGTGCCTGGCCCCACTTCTTCAGCTCAGGGTCCCAGAACTCCAATCCCACCACTCCAGCTCTCGCCATGAGAATTGTAGCAATCAACTTCACATCTTTCTGGCTCACCTCGTCGGAAATGTCGAAAATAGGAAGAACCTCGGTGGGCTTGGCCAAAATGAGGAAAAGTGCAACCAACTCGGCTCTACACTCCTCAAACGAACCAGCAGACGCACCAAATAAAGAGCCCCAGGTTTCGTTGGGCCCATAGTAGGTTGTGATTTCAGGATGTGCGGATTTGTCAAAATTGAACTCGCCCTTGCTGGTTTCTTGCAACAACTTTCCGGTTCCGTGACCGAGCAATTCGTGCAAACCGACCTGGACCTCAAAAGCGTCGTCTCTCCATTTGCGGAATTTGGCCTGCAAGGATTCGTTGATGAAACTGATGACTTCCTCCTTCTTTGGCTTTTTCGGGTTGGCGCTCAAGACGTTTCCTAGGGACACGTTTTTGAACCCAATGTTCAAACGAACGTCATCGTAGTTGGGGATGTTGATACCTGCAGGAACACCCAGGCCGGCAAAAGTCAACACTTCCAAAGACGTGAAATCAGGAGGGGTGAATGTGTCCTTCTCGTATAATTTATCCCATGGTAAAAATGGAATCAACGACGATGCGTTGTTGACCAAAGTCGAGAATTTGGCGGTTCTATCCTGGTTCACCATTGCCACCAATCCTTCCCACTCTCCTCTTACACCCGAGGGGTCTCTGTAGGTTTCGATGAATCCAATGTTTGATTCTACCTGTGGGCCAAGATCCTTGACCCAGTTGATTTGCGACTGTTTGTGGGCATTCATAGATCCTGTTTCGAAGGACTCTGCATATGCGGCAATCATCTTTTCCTGGGTCTCGTTGGAGACGAATTTCCCCGCCTCTTTCATGTGTTTTGTGATTTCTGCAAACTCCTTCGCGTGGTCACCAAATTGTAATTCTACAGTGGCGCCAGAACCCAAGGTGATTGCCTCTTTAGGGTAATAATCCGTGGTGTTTTCTGTGTGTGCGCTAGCCACAAGCACCACAAATTTGTTTTTCGATTTCTTGGTCACCCTGGTGTTCTCTGGCATGATGCCCTTGGCGGCTAACGCGCCATTTACTGCCTCGATTTCGCTTTTGGTGATCACCTCAGAACAGTCTGGGTAGTAGTTGGATAATTGGCCCTTTTCGGGCCATCCTAACAACGCTAAATCGGTAGAATATAAAGGAGCTTCCACGGAGGCGTAAATAGCTGCCAATTCAGAAGAGCCCACTGCGTCCACAAGTGCTCTAAACTCAGATTGCGCCAACTGTGGCACAAACTTCTTATCGCCAAAGGACTTGTAGTTGCCCAAGTTGGACAAGAACTGCGACGCGTACTCAAGGTAGAGGGTGACAGTCTTCATGTCAATGTTGTCGTTTCCCCCTGTTTTATGCAACTTTTCCGTGTATTCCTCGGCGGTCTGTGGCGAGCCCAAGGCTGTGTGAATTCCCAACACCAAATCGTAAATGTGCTCGCTTTCTGGCGATACCGACCGTAAAACGGCACGGGTGCCCCAGTGAGAGGCCCGTGACAAATGGTGGGCATACACCTTGGCCTTTTCGGTGGGCAATTGCTCAAAGTGTTTCTTGGCTGAGAGCAAGATAATGGGGGCCTCTGAGTCCGCTAAAAAGGTCGACATTTTTGGATGTTCAGTTGTACTAAATGTGTTTTTGTGTTTCGGTTTTTGGTGAGGCACAAGGAAAATTGTGTATCTAGCTACAAACGAAAGAACGTGTGGAAGGAAGAAAGAAAGGGAACAATCATCGATATTGGTGTGGCCTTGCCGCAGTTCGCGGGGAAGCCCGCAGTTCGTGTGGCCCTGGGCTGGCGCCGCTGGTTGGTGCGATCATCCATGTGGCTCTCAACTGGAAAGTTGGCGCCATGGGCCAAGGTGGCACGGGGCCGCACGCGGCAGCCGCACAATAGAGCCACGAGGGCAGAGCAACGGACGTCCACAAGGTGGTGATTTGTTCCGATAAAAAGAGGAATGTGAATTAAAAACGTATCTTGAGCTTACATTAGACTGCTCTAGAGTACATCATAATCCCTGCGAGAAAACATGTAGGGGTCATTTTCTAAGGCAAGATAACTGGAGCCGGCTCAGAGTACGTGTGGTGGCCGCACGCGCGTGGCTGCAAAATGCCGCGTGGTGCCAATGCAGAAGCAGAGTCATAATATTTGAACAGTTATGCTATTGCCATACCAGCGGTGGATCGGGCCCCAGCCAATTGTGCCGGTATATACAACAAGAAGTTCGAGATCGGCAAGGTGGGGTGAGCAGCAGGACAGTTCTTTTGTGTGTGGTTCCGTGGCCCAATTCTAGTCCTCTTCTCTCTGGTAAGGTAATCAAAAAGAGTAATCAGAAAGCTTGGGAAATTAGCCTGAACGCAAAATACAAAGCAAGAATTCAAATAAGTAAAGTTTAGAACTCAGGTTTTTAACGGAACACAAAGACCCTTAAGCTCGTGAAGGCGTACGTAATAAGTAGTGTTATTGTTCATCAATAGAGGACACGATCGCAAGCGTTACCAGATTGATGTAAAAGGAAACGAAGAAGGATGAAATACCACTAGCACCGAAAGAAGCAATACCAGATTAGATTAAAAGAGTTACAGGAATGCCAAGCGCCTAGCCGCATTATACTCAGTTGGCTATTCGACAAAACGAAACGGACACTCGTAAACAATATTCATTACGCTATGGCGCACTCAGTAGTACTAAGCAATTAGCATTGGCTACCACCTAACTTAAAACTTACGGTGAAAAGAGAGGCCCCTTCAAACAAAGAAAAAAACCCCTAATGCCCTCAAAACGTATCCGAAACATCAAACAAATCAGAAGCGAGGACAGCACTCGCGGCCCCGTTGGTCGACGGCAGCGGTGGTCCGCAATTCGTCAACTAACTTCTTTGCTTCCCTTGCCTGCTTTTCATACAACGTTTTGATCCCAAGGGCAACTTGCGAGACATTTTTGTATTCGTCCTCCATGGCATGAAAAACGCAATAGAGATGAAAAACTTTGTTCTCATACCCTTTGTGAGTATCAGGCTGCCCATGCGAGTTATACAAAGCCAAAAGCCGCACCCTAAGCTCAAAGATTTGTCCCACCAAAAAACCTTCAGGCGACTCGGTTTTGCTGTAAAGTTTCATTCTCTCAGTAGCCCCAACCATACTGTCCATCATAGATTTAGAAAAGCCGAACAGCTGACTAACATTTGTGTCGTTGACTGACTCTGTTTCAATGAAGTAGCTAATTCGTGCGAGGTCCGATCGGACCTCTGTGATTTTGGGTTCGAATTTCTCAAAACTGAAGCCATTCTCACCAATGAACTCCTTCAAATCCTTGACAAACCACTCCAAATAATAAGCAGCCTTTTCCGTGGGTGTATTGCCATCAAAAGAGGATCGCTTTTCCACAAGGTCACGTGACCAGGGTGGATCAATCCTGGTAGGAAATTCCGTGGGAAAGAACCTTACGTTGAAATTTCTGTCCTTGAAATTGTCAGCAGCTGTTCCGCCAATAAAAGCAACGATGACAATATAAATGAGTTTCATAATCATGACTTGGGATTGTGACCACAAACGTTGAGATTGTTCGGTTGGGGTATTTATACAAGTTCTTCTCCATACCATATCCCTTGGAAGTAAAGTGTAGATAATTCAAGGGGCTGTGAAACTGGTAAAGTAATCTTAATAATGTCTAATTTCAAAAACAACGCATGATACGCTCAGATTAGTAAGCAGCAGAACAATACCCTGAAGTATTTATCCATAAAATTGGAGTATGTTAGAATTTCATTTGCAGGCTTTGTTCATGGACAGTCGATGGCCCAGTGGGCAAGACATGATCTCCTCAGCCACAATGACTCGGTACAAGTGCTTACATTGTTTGATGTAAGTGGAAGTGGCGGAGCCAAGTACCAGATTTTCGACGGCTGCATGAACTTGATACGAGCGATTGAAGATTGGGCTAGTATGAATTGGTCAAACAGTGTTAGCACAAAACCGAAATGGTACTCAGCTACCTCTAGAATTCACTTCGTTAAACAACGGAATATTAGTCGTACGACTCCAAATTGGGAAACTGGCTCGCCAACTTCCGGAGTGTGTTTTCGGCTTGGTCACTATGCGTTTTATACACCTCCCGCATGTCTTCCGGCACATTTTCCAAGTGCTTGAATACCCGTCTCCACACCTGGACGTCCCTCCAGAAATTGAAAACAACTACCTCGTACCAAGCAATCAGCAAGTCTAGATCTCCGTGATAGTCGTGTACCATGAAAAGACGAACGCTGAGCTCAATGATTTTGTAGACCCACACATGGCCCGGAAGCTCACACATGTCGTAGTGTTTCAATGGTGCAATAGCTTCCGTCATGGTGTGGAACATGTGCCTTGCGAAGGTGATTTGCAGTGCTACTTCCTCATCCGGGACTAAAGTTGCAACACCATTACCAACTCGATTTAACTCAGCCTGTATTTCTTCCTGTTGAAATTCGAAATTGGTGGCATCAAATGTTCCCTCCGTAAAAAACGATTTCAACCATACCAAGAGATCGATGATAGTGTTTGGCGGTTTTTGGTTGTGGTTGTTCTCGCCATCAATTGCGCTCGCTTCAGGTTGCAAATCTTGGTTTGAAGATAGATCCGAACTGAAGCTCAGGTGTATGGTTTCAAGCACTGACTCTTTTGAAATGGTTTGCGGAAGTGGGCTGTTGGACTGTGTACCAGGGGAAAGTGTTGCCCCTACTACGAAGGAAATTAGGGCTGAAGTAGCGATCCGTTGTTGTCTCATTGGCTTGCATTTTTTAAAATTTGTGTAGTGTTGGTCGTAACACCGCCTCTTTATACACTTGAGTGATTTCACATCGCAAAGAACTTTGATGTGGGAATTATTTCGAAATGAATCTGGAGTTTCACACCGTGCAAAGACTTGAAGATCACGAATGGTTTCATGTGAACTACCAGCAGTGGGTTAGGTAGTTTAAAGTGGTAAAAATCATCATTTCAGATAAGACTTGACTTTACGAGATTCAAAGAACTCGAGAATACATAGTAGCGAATGACCACCCACGTCGTTGCTTTCCTCAAGATATACACACAATCCCTAAATTAGCTAGCTCCTTACATGTGATATCACGGTTTACTTTGCTATTCTAGGACCATCTTTCCAGTAGCCTGTATTCAATACCCAAAAGACTTCAGCTAACTATACCAAAAATTAAACCAAGCCAGATCCCAAGATAGCCCCCATATGATCAAACCTACCGTGCGCATTCATAGGTACCAATCTGCCCTAGCGTGTTTCAAAATAACGAGGGATACTCACCGGGCAATTGGCTCGCCAAAGTCGCTAGTGTCTTTTCGGCTTCGAAACTCTGCATCTCGTAGAAAACATGCATTGCATCAGGAACGCCATGCAAACGTCTGAAGCGTTGCTGCCAAATATGCACATTCCGCCAAAATCCAAACAACTTCTGATCGTGCAACTTCACGTGGAGATCGAGTTTTCCGTGCGAGTTGTTCATCTCCAAGAGCATCACATTGAGTTCGATGATGCGAAACACCCAGCGGTGACCTGGAAGTTTTGAGAGATTACTCTCTCTCAACAACTTTATAGAGGTTCTCATTTGCTTGCACATGCTTTTCACGAACTCGAGCTGTGCAAAGATTTCCGCGTTGGGAAGGATCTTCTCCACTGCAAGAGACACTCTGAGGAGCTCTTGGTTGATGTCTTCGATTTCATACTCAAGGCCAATGAAATTGAAAGTTCCTCTGAAAAAAAACGATCTCAAGCGCCGGAAAAAGTGCTCTACTTCAGCCTGTGCGTTTCGGGTCTCGTTTACACCCAAGGATCCAAGTCCATCCACACGGGTCAATTCAGTGATTTTCGGTGCATTCGGGATGGTTTGGCCTTGACCAGACAGTTCTCTCGCGAGGAAATTATTACCCACTTCCTCGATATTTGGGATGCTGGCAGTGATCACTGCTGCGGAGAGTATGGATGTTGCAACTATTGCGTTGAATCTCATATTCGTCGTTGGCTACTTGTCAGTGGTCCCATCCGCAAATTCGGAGAGCTTCTTATAATAATTGCGTTGAGTTACGTTGCGGTTAAAGATGACTCCATAGAGGAGGAAAGCAGGCTGTGTACTAGGTCTTCGGAGTACCACTTCCGCTATCCCACAAAAGCATACATAGCCTGCCAGCATATTTGTCTTAGCTACGCCGGCTTACGCTAGGTAGTGTTTTCGGAAAATTTCATTTTGGTGATGTGACGGCCAAAATGTATTTCTTTCTGTTAGCGTAGCTTTGTACGGCAACGTGACGCCGACTCACTCATTCCACCCGTCGGTGCACTGAAAACCCTTTCCCTGAATACTCTGAGCCTTCCCTGGAAATAGAAAACATAAAAGTAATCTTAAATGGAATGTTTGATGATGTGTTTATAAAAAAAGGCAGTTTGCTCCCCGATTATGGCTATTCTAGCATAGCCCTCACTTCCCGCTTGCACTAAACAGGCGCAGCTGTGACGCGATTCCGGGCACATTCAGAAGAAGAATGTGATACATTTGCTACATATCTAGTCCGCCGCTCAAAAGTAACCCGTGTCTTGAATGAAGATAAGATAGCACAATATGGTGCTTGTTTGAGAGATCGACAAATGCGGAACCCGTGGACATGGAGCTGATCTATGTCAAGTAAGAACTTTCGCAAGCATTGTGCAATTTCCCTGTACTTGTCTGCCAGTCTGCAACGTTACACGACCTTACCACGTGATAATAAAAGTATGTGTATTGGTTATCACAGTTGTGCACAGTCCAGCTCTAACTTGCAGATCACGTGCCTTGCAATTTGCTACAGCATGGGACTGTTCACCAACTACCATGCCTCTGAATTAAATACCGATATGGAAAGAGTTGGAAATATGAGGCTGGATTTCCTCAATTCCAAAAAAAAATCCTTTTTTTTATTCTTATTAAATAATTTAGAACAATCTAGCCGTTCAGTCGGTTGCATGCGCCCGCACTACATGAGCCTGAGGATGTAGAGACATCTAAACAGCTTTCATGCTATAGTACCCATACAACGAAAACACAAGACGTTGGCCACAAAAATTTGGATAGCTATTGCTCAAACTACTAAAACCTCAACCCGAATCCTGGCTAATCCACTTCCAATCTGGGTCTATTGCAGAACCCGTCAAACCGTTATTTGTCCAAATACTATCAAGCCTTACACACAAACCAAGACAAAATACAGATCTAAAAAGCTTTAACATGGCGAAAATCAAACGAACTCCTGCCTCTTCGACACAAAGGGCGCGGCTGAAACTGACTAAAAAGAGTGCCACCAAGACTGCCACTGAGCCTAGTACGTCTACTCTAGATACGGAGCTTGAAGCCGGCGAAACTGCCATAAAAACCCACAGCCCTTCCCTGAAAGCGTCCGAAGTAAACAAGGAGAACGCAGATGACAGTGCCTACGATGAAGATGAGGACGACGACTATGATCCACTGAAAAAAGCGGATCAGCAGGATGAGAGTGAAGAAATCTCCGATGACGAGGCACAGCCAGATTACTCAGCAATAAATACAGAAGTTAGCCAGGTGCGGACACGTGGCCAGAAAGTAAAGGAAAGCGCCGTCCTAAAATCGGCCCATTCTCATGGCAGAGGCCTAGTTGAGGATTACTCACGGGTTAATGTGGACGAGATATTTCAGAGTTTACAAGCGCAAGCCGCCGATGACTGGGCGAAAATGGTGAGCACAGAACCGGAAAAAGAAACCAAAGACGAGACGCGGGACGACACCACCGTGGAGGAGAAAGTACGCATATTCAGGACGTATACTTTTGCGGGCAAGTTGGTGCGTGAAGAGAAGATGGTGGATGCCAATTCTGCGGAGGCAAAAGCATATCTAAACTCTGTGAACGGGCTCCCGCTGCAGGAAGACTCTGGGCCAAGAAAGAGCTACGTTACCGTGACACGTAAGATCCCTGGAACTGATGAAGAAAGACCGCTCCGGATCAAGCTAAAACGGCCGTCGCTCATCGATAAATTCCTCCTAGGCGACAAAAAGAACAAGTTGACCACGTTGGAGAAGTCGCGGCTCGACTGGGCGTCGTTTGTGGACAAAAAGAAACTCAAGGATGACTTGGCCATACATAATAAGGGTGGGTACTTGGAGAAGCAGGCTTTCTTGGGCAGAATTGAGGCCAAGAGGGACACGCAGTACCAGCAGGCACGTGAGCTCGAGCGACAACGCCAATGGCAGCAACAGCAGCAGCAAAGGCTGTAGAGTGGGTTTTTGGGTAGGTGTGCTACGTACATAAATGAAAGTATGGGTGATGGATGTGATTGCTCGTGTATTGAGGCCATTTTGGGGAATTTCTATGAACGCACTCAATGAAAGGATCTCTCTATGCTGTTTCTTGAGGACATTTGGCAAAGACTATGGTGAACAGTTAACAGGATGTTTATGTTGACAAGAGTCTTACATACGTTATCCATCTATAGGACTATCTAACTTTACATTGTGTATACCCGGCAGACTCTGTATAGTTTCCAGTAATTGCAAAATACCTCACGCGATCACAGCTCTATTTATTGGTCACAACTGAAGAAATTACCTCAATCAGAATGACCTCCTGGATCCGTTTTACTCCAAGTAATGCGAAAAGACGGCCTACTTATCTGGCTCAAACTAGTATCCGGAGCAGCCTAAGCTAAAGTGGCCTGATCCACCATAGAGCAAATCAAAAACTTACAGCCTTTCGCCAGACTGTTCGTTACCAGATATGTGTACGCAATCGTCGAGCCAATCTATAAATCTTCGAGTGCGCAGCATCACAACTCCACATTTCCATATTACTCTCCTCTTGAAAGATTCGCTCAAATTCCTACTCTTACATCCTCTCAAAAAACAACCCCAACACAGCGTTCTTTCCTGGCCCGGCCATCCACAGATCCATCGCTTGGCTCCGTGTCACGTGACCTGGGGTAAAACTTTTCTGAGCGCTGCAACGACACGCGAATACCGTAAATGTACTACTGCCATACTTCCCACATAAACGTCGTCTTACAATACAATTCCCCTTTTTGTGCTGAATCAAAAAGGGCCCTCTGCACTTCTCTAAGTCAAGTACGGCCAGTCTATACAAAACACACGAATTGAACCCCACTCTGCACCTCTATTTCTCATCACTATGTCGAATATTTTAAAGCGGAAAAACGAAGACGGCGACAATTCCTCTGACGACCAGTTGAATAAAAGAGTGGCGCTAGATAGCGAGCAGCTTGAACTGGAGAAGTCAACGCCGCAAGAGTCGCCGAAAACGGAAGCCCATAGCGACAACGGTGGAAGTGAATCTCACGACAGCAAAGTAAACACTGAATCCACGGAGAATATTCCTGTGAAACCCGAACTCGCAGAGGTCCACAAAAGCGGCGATTATGGTCTTGCCGCCGACGCCCAGACTAATGGAGCATCCCCTGAATCGCTGCCACTGCGTGACTCCTACGTGCCCTCAGAAACATATACACACGCACCAGTGGCCAAACCGGTGTCGAGTCACCGCGAAAAGGAAGACCCGGATCACCTATCGGTCCGCATGCTCTGCCCCGTGAAAGAGGCGGGGGTTATTGTCGGCAAAAAAGGTGAGAAAATCACGCATATTCGTGAAAAAGCAAATGTGCGCATCTACGTGCTGGAAAACATCAAGGGTGTGCCTGAGCGGGTCATCTCCGTCAAGGGGCTGGCCGAAAATGTCGCCCGCGCGTTTGGCTTGATCACACGCACGATTTTGGACGAGCCCGAGGACGAGCCCGCGTCCATGTTGAGTAAGCAGTACATTCTCAAGTTGTTGGTGCCGCACCCGATCGTCGGCTACGTCATTGGGAAGTCTGGGCTGAAATTCCGCGAAATCGAGGAGAATTCCGCCGCCAAGTTGAAGGCCGCCGAGCAGCCGTTGCCCTATTCCACGGATCGTGTGCTTACAGTTTCCGGGGTGGCGGATGCCATCCATATCGCCATCTACTACATCTGCCAGGTGTTGTTGGAGCACCGCGAGGCGTTGAAGAAACACAAAGTGGTGTTCTACAACCCCGGCGCCGTACCACAGCCGAGTAACCCCATGATGAATATGGGTGTTCCGCAACATAATGGCATGCCGTACATGAACACTCCCATGCAAATGAACACCCACGGCATGGCCCCTGTGGGGATCCCACCCATGAAAGATCACGTGCAGCCGTACCAGAAGCCCTATGACTTCCAGATGATGTTCCAGCCTGCCGTCAGGCCACAGTATAACGGACCCCTGAACATACCCGCTCCTGCCATTCCTCCACAAAGCCTGTATACAGACGAGCACGGGAACACGATCGTGGGCGACGTTATCACGAACATGCCCGTGCAGATCAGCACGGCGCCGGACCGGTTCACACAGGACGTTTTCGTGGCCAATATCAACATTGGGTCTGTCATTGGAAAGGGCGGCCACAACATCAAACAGATCCGCGAAAGCAGCGGGTGCACGTATGTGAAAATCGAGCCGGACCAGCACCAACTGATACTTCTTGGTGGGGGTAAAGGGTTGACCAATATCCGGAAGTTGACGCTCACAGGGACATACACTGCGATCCAGACGGCCATCTTCTTTATCAATCAGAGGATCAGTGCGGACAAGGAGAGGAACGGAATTCAGTAGTGATGTTGCTGGCAGTTTCAGGGATACAATCTTGGAGATGCTGTTTAATGCGATTCGTTCTATGGACTCCCCCGTACATCAAGTTTATTTTATATTGGATGTTAATCCAGCCCATTGGGACGCTGTTGGATGCAAATGATTGACCCACATAACCGCGAAGAGGTGTTACTTGGTGCTTTTGCTCACTTGGCGGCCCCGTGCCGAGGCCAAGAGTTTATTTATAACGATTTAATAGTAGAGCAGCTGCGCAGCTGGAATGAGGCATGTGGTAGTCTTACAGTGGTGCTATTCCGGGTGTGGCATGGACGTTGATCGCAAAGCGTATCTCAGAGCGTCGAGTGTTTTAGAATATGATGCCAAGAGTTGCGATCCAGTTTTCGATTTTGAGATATCGTCTTCATACCTTGATAATGTCCATGTGAGTAAACAACCATAAAATAAAGTCATAATAAGGTGATTATTGTCGCTTTGAGTCTTACTCATAAAACCCGCTTTAACGGAACATCTTGCCCGGTCATTCGTCTATCAAATAATTTCATTTCTCCAAACTCCGACTGTCCACCCTTATAACGAATGTCCGTCTCTATAAATTAAGTTTAAAAGTGTCTTACGCCCATGCTCGTCATCAACATCGTGAACCCACTGAGAAGTCCCTCGCCCAAAACAAGCCCACTGCTAATAATCACCATTCTCACCTTCTGGTCCGTCTGTTTGGAGTTATGGATCCACAAGTACGCCATCAAGCCGCCCAAAAAACGGGCAATCGAGAAGTTGGGTGTGTTGTAGATACCAATGCCCACAGCAACACCATTAGGCAAGTACACCATGTACTTGTGGAAGCGGGACCTCTTTGGTAGCGTGTTTTTGAGCAACGAAATAACGCCAAAAACAACGCCAAACAACACACAGAACTCGAACGCATGTGGGGGCAAGCCTTCGCCGGTGACCAATCTAGAGCAGTCGATCCACACCACAGCGGTGGGAATGCGAAACGTTTTGCTCGGAATCTCATAAACGGCATTGTACACTTTGTACATGATGCTGCTGAAAAAAACAGAGTAGATCGTACCGATAACTTGAGCCACGAACTGCGCTCTTGGCGATGCGCCTATAAGAAAGCCAGTTTTCAAATCTTGCATCAAGTCGCCCGCCTGCTGTGCACCTGCCTCGGCAATGCCTCCAGCGATAAGGTTTATGAGGATCTTTGAAGGGTGGTTATGGGGAATAATTGCGGCAAAAATCAACTGCGATAATTTGCCTATGCCACTCACGGGATTAAGGTCGGTTTCTCCAAGTGCCCGAACACCCAAAACGGAGAAAATAAGCGCCAAGACGATGGCTGCTACTGTAGCGTAGTAGGGAACCAAATCGCCAAACACCCACCGGATCGCCCACACACAAAGAAGCGACGAGGCGATGATGCCAAAAACGGTTGTTTTTCTGGATACGAGGTGATCAGCAGAAACATCAACAAATGACGAGTCTTCCGAAACAGCGCGAGAAATCCCGCTTTCGTTCACCTCATATTCGTCCTGTAGGAGCGGCTTATATGCTTCCCGTTTTGTGTACACCAAGCCGTAGAGTGACCTCGCCGTGACTACAAAAAACAGCACGAGCGAGTCCAGAATCATCACACTCAAACTGAGCCAGAGAATCCAGCCCTGGCCCCCTGTCACCCAGTCGTCTATAGGACCGGGGGCCCAACCTAGGTATTTCGATAATGGCGCTAACACGCCCCAGCCGAGAATAGCACCGAACATCATATACGACACAGACGGAAGACCCATGATAATGCCCTGGCCTATGTACGCCGGCGATAGCTGCACGTTCCACTGGTAGTCACGTGACATGGCGTCGCCGAACACGGGGAGCAGTTTGAGGAACGGCACGAAGTACGAAATCACGGTATAGCTGGCAGATATCACAAAGGTGACCACTAGCGACCGCACGTTCAGTCGGTACGCCTGCTCAATCTGTAGGTGCTTGAGCCCGTTCAGGTCACGTGGCCTGATCACGCCTCCGGTGGTATAGCTCTCTACGGACGACACAGACGCGTTGTCGCCAGAGTGTTTCTTTTTCTCGTCGTACAATTCCGTGCCGTGCAATACAGAGATCAACGTGGCCGTGGCGGAGCCCGAGGGAAACGGGAGTTTTTCCGTGATGATGACCTGTTTGCGTAGCGTGACTGCGAAAAATACACCAAATAGCGCTAGGCCAGACGACCACACGATCAATTGTATCAAGGAGAGTGTAATCGTAGAGCCAGTTCCGCTTTCGTCAGCCGTGAGAAACTTTTCTATCGCAGGCACGATACCCACTAATCCGTAAGCCAAGGGCCCGGTTCCAACAGCCACGGCCACACTTTGGATGAACACGTTTTCGACATCCGTGAATGTCTCGCCCCAGGGCGACATTTTGAAAACAGTGAACCCTAAGAGCGCCGACGGGAGCGACATCATCAGCACCCAGCCCGTCTGAAGGCCGAACTGGAAGTTGGAAATGAGCACCACACTACCGATAAGAAGCCCCACAAGCGTGGCTCTCACGGTGACTTGCGGAAGATCGAGTTTTTCGTGCCACGCCAAGTACTGGGCATCTGCGGCGGTCACGGTAGTGGAATCTGTCGATGGCGCACGCATGGATATGATATGGAGGCGTAAACCAGAGAATAAAGTCTGAAATGCTTGAATAGGTTTCCGATCCGGTTCTTCGAACGAGTGTATTTTTAGTCCTTGTTTGGCCCTCTTGTTCCGTTATCGTCGACACGAAAATCAGATGAGTCGGAGCAAGTGCGCTGGCGGACGGCGAAATTCCAGTATCTGGCACCAGCTAGTTAAACCTGGCGATTTTCTTGTGGCAATTGGCAGACAAGTCGAGATACCAATGAAGAAGACGTTTTTACCCCTCCGTGCCGTAGTTTCGCCGTTTTTGCGCGTACGTAATTCTCGTCGAATGTTCCCTCTCTTCTCTTGCTTCTTCCTCGCAGCTGAGTAATCAGGCAGAGAAGCGGAAAATACTGCCCGATGTGGGGCATGTACGCGACATGCGTAGACATTCCGGCACGCTACGTTTCCAGATCTGGCGGAATTTTACGGAATTCGGGGTTTGAGATTTTGGAACCCTTATTGACCCTTTTTGGGTTCATGGCCCCGGATTTCCATACTGGGTTTTTGGGTCACGCACCATGGAGATAAGAGGAAGATGAGGCAAACGAATGTAGAACCAGGACCAATTCGTGGCTGATGAGTTGTGAGCAGTTGGGTGTATGATATATGATATAAGGTTCCACCACCAACAAAACGACCTGCAAAAGTAGATGCTCACGCTGACCGAAGTATAATGTGAAGATACCATGACATACTCTTTATCATCCGTGGTACTCTTCGAGCTGGCCAAGCAGATGTTTAACCACCAACGTATTCCAACTTATCGTGTACACCCATTTCACCGTCTAAGATAACACCCATTTAAATGTTAGTGTTCATACAGATGATATTGAGGTGGTCTGTACGAGTTGACTTCTCTACTGACCCTCATGGGAGGGCCGACCATTTCGTCTCTCAAAATCCTTTTCACTTTGTTGCCATTCTTCGAAATAGATGCTCACCTTACCCATTTAGGAATCACTATTATATCTACAGCCCTGACTTGCAACATGGATCCTCATCTCGTCACGAGGTATATTTGAAACCTAAGCTCTGGGTGCAACTCAGCAACACTAACCACACGCACCACTCGAACAACCACATTCACTTCTAGGAAACAGAGTCCTTGTACCAGTTAGAATAGTACTTTTTGGCCCCGTTCTACACTTCCCCATGGAGCACCCATCACCTAAACTACCCTCCTATTTCATTCTTCGGCTCGTAATCTTCTTTGAACAAACTCACATCTCTAGCTCTCCCCAGTGAGAATGTAGTTCAAGATGTCGCTCAACGTGATCACGTTCAACAAACGCCCCTCGTCGTCCACGACAAAAAGACGATGCAAGCGCGACTTGCGAATCGTGTCCATAATCGTGCTCAAGCGGTCGTTCAACGTGCACGTGTGCACACCTTCGAAATCCTCCGCCCTTCTCAAAAGTGCATCTCCTACACTCAAGTCCAAATCGGTGTACATGCCGCCTTTTACTAGCGCCAACACATCCACAGCCTCGTAAACGTTGACCAAACGGTCGTGGTCGTTAACAATAGGGATCGACGACACGGAGTTTTGCGTCAAAAGATGAATTACTTCGATGACCGGAGTGTTCATGGTGCACTTCAGAATATGCTTAGGTGCATTGAGCGCCGCAATACTCTTCAAGGGCTTCAACAACATTTTTGTTTCTTTGCAGTTCAACGCGACAAACTTGAGAATCCGGTACTGCGTCAACACCGAGACAACGATTTCTCTATGGGTCTTCTCGTCTTCATCAATCAACGGAATTCTACGGGCCTTGGACTCCAACATCTTCACACACGCTTCGTAAAGCGACTTGAACGGATGAATGTACCCGGTCTCGATCTGGTCGACGCCAATTGCTTTTTCGATGTCCCGGAGCCCGTCCAAGGTCAACTGGTCTACGAGGTCAAACTTCTCTGGGTACTGGAAATAGTACTGGATCACGTTGATGAAATCGCTCAGCGTCAAGAGCCCCGCGAAACGCAGTGTTTTGTTGTTCCAAAGCGGCGCGCTGACCACGTTATTCTGGAGCAAAATGTTCAACGACTTCTTGACTAGCAAGGACGTGTCTAGCACAATAAGCCGGTAGGAAACAGGCAACACGTCGTAGGACGCTTTGCTCTGGAGGAAAAGGCGGATGGCCTTCAAGCCGATTTTCTGGTCGTGCTCGATCTGTTCTTCTGATAAACTTTCGATGTAATCATTTGGCGTTGCTGTCGAGGGGGTGGGTGCAGAAACTTGTGCCATTGTGGTAGGGAGGGGTGTGGTGGAAGGGTGTATTGGATATAAAGTTCGCAATAGTAGGACCGGATGAGCTGGAAAGTTTTGTTGGGTTTAGGCCTGTTGCGATGCTATTCTATAGTCTTTAGAAGGGTCTCTGAAGATTCCGTCCACGTGACAATAGGGTTCTAGATAAGTGGGTGACGAGTTTCTTGAACGAGATTGCGGGTGCGTGGTGTGTGCAGGACATTTGTGGGACAGACTACCATGTTCCAGAGGCTGTAGGCATCATTAATTAGCAGGGCCGGGAATTTTACTTTTATTACTGAATATTAAAAAGACTGCATATTTTAGCAGTAAGCTAGAAAGCGATTATGTTTTCACAGGGTGATGGGTTGTGCCAGAATGTACGGGTGTAAGCCCCACCAAGTATATGGCAGTACTATGTTGCATAAGCTATATTGATTATAATTCCACAAAGCTAGTTATCCCCGTTTGTGGGCCCGCTTCAATCTCTTTTGCATATTTCATGGGTGCTTGTGTGGAAGAAATGTGCCATTTTGGACAGTCAGCAACTGCATGCAACTCATTTGCAGCAATCTTGGATCAGTCGAAAGTAAGCACCACGCCTTACTCGTTAGTTTTGTAGTTTCCCTCGTGCTCTACGGCTATCAAAGCATGAGCCGTGTGGAGAATAAGAGAATAAAGGGGCATTCAGGAAGGTGAAGATACGAGTGGTTATGACTTGTAATATTGAAGTAGGCTCCATGGGAAACCGTAGCAAAATTTTGTTATTTCAGGATTCACCCTTCATGGTGCTTCCGTCCATACTTGCTTATCACGTCTACCCACTTGATGCCAATGCCTCGGGCATATAATGACCGGACTCAGAGTATGTCACCCAGAGAGTGGTGTGTTGATGTCCATATGTGAGCAATAAAGTGGATAAAGAAAATAATAAATTGGAGCCGTTTTTAAGAGAAGGAAGGACCCATAACCTCTTTCTGGCTCTTTCACTGAGAAAATGTTGAGCCAATTTTGTAATGTTGCAACCTTATCCTAATTCAAGATTTCTTCAGTGCTGATAACATATCGGAACTGAGGTGCCCTCCTCAAAAATACCTTTTTCATTTTTCAAGAGGTTGTGTATTCGTGAGATCCCACACATATCTTGAGTGCACACTGTGCTCTACAGAAATAGGACTTCCTCTCCACTAACACTACTACGGAAGGGTTAAAGACAGAACCAACGGTGTACACGAAGCCAATGGGATCCCAAATTGGTGATACGAATGGCACCACACTCTACTACGCCATTTTCTACATGAATCCCGCACGGGGCATCCTTGGGTCTCAGACTCTTCTTCGTGTTGCATACTTAATTCTGGCAAATGAAACAAAACACGTTGTGGTGGCAAGTGACCTAGAGGAACGGAAGAGTCAAGTAGACCTGTGGGGCTACTAATGTATTGCCTATCACCGCCTGCCCGCAGAAGCTACATTTGTATGCAAATCGACGAGTTTCGCAACTAATAGCTGGACTATCAAGACATTTCTAAAACAAGCATTGACTCACTAAGTTGAATTCACCGTGTGTTCCCAACCCTGTGGACTATCCCAAGACCACAACGTTCCTCAAATTCAATGATCTGCTTACCACTAAGCCCATCTTCCCAACAATGCCATCAACCCGCACCCTAAGCACATGTAGAAGTACGCCTGTAACATGAGCTTCGTTCCGTTGGCACCTTTAAACTCGCCCGAAAACAAGAACTCGTGTGCCATCAACTCAATGAGCCCGGTGTACACCAAAATACCCGCCGAAATGGAGTCGAAAACACCACTGGTGATAAGTGCACGCGGTGAATGGGACTCGTACGTTTCTCTCACGCCAATACCAATGGCAATGGAGATTGGCGTGACCAACATGAACGCAGCAGCAAACGCCCAGGGCGTCCATCTTTTGCCTTTTGGCCAGATCGTAGCTGCAATGCGTGAGCCCAACCCCAAGCCTTCGAAAAACTGGTGGAACACAATGACTATGTACAAAGTCTTGAATTCCTCGCTTGCGACTCCCAATGTCAAACCCACGAATACTGAGTGGAAAAGTACACCGAATTCGAGCACGCACACCGCGACTAGCTGCCCGAAATACTGCTCCTTATCGTTGTCGTTCATTGGAGTACCCACGTTTTCCTTATCCTGGTGGTCACTAGCGTGTGAAAAGTGGCTGGGGTACTTGCTGTCGAGGTCTCCCTGCCTGATTTCCACACTCTGGCACTCCTCATTATCCACTTCATCTTTCTTCACATAGAGGTCCTGGTTGCCAAAGTGTGAATGGGTGTGGCCGGAGCCGATCTTCTTCTCCACGTACCGGAACGCAAGTAGCTCCGAGAGGAAAAGCGCAAACAACGTGACTAGCATGATGCCAAAGGCGTAGGGATACCTGTCCCACGCTTCGCCAAGACATTCACCAGACAAGTTGGCGTTGGCATGGTATAGTAAATGGATGAACGCAGTGGCAATAATGACACCCGACCCGAAGTACTTGCAGAAAAAAAACACCCAGTTGGGCATTCTGATGAACGAGTACCGAGAAGCCAAAATCGGGAAAAAAGCCCCGATTCCGGACGCCACAAGTACAACAAATACCGACGATATCCTGGTTCCCATCATGTCGTTTGCGCCATTTTCCGCGTGGCTGTGAGTGTGCCCATGCTCGTGGTCGTGGTCATGGTCATCGCTCCTAAGTGCATGGCTGTGGCTATGACATCCGTGTCTCTTGGCGATCTTGACGAAGTTCCGCAACATCAAGGAGACAGTTCTTCAGGCTTTTCAAGATAACTTTAGTCGAACAATAGTTGCTAGAAGATGGAGGCGTTCTTTAATAGTGGGCATCACAGCCCGGCTCATTGTGCTAACCACGCCAGTCTTTGCAAAAATTTCTTAGCAATGGATTGCCGTGAGCAGCATGCAAGCTGGGTTTGGAAACAATAGCATGCCGGGGAAAACAAAAGAACAATAGACAGATAAACTGCATGTAGAATGTCTTTTGGAGTTTATGACGAAGCAGACCGGCACATCCGATTCGGGGTGCGATAGCGGATTTGGCCGGATTTTATCGTCGCATGGCTGACAGAGACAGAAACTCTCGTGGTAGTTCCTGACTTTCGGTGGCCTCATATACAACAAGGTGGAGCTCGCATGCTAAATCTTTCATAATAAGTCCTGTATGTCTGGCGCTCAATTGGGTGCAAATTCAGAGTAAGTTGCCGGTCACGTGGATCCTGCCGCACCATTAGAGTCTCCAATAGGTCCACACCCTGGAAGTTATGTCCAGTTGCAGCAATCTTCTGTCTCCAGTTCAAGATGAAAAAGGCAAGTAGGGTATTTGAAGCAATGACACGTGACATTTGTGCGGCGTAATCCCTGGTTTTTTCTTGGTAGAGGCCAAGCCAAGAAATTGGGTTTGCCCGCAGCCGTTCACGAATACCACGAGTCAACTGGTTGCGACGTTTCACAGGAAGAAACAAGGTTTGTTCCAATACTCTTTCATTTTTTGTGTGGAATAACAAGCTTCTTTATCTTTTTTAAGAACGTCGATTCCTAGGCCGGTCGCTCTTCTTATAGAGAACATGAGAACTGCGTAAAAGCAGCCCATGAGTGCCCCGATAAGCATGCTTATGCACGACTGCGATAACCACCGTGGTGCTTGCCCGATACGAGTTTGGACGTGAATTGCAGACGCGTTGTGAATTGACAAAATAGTGGTGTAATTCTTGATGAGTGATGCAAATTATAAATTCCCTCGAAATACATGTTTCTCGTTTGATCAATAAAGTTCCTGGTGGTCGACACAATCTAATACTTTGTACAATGCTAATTACATACAATATTAATTAAGGAACACCACTTGTAATCATTTTCGAAACGCCAGGAGACGAGTGTCGGTAACAGTAACTGAACTCCAAGCCTATTTACTCTAATCAGCAACATAAAACTAGACAGTAACCCATTGCTCAGAAGAGTCGTATCACTAACTACTTTTGAGACTGTGAGTAGTACGTATTCTTTAGAGAGATATGGATTGTGGGGAGTTTAAACCCAGCCATGTGTACCATACCTCGCTCGATTCCCAGTGTAGAGAATAAGAGACCTAAAACCAGGATATATATGATAAATGAAGGTGTAATTCCTTCCCATTTCAATAACGGAAAATGAGCAATTTTCACTGCCAATACTAACGCGGCAGTGGCCTGGAGTTTTAACGGAGCCTTTTCTGGAGTTTTTCTCAGACGTCACAAGGAGTAATGGCGACTACATAAATATTTGATTGAATTGTTTTGTGTATTATTCGTAGCTATTTCCTTGGGTAGGGTTTGTTCTAGCAAATAGAGGTGGTGCTCACTGTGTCCTGGTGACATCACCGCAGAGCTTCACCTTGTATTTGAGCTTGGAGCCACGTCCCAAATATGTCTTATTTCATGAAACGTTTCTCCAGAGTTGAGGTTTGAGTGTGTTACCTTTTTAGACTTGCTCTAATAGGAAACTCCATCAGAACTCCCAACCTGAAGATTGTAGTCTTCCAATGATTAAGCTTTAGATGGGACCATGTTTTTCTTGGTCTTGCGCAAAATTACCACACTGGGGAAAGTACGCTTGATCATAGAATACGTACACTCTTCTGACCCTTCGTTCGGAGTCATTTTTGGGCTGAGGTTGAGGGTAGGGTTGGAGTTCAAATTAGTGACCAGCTGTGCATCCATGTCATGTTTGCTGTAGTTTCTACGTTTTCTTTTATGAGCCGGCCGCCACTTGTTTTGAGCCGTTGGATTTCGAGTAATTGGCGAGGGAGACCTAGGGGGAGAAGCCGCTTGTCTCCATGATTCGGGTGTATCTTTGAAGGGAATCACGGGAAGCAGCTTCTTCAAAAGTGGTGAGGGACTTTTTGCCACATTGTTCCTCTTTTTCCGTCTTTTGTTCACTTTAGGTGAGTCGTGATTGTCTACTGTGGGGCCGAGATTCACGTTAGCAAAAACTGGGGACAAGGGGGGAGTTAGCAATGTACTCGAGATTGCAGTACCGAGTGGAGTAGCAACTGGTTTAAGAGTAGGAACTGGAGCCTCAACAGAAGCACTAGTTTCGGTATTGTTCTTATGTTGTCCTCTACGACAAAAGCCGTGAAACTCGTCATCGTCGAGTCCCTCGAGGGCCTGGAAAGGGTTCTTGAAAGTAACAAACCTCGGAGTGTTGTCAAGAATCTTCGAAACGTCCAAGCCCGGAGATGCCACGGGAATCTCATTTTCGATTTCTGCTACAACTTTGGGAAGACCTGCCTTAAGGCTTTTACCGGTCTTTCTTTGGGTCTTACCTTTGGTCTTTTTTGTCCTTTTCGTAGGTGCAGTCGTTTTTCTAATCTCAGGTGGGTCGCAAGATGTTTTCGCCACCTGTTCCACCACCGTAAGTGCATTACCTAAGGAGACCAGGCTTGCTTTTTTTGTTTCTACGTTGGAGTAATTTTGGATGCTAGTAGTAGCGCCCATCTCTGGGTCGCTTTCAAGGTTGCGAAGGGTCTCTTGTAAGAGTACTACTTTGTGGGCCTTCTCAGGACTGGCTGCAAAAAAGCGAGCGAGAGGCAATCCTGGGACTGAGCTGACTTCCGCAATCGCAGTATCAGAAGAATCGCTCAAAATTTCCTCGCTTGTTTGGACTTTTGGAGCAAGTACCTGGGTTTCATTCTCGGTGGCAAATTCCGGTTTTGCTGGAAAGAACAAATTGGCAATTGGCCGAGTAAGCAGAGTGAAGTCAAAGGAGAAGTTAGAGAAAATGAGAATCTTCAGGCAACGTGAGAATGCCTTTGGGGCTCCCCAAAAGTGTAAAGCATTTGAGAGGCAGACCGCTTCGGAAACCGTCTTTAACTTGAGAGCAGAAGAAAAATTGAGAGAGAAATTGGGAGCAATGCGCTGAGCGCTTCTGGTTATCAACTTTATGAGCCAAAAAAGGGCTTTGGGGTTCAATTTCATGGGTGTGTTGTGGTGTGGTCAGAAAGAAAAGTGGCCAAAAACACGGGGTTTGAGGAAAAAGCGAGGGCCCTTTTATATAAGAAAATCCACTATTATGGTATGCTGGCAGACTCGAAAAGCGTACTGCCCAGCTAGTGAGCATGCGGTGTTGTCTATGAAATGTAGGTCTATGAGTATTTTATTCAAATTTTTCGTTTTTAGAGAAGAACTACGAAAAATTATTTAATCTGTTTCGGCCTGTGAATAAACAAAGTTTAATGCTTTATTGTGGGTGTCCTCGCTGTGTTCTGTGGTTGCCTTCTCTATGAGACCAGTGAAATACAAGAGATAGGCCGACCACACCATCCAGGAAGTTATTTCTGGTCTGGATATGGCAATTCAGGCGATTTCAAATGACACCTTTGGGATAACTACTGGTGTGATGTAGATGCTCATAGGCAAATCCGACTGATTCAATCCCTATGTATGTACCTAAATATTAATAAGCATCAGCTGGTTGCACACAGAGGGGAAAGCATAGAATGTGGCGAGATTTCGGTACCTCAAGAATACCTAATTTTACTGTCAGATTACCATTAGCTAAGACTGGGTCAGAAAGCTCTATACTTGACGTACTAACAATCATTTCGCATGCTCGCAATTCTTCGTACGCACTGGGTTTCTACACACTTACACCTTTGATTAAAAAGCATTGCAAAAGGTTTCCGAGTAAAAAGGGGAACGAACTGAAAACCTTAAGCACCCTTCAACAAGCGCATTCCTAGTATAAAAAGCTACGCTTTCCCTAAAAGAATCGTGATTATTATGTGGCTATGTGTACAACCCCACGGAGGCTTTTCCTAGTCCAGCGACGGGGATTCTATAAAGACATAGAGCGATATCGCGTATGCAGATACCTGATAAGAATACATTAAAATATCGGCAGCGAGCGCTAAGCCCATCTACCCAACAAGGCCATGATCCCACAGCCAAAAGCCATACAGCCGTACGCCTGGAGCATACGCTTGGTGCCTCCGGGGCCCTTGAATTCGTTGGAGAACAAGAACTCGTGCGCCATCAATTCCACGAGACCGGTGTAGATCAAAATACCCGAGGAAATCGAGTCAAACACTCCGTTCGTGATCAAAGAACGAGAGGATCCGGGAGGGTAGGTCGTTCTTACACCCAAGCCAATAGCAATGGAAATAGGGGTCACCAACATGTAGCAAGCAGCCAAGACCCACGGAGTCCATCTCTTATCTTTGGGCCAAACCGTGGCCGCGATACGGGAACCCAAACCCAAGCCCTCAAACGTTTGGTGGAAAACAATCACTATGTACAAGGTCTTGAACTCCTCGCCCGAAACGGCAAGCGTCAAGCCGATGAATACCGAGTGGAAAAGCACACCGAACTCAAGCACGAAAACGGCCACCAACTGGCCAAAGTACTGTTCCTTGTCCTCGATGTTCATGGGGGTGTCCAAAACCTCTCTGTCCTGGTGGTCTTCGGCGTGGGAAAAGTGGCTGGGGTACTTTTTCTCTACTTCCTCGGTTTCGTGTTCGTGGTCCTCATTTTCCTCGTCAGTCAAAACCTTGTCCTTCTTAACATATGCACTTTCGTCGCCAAAGTGGGAGTGTGTGTGCCCCTCGCCCTCGGCTTCACTGGAAAGTTTCTTGTCGACCAATCTGAAGATCAAAAGTTCGGAGAGAAAAAGAAGGAACAACGTGACGAGCATAATGGCAAACGCATATGGGTATACCTGCCAAGCGTCCCCTAGACAAGGGGTGGACAAAGCCTCGTTGGCAGGCTGCAACAAATGGATAAATGCTGTGGCGATAATGACCCCGGAACCGAAGAATTTGCAGAAAAAAAACACAAAACCGGGCATTCTGATGAACGAGTAACGGGATGCCAAGATTGGAAAGAACGCTCCGAACCCGGACCCGACGAGAATCACGAAAACAGACGAGATTCTGACACCCATTAAACCGTTGTAGTCATTTCCACCCTCACAGGCGTCTCTCTTAACGAGCTGTGCAAATTCGTCAATCATGGTGTGGTCTTTAATGCTGGGATGAGATGGAAGAAATGGATGCGAAATTCACGTATTTATAAGACACTGATAACCACGCAAGTGTTTGAAAAACTTTGTGACGCCAGCTGGTTATGCAAAGGGCTTTCTGAAATCTGCAGTGACCGGAGGAAGCGAACTGGCTGCTGAAAAATATTCAAGAGGCTTGACCGTTTTGTTCCTTTATTACGAGTGCATGCGTCCCATTTTGACGTAACCACCAGGGTGCGAGGTACGCGAAAAAAAAAAGCGATTCGTCGAACACACTACGAAAATGCTGACAACGGGCAATTGCAATTGACTTTTGACACATACATCTAGTCCTTTTCAATTGCTTGACAATTTTTGATTCAACTGTGATATGGCTCGTCGGGATCTCGGTTTCTCTTTGAATCTGAATTGCTACGCGCATGAACCCAGACTAATCATGGAAATGCACCCTAGAGGTTACCGTAGTCTGCGTCCCTCGAAGCCGCACCACTGACTGTGCTCGCACCTCCGGTAATAATGGCCGCACTGCCAGGCTCTCAGTGAGACACAGACGTTTAGCTAGTTAATTATTCAAACATGACATGACAATTCGTCTTGACTTTTATATTTGGATGTACAAATAACCTAAACGTGTAATTATCTTTCCCGAGAGTTGATCGAGGTCGGCTGTTCGTAAGTGCTGGAAGCTCGTAACCTATAAAGGGTCCCTTGCAATAAGATCTTTACGAAAGAATAGTCACCTCCCATTGGCCAACGTTAGCTGCAGATGGTTATATTTTCTTGTAAAAATTGCTGGTGCACCTCGCTTGACAGGTTACGGTTTCTTGGCCTACGTAATGCCACCCTGTTAGGGAATAAGCGAGTTTTATTCTGAAGTACTGCCTACATGGGACATGAAGCGACGAGAAGAAACGTGTAAGAACTTGGTATCAGGCGTCTTCGATGCTTCCTGATCTATTGGACTATCATGGCAAAAGACCCGTGAGTAAAACATAAGTAAAACTTAACAAATCACTTAATACTCACGGCACGGTAATGTGCAAATCGCACAATCGTATTTTTGGGTTGGCATTGTGGAGTATTTCGTCAAGATAGAGTACGGTCTGGTTATAACCCTTAGTAACAAGCCCCACACAACTACATTGGTCCTGTAAAAGGACTACAACTAATAAGCATGTTCTATCTTCGTTCTATTACCTTCCATACTCATTTTCACTATTCCTCCCAACCGTCCATCCAAATATTTTCGTTTTCGTCCTTTTCAAAACTTGCACGTAGAAAACCGGACATTGCACCAGCGAGCCCAAATCCATGAAAACACACACGCGATCGAAACACACCCTTCAAAGACAATCCACATCTTGTAGTCGTGCTCAGAGCCAGTGTTGATCACCAACGACGTGAAGTACATGCCCAAAACAATTAAAAAGGCCAAGCAGAAGTAGAGCACGCCGTAGTGCTTCCCGAATTGGGACGCAGGGCAGATCTGGCCCAAACACGCTGCAATCAAACTGAGCACTGCCGAACTCAGAACACCGTAAAGCACAGTAAATGCATACAAATAAGAAAGACGCCCGTTGGAGGGAGTCAAGAGGGCCCACACAAAAATCATCGAGAACACAGACGTCACTAACATTGTGTTGAACCTGCCGTATTTATCGGCCAAAACTCCAGTGATCAACCGGGCTGGGATTCCGCTAATGTTCACGATCGTAAGTAAGAGATACGATTTCAGTTCGGATACACCTCCTGCCAATGCAAACGACGCCAAGTACGTAAGAATGGTCATGGAGTTAAGCTCAGCAAGGAAAACCGCAACAGTAAGGGAAACAAACCGAATGTCTCTAAGAGGCGCAAGATTCGAAAACGTTTGGCTCATAACACTCCTCCAGGTTTTGGCACCTACTGGGATCGGAGCCTCGGCCACAGGAGCTGCAGTCACTGGCTCGCTAGTGGAATTCAGCGAAATCTCTGGTTGAAGATACAGGCTGTTTTCTCGATTTTCGTGGTTCTCCTTGTCGTTTTCAGCACGTTCCTTCACCAACACATTGGCCACCATCATGCACGCCAAACAGATGAATGCCAAGATCCGGATGGCCCATTTGTACCCCACCAGTTTATATAAGCTCTGGAGCATGATCACGAAAACAGACGATCCTATGAGGCCACCCACTGTGGCCGTCGAACACGCCATTGCTCTTTTGCGCAAAAACCAATGCGACATCACTCCGATTAAGGGTGCCATTGCCAAGGACGTTCCGAGTGCTGTAAGTATACCAAACGATAGAATGAACTGGTACAATTCCTTCAGCTCTGCCGTCGTCATAAGCCCAACAAATAAGAAGACTGTCCCCAGAAGCAACAACTTCCTGGCACCGTATTTATCGAAAAGGCCCCCGAAAAAGACACCGCCAAAGTACATGGTACCGAGATGCAACGAGAATACCCACGACACTGTGCTCAGGTTATATTGTGCTAATTGGTGAGTGGACACGTATGCTTGAATAGCACCCATTCCGTTCGGGATACCGAAATCGGCAATCAAACCGAAGAACGCTCCAAGGAGCACCATGTACGCCTCGGTCCCACCATCAGGGAAGCTTTCAGGGTCTGCTTCTGATGAATACATAGCCAGGTCATCGCGTTTCTTTTCTGGGTTTTGGGTGTTTTTTCTATAAGACAAGTTTTGGTCCTCCATGTACTGGCCTGGCGCAGGCTGGGTAGTCATTTCTATGATATCCACAGGTTCTGGAGAATAAGCCATTTTGGATACTTGACGATGATCTCAGTTTTTTGTTATGAAGAAGGTTGAAAAGAGTCAGTAGCCGAGGACTGATCTGGAAATGGCCGAATGACAGGCTACTTGGCTCAGTATGATCAAGATGATTTTATGTGTTCAGTCTTGCTTGAAGGATGGAGTGATCTTCAGTATTACGAAGCCAGAAATATGACCCTATATTCGTGGAGCTCTGAAGATTTCTAAGAGAGAAGCAAATATGTATAGTAGATCAACGACGAAGAAAGTTTCAAAAGTTTTCACTAAAACCGGGGAAGCAGAACTAATCGTATGGTTTTGAACCATTGGCTGATGCGCGTAGAACTTTCCGATGGTCGATTCAGCTCGCGTAGCCTATGCACTTTCGGGCAACACTTCCCAGCCCAGAAAGGGAAAATGACACTTCAGGGAGATTATTGTAATCTAGCTCTTACGTGGGTCCTCGAAAACATTTCAAAGCTAGATTTGTAACTTTTTTGGGTAAACTCGAAAGACTCTGAACACGCCAGTAATTTAATATTTCATAAATAGTTAAAATTGAAAAAAAGTATTTAGTTGATTTAAATGATATAAAAGTCAATCATGATTCCATCTAAAACCAGCGAATATCTCTAAACACCAAGGTCTTGAAACTGAATGTTTACCAATCAAGGGATATGAAAAGACTAGAAAACCACAGGATTCACGAAACTCGCGAAGTGCGTACAACTACACGAATTCGATGAAACACCCAACGCCCTGGGAAAAGACCAACATTTCTTTTTTCGTAAACAATACTCTCCAGCGAACGGAAATCTTCAATACTGTCTTTCTTTCCTTTCCTTTCCAGTACCTCTTTTATCATACAACGACCAAGTAATTTTCAAGCGCATTACTTGATTAGGAAAGCGGGGTAGATCTGAACTTCTTCAGAACTGGCCGGCTGAAGCAATCGAAATCGAAACAAAAAGATTGCAGCACGACAATTTCGCATATGGTCTCCCACTACACTACTCAGTGTCGCCCTATGCAGCTTAACTAACGTTGATCGGACGGGAAACAGTGCTTCCTGCATGGTATGACCGCAACCGAAAGACACTATTATAGGGAAGCTAACAAGAGCTGCCTGAAAATGCCAATGGATCAAAAATAAGGTTGTTTTTGGTCAATTTTCAAATATTTTACTTATAAATAATAAGGAGGGCCAAAAAACAACACAATCAAGACCAGATGGCCTCGCAGCACAAAGGTAAGAGTGTTTGTGTGCAAACGATTGTTGTCGTTGGCTCTTTGATCCGTAGGTTCGAAGGAATACACAAATGATAGTGAATTAGTCTTGCGAAAGAGAGACATACTAAACTGACTCTTCTGGGCCTTCTGGCCAAGATAAAGAGGTATATTTGTCTCATCGTGTTGCTCTTCGCAATAGCATATTATACACAATTTGCAATAATTGGAGGGTTGTGTGCACACCATTGACCAGACTGGAATCGACTCATGTTCACGGTGACGTACCCCACAAACCATCTTCGGGTGAACATCAAAAACAACAATCACGCACAAATGAGTGAATCGCTCTCTTCGGAAGAAAGGCTCAAGGCAGCACGGAAACGGTTTGAAGAATTGAAGAAAAAGAACAAGATTCCGTTGGGGAAGCTTGGTGCACTGAAGATAGCTGTAGAAGAGCATGAAGCAAGCAATAAATCTGAGGCAAAACCAGAAATACATACTGAAACCAGTAAAGAACAAATACGTGAGCTCCAAGAAACGATAGAGCTCCAGAAAAACCAGATCAAAAAGCTTCGCGATGAAAATACTGATCTCAAACTAGAGCGCATGGACTTGAAGGATAAAGTCACAGACTTGGAAAAAGAACTTGCGCATTTTAGGGCGAATGGTCAAACAAGCAAAGCAAAAATTCCCTACAGTGTACAAGAAAACGCCACGGCTGCGACTGAATCTCACAACGTCGAAAACCCCATAAGCGGTGACCTTACAAGTGAAAGAAGGGGTAATTCCGGAGACTATAAAGAACGAGTTTTGGCCTGGAAGGGCTGGCAGGTGGACATGCGGGAGTGGAATGGGTGCCAAGGGGCGCAAGTAGCGCTATGAATTTGAAAGATTGAAGATTAATAGGTGATGGGGGTGCGTGACTTTGGGGTTGAGAGAAAGCACTCCACCAATGGCTGATGCACACTAAAGTACCCCTTTAGAAGTCGCAGAAAAATCTAGTACACGACGGGTCTCGAGCGAGAACTAACGTGGTCTCGTTCTACATCCCATATAGATCTAGAGCTTTAATGGCCAAGAGAGGTGTTCCAAAATATACAAACGTTTGATATATGATTTGTCCTTACCTCTCTCCATAACAGAACGGGATTGCTCACAACTCTCAATACCCACCGAGAGTGTGTATTTCTATATATATTGCACAAGACATTCATTAGCAGCTCTCACTTTGATACTGCCGATATATAATGTAGCTATCTACTGATTCCACATTAAAGAGCTACTCCTTTGTGGGGCTCACCAATAAATAGATACAGCCTCTTAGCCCATTGTATCGTAGCGGAATATTTAAATTACTGTAATGTCATATTCTTCCTTCCATAATACCCTTCTCATCCCTCATCCCTACTTTTCGCTTACTCCATGCCTTTCCTAGATTTCTATTTACAATTGCTCTACTTCACGCGGCACAACACCATCCCCTCCAAGTCCTTCTTCGCCGCCTCCTGAATCTCTACGATCTCACGGTTTGGGGTTCTAACGAACATCACCTCTGCTGGCTGCAACGGCTTCACAAATCTGACCGGAAGCCCCGATGCTAATGCCTTGATTTCTGTGCTGGTCATGTTGACCTTTCTGCCCGGTTTCAGCACCATGGACATGTCTCTGATGACGGGCATATTTTTCCTATACTTAAGGCCCACCCATAATCGACGCGTGGAGATATTATCCGGGGTGACGTCCACGGGCACGTGATCGGGCCCGGAAGTAGATCCTTTCTGAATCGACGAAACGAAGCCCTCTTTGTACAAACCTAGCACGACCTGCAAATGCAATCTGGAAAACGGAATCGATGTGGTGGAAAGTCTCACGTTCGTGCAGTTCTTTATATGGGCACAGAGATTGGATAAGTGGACCAACGACATGGCTGTGGGCGGTATCAGGTAAGGAAAGAATGCGCTTATGTGAGGAATTCCAGCTTATTCCTGTTTGCTCCGGCGAGTAAAAACAGTGAAATCTGGCACTTTCGAGGGTCTATACTTTTCTATAGGAGTGGTTTTTCTCAGCATTTTTTTCGCATGTACTGTACGTCACGTGACCCGTGCCAGATCGTGCCATAAAAGATACACCGTTTTCAGCTCGATATAAGGCTCCGTTGCTTGAGGGTATTGCCTAAAACTGGGTTGTGTTGAAAAAGGACATTTTATTTATATTCATATATTGTTCCTTCCCAAGACTGCATCTGAACTTCCTTCCTTTACCGATGCTTTCTATGCTTAAGCCCAGAACTCACACTGGGTTTGCCAGTGGTCTTTCTATGCTTAAATCGACGAAATTCCCAGGTCCGAATGCGTCAATGATCTCCCGCTTCTATTCACAAAAGATTCCAGTGAGAAGACAGAAAACTCCTAGAATCAGGTATCTTTTTGCGGTGGTTCTTTTCTCATTTGGATGTCTCCATTTTGTGACGAGCAAGGTGAGCAAGAAAGCACCCAAGACGTCGTTTTCCGAGCGAGAGTTCGAGCAATACGAAAAAGAAACGGGCTTGAAAAGACGGTCCAAGTTGATTCCAGTCGAAAAAAATAACCAGTACGCTTTTTATGCCGTGCCCTTTGCACGTGACCAAAGCCAGGTTGTGGATTCAGTGAAGGACATAGTTCCAGAAGGAATGCAAGTGAAAGTGATCCATCCGCTGAAATTAATAGAAAAGGAAATCGAGGACCAGGGCCGTTTCTCGTATCTTCTTGAAGATCTCAAAGCCCAAGGACGATCGCTACCTAAAGGTCTCATCACAGCGTTGGTTAAGCAGGAAGTAAAGTTGTTCATGAACACGACCCGAGGGCAATACGATACTGCAATTGTTTTGATGAACTACCCGCAATCCACCGACGAGGCAATCAAGTTCGAAAATGATGTTTCTGATATACACACGTGTATTGTGCCCTCAGATTTGAAGGAGAATGTGACGACGGATTTGAGCGTGGATTCCGTGAGAAACGTCAACAACGTCATTGGCTACTTCGATATTGTGGATAAGGTAAAGAAGATTTGAAACTGGTCCTGTCAAAATTGACAAGTATGGGATCAGTGCGATGGATGAATAGCACGCAAAATGGGAGACATTCGAGGATCAGTTGACAAAATCAGTTTGACAGCTCATCGAGACTGCCATATTCTTGTATATATTACAGATAAGCATTGAAGAGCGCTGAGAGGTAGTACAACTCACAGTAGGTGAATCCACCTGGGAGTTTAATATAGGCGCTTCGAAAGTGGTCTAGAGATAGACTATCAGTGGCAAAAGAGATCCAGCTGACTTGTTAAATAATTTCCTTGTCAAATGTTCTGACATGATTGTAACGTGGCTCGTCCTTATCATCAAGTACTCTAATAACAAGCTTTATCAAATAGAAAACTCACAGATATTGCTGCTTGCACCCACGCCCCTGCTCTACACATTTTTCAAATATTCACTACCACCATATTATCTTTCGTCATCTGAAGTAATGATCATGAACAATTGATAATCACATCCCGAAGTAATCCTCAGGGACATAGAATTTAACGCCTGCATTCTCTGCAAATCCTGAATCTGCCGCCAGGTGGTCCCCGTCTCTCCCCGCAGCATCGCCTACGAAATAACTGCCATCTAAATCGATCGAAAACTGCTGCCCCAAACAACGACGAATATACCGATCAAGTTCAGTCCACATGCCGGATTCCGGTTTTCTGTGACTGAAATGCAATTCATCAGAGCTTCTAGGGTAAACGCCTTTCCTTGGCTTTCCCGTGGAGGCGAAAAATAGCACAGGAATCGGACCCAATTTGCCTTCAATGGACCTGATCATCAGGCCCAATTTCTCGGTCAAATTCTTGTAGGACTTCGAGAGATTTGCTCTTTGTTCGGTGACTGAGACTGAACTTTGGTTCGTGAAGATCACAAGAATCATGTTTTCCTGCTTCACTTTCTGTCCTAGTACGGGAAGAATTTCATTGTTGCGCCACTTCCAGTCATAGGGACCACGTCCAAACTTGATGCCCGACTTCGTACATATAAGGGTGTCGTCCATATCGAATGCAGCGATGCGGATGTTTGTTTTTCCGGTGTCTATGGTCGGCTTTAAGTAATTTGTTAGAGAGGCTGCCTGCGGAAGACGCGTCACCAAATGGGAGCCATGAATCTTCCAGCGAGGGACACCAGAGTCAGAAGGCTCAACTGGTCTTTCGTTTCCAAGCACAGGACTTGATCTTTCTTCATTTTCTGGACTTTTTCCTGAACCCCCGTCGCTCGGTTTTTGACCATCTTGTTTCTTCAAACTGGGCTTGTCCAGTTTCGCCTTCATCATACTCACAATGTCCATGTTTCGTGATGGTTTCTTCACAGATATACGTGTGACAGTCCACCTCGTCGAATAAAATTTGCAAGCACGACGGCTGAAAATATGTCTGGTTATTCGAGTGGCAGACCAACCAACTTGCGTCCAATTCACGGTACAATGAGCGGGTGTATGAGGTCGGATTAGACCGTTAAAAAACAAAAGACTATTCCGTGTTGGGACCAAAAGTATGACTCACTACAAGTCTCTTTGGTGCGGCTGACTCGTAGTATCGTTTTCTGATGTCTTCTGTGCCAAACAGAAGTCTTGGGTGACTGTTCAACCTAGCCTTTTAGTTCAGTCGCGCGATAACAGGCGATAGAGTAGAAAGACTTGGGTATACCAAAACGGCCAATTTTTGCAAAAAAAAATCTTAAGAACAGAATCTTACAACATGATTGATGCCCTCTAGGGAAAACCAAACAATGCTAAGCTTTTTGGTCATGAAGTCACGTGACTGTATACCCTGTGACGTGGCCGAATAGAATGGGACACTTCAGCAATCTAAACTTCAAGTTGCAAACCCGCTCTGAGATCAGGTAACTCTTGTGTTACAGCAACATTTCTATGTATTTACATTGTATCGTTTTAATGAACCAAGTAGTGTGAGCTTATCTACGGGCCCGCACTATCACATCTCTGACCTCACGCATGTACAGGCGAACCCGTATCTCTATTGCAACAATTCCTTCAATATACTCTCTATTAAAAGCCTCACTCTACGAATATGACTGACAAAACGTCGACAGACCAATACGGGCGCAAACAGTGGGATGTGGATTTGTATGAAGCAGAGGCAAAACACGGTCGCGATCACATACAACAGCCAGATGAGGCTCTAAGTCGAAGGCTCAAAAACCAAAATTTTCTAGAACACAGGGCGGACTTATTGGGCCAATCCATAGATGCTATTGGAAAGCACACTCTAATAGGATCAGGGAAAGCTACAACATCCACATACGGAAAGAACAAGCGGTTCGGGTTTTCGTGTCCCACATGTGATCTATCATTTAGAGACACCTTGGCGTTGGTGGACCACTTCAATTCCCCGCAGCACTTGAATAATGTCAGGAAAATAGCAGGCACTGATTTGGGGACTGGCGAAGAATTTGAGGCTGGTGTAAAGAGGGCTTCTACTACACAAGTTATAGATGCTATCGAGGAGCTAGTCAAGAAACTGTTGCGCCAAAAAGCGGCGGCAAATCAGGGAGAAGTTTTAAGTTTACAGGAAAGAGTCAAGAGAAGGCTTGCGTTTGAGCAGAAAAAAACACAGCGAAGGCATGAAAAGAGGAGAGAACGTGTGGCTAAGTTGGAGACCCAAGAGACAGAAATGGGGAAGCTTATGGGCTTTGAGGGGTTTGGCTCGACAAAAATAGGGTAAGGAAACGGGCATGCTGATTTCTGTCAGAGGTTTATTTCTGACAGGGCGGGTGTAGGTGATTTATGGGATTATCTGTTTGGATGAAGAACCTGGAATCAATAGCAACTTGATATCACCTTTCAGTAATCACATTGTTGCAAGCATGCCATTCGATGAATGTGGAAGGCACCTATCTACCAGCGTATGGTATTTCACAGAAGACTCGCTATGAGCAAATAGTGAACCACGTCAACGCGTCCAGAAAACAAGACTGGTGACTATTCGCGTTTACGAAGGGCTATCTTTTTGAGTCCAGCATCACGTGAAGCATTTTCTGTTGAACTTCAGCACAGGCATAGCTTCGTATTAGCATGTCAGTTGAAAAGTATAGAAACATCACTGTGTTCTTGGGATTTCTCGGGAAGCTCACAAATCTGAAAAAGTCGGTGATAATTCATTTTCCACTAAATGCCTTCGCCCTTGACGTATAGATCATAGTGTAGAGTCGTATACTATACAACCAGAATATATTACTTGACATCAGATTTGCCACTTATCCCTCTACTATTTCACTACCATAATTCACATGCTAGATACCGTAGCATGGGTATTAGGAAACCTTCAAGGCCGCCAGTGGTGCAACCATAGAACGAGCCTTTTAAATAATCCTCCTTTCCATGAAATATTTACCGAACGGGCATCTGGCCAAACATGTACAGTCCCACCAATTCTAGACACTGCGATATTCATTGTCATGAAGAGCCTGTTGGTGGTTTTTGTTGGGCCGTTTCTTGTTGGAGTACCTCGAGTTCAGAACCAGAAAACGATGAAGACCGGGTCAGAGGATACTGTTTCAGAAGGTATCTCACACAGACAACCGAATTTTGCCCGTGTGTCCATCACGGAAGGCATGAAAATCATCAGTCTCTTTCCTTATGGTGGAGAGAAAGTCGATGACAGATGGTATATAAGTACCCGGATCGAATCACATTTGTGATCGTTCCCTAAAGTTAATAATTAAAGACAAGGATGGTTTTCCCCTCGTTCGTCTCTGGAAAAAACTCTTGAAATTATCGATCGAAAGCTAGGAGTGGTTCATCTTCACACACCCCCACATGCGGATCGGGCCGCTTTTTCAATCTTGTAGAGATTAGCACACCCAGAAGTTCTGCACTGAATGACGAACGAACTTGAATCTATATCAGGTGTTGTGCTTGCTAAACGGAGAAATGACCTTTTAGCTGGTTCCATATTACTAGCAGAAGCAATACTACAATGGACTTGGTCCTCACTTCGATCCACAAAGAACCCCGTGAAAGGGTTCGAGTCAGGGAGTTAAAGGGAAAAGTCTGAGTGGTCATTGATACTATTCTTCTTTAAATGGGAAGTCTGGTGAGCTCAAAATATGGTTCGAGTGGCTGCGAAAGTGATTCGCGAAGATAAATCAGCAACGCCTCCATGAAACCGATCATAAAATGATACACGAGTGAGCCATTCACCAGTTCCATTGATGCCTCTAGCTCCACTTGTCAACTCTGAGCTTTTAGAGCTTTTAGCGTTCTGCCCCTGCTGTCTCAAAACTGGATAATGCCATGCTTGCCGGGACCTCACAAACCCAGACAGCATGCTTACAAAAGATGAAACTCGATTACCTCGAATACTATGCTAAAAGCAATGTGAAATTCCTCCGTCCTAACTAAAATGAATTATGCTTCTCCGAAGAACACTCTACTACAGACCCCAATCTACTTCAGCCAGTGCGCCAGAAGGTGCAAAAAACGAGCACCTGTATGCACGCCCCACTGTGGCCAATGAAAAGAATGTTAAAAACACTCCACTCACCAAACCACAGAATTCACCAGGACCCGAACACCGACTTCTCCGGTTTTTCCCTCGAGTTCGCCCGCCCTAGATATGCCCAGGTTCACATTCAGCGTGCCCTTCGGCAGCCTCTTCAAGCTCAAGCCAGGTAAGTTCAACTTCCCTCTCGAGCAGGAAATCAGAACCAAATTGGACACTTTACCTTCGGTGACAAAAATCTACTCCAACCCCGACGGCACCCCCCGCGTGCCGCTGGACGCGGAGTTCAAGACCATCGCGGAATTGCAGAATCTCTTCTACAAAAGAAACCACTCGCAGTGGAACTTCATACTCCCAGGCATCCCCAGAGAACAATTAGAGTTGTTCAAGGACAACTCGCAGGACTTGCAGAACTTCCAGTTTGTAGGCAAAGACGCGGGAAAAGTCATCGACAAAATCCCTTACAAAGACGAGACCACCGGCGAACTAAAATGGCGGGTGGTGCGTGAAACAGAGAAGGCCGAGGGCTGGGAGTTGCCATATTTCTACATCATTTTGCCCGTGTTTTTCTACGTGCTTTACTCCAAGTACACTGCGCAAATGAAGAAACGCGCCGATGAGGGTCCCGAGTGGGCACAGAAGGAGTTGAGGTTGAGAGCAATGGAGGAGTATTTCCATGGCGACACCGAGAAAGCCAAGGCATTCTTGTCCAACGAGGGCAAGTCCGAAAGAGAGCTCAAGGACAGGGACGACTTGGTGGTTGCCAGAATCTTGGCTGGCGACTACGATAAGTTGGCTTCTTTGAAGAAGAAGATGCCCAAGGACTTGGTACCGCAGCCGGAAGTCAACGCCAAGATCGGCATTTAATCATGTATAGAATTTTCTATGTCATCTACGAATCAGTCATTAGAGATACGGCGGAAGAGAAGCAGGATTTGTAGGAATGGAGGCGAGAGTGATGATGTGAAGTTCCACTCAGTAAGCACTTTGAGAGAACAAGATCAGAAAGAGTCATTTTCATATAATGGGGCTTGAAGCCCCAACTTCCTGACTCCATCCATTTCTGGTTCCTTTCCTTCCCATTTCTTCTTCTCCTTCCTTATTCCTTTTTCCCCTTTTATCCCCTTCCTTACTCCTTGACCTCGCCACACTCCTCAATCACAACCTTCTCCTTGAGCGCACCGGTCTGCGAGCCAACGGCCTCGATCTTCTGCACAACGTCCATTCCCTCAGTCACCTCTCCAAAAACAACGTGCATGCCGTCCAACCACGGGCATGGAACGGTAGTGATGAAAAACTGGGAGCCGTTGGTGTTGGGGCCAGCATTGGCCATCGACAACAAACCTGGCTTGGTGTGCTTCTTGGAGAAGTTCTCATCCGCAAACTTCTCTCCATAGATAGACTTGCCTCCGGTACCGTTGTGTCTGGTGAAGTCACCTCCCTGCAACATAAACTGAGGAATCACTCTGTGGAATCCAGACTTGGCGTAGCCGAAGCCTTTCTCGCCGGTACACAAAGCCCTGAAGTTTTCAGCGGTTTTTGGCACAACCTCGTCGTACAATTCGAACCTGATTGGGCTCTGCTTGACACCGCCAATGGACGTGGTGAGGTAAACCTTCGAGCCGAGGTTTCTGCTGGAGCTTGAGAGCGATCTGATAGTGTTTTTGAACATTTTTGAAGGCTTTTGGGAAATGTCGACGGTGGAAGTCTTTTTTTTTCTGTGCCTGTTTTTTCACCTTCTCGCGGTTTCCCCGGTTTGACCACGGTTTTCCGCGGTATTCCTTCCACTTACGTACAGTGCGCAACCACCCCGCAAAAACAGAAACCTCCTCCAGTTCGTAGACATATAAAGAATATTTATACCGTTAATATATTTTTTGAGGTTTGAACAGCATCTGTTTTTACTCTTCCTTCGTTTGAAACGCTGACCCCGTTGAGTCAGAGAATATGGGGACTCACATGTGGATTCCCTATATGCCCGCAGCACGGACACACCTACTAAATCCTTCTTTGCATAGACCAATAGACCCTCTGGACTCTTGTACTGACAACTCAACCACCTCTTCCTTGGTTTTAAAAACTCAATAAATCAATTTCCCCGTTGTTGGCGCTCGAACTTTGTTGCGCTGGCTTAGAAGTAGTCCTGTCGTTACCGTTGCCACTAGATGTGAATTCGTCAAACAGGAAATCGCTTTGAGGCGCCGCTGGCTTGGCCTTGGGCGTCTGTGATTTAGTCTTGGCACTCGAGAACAACGAGGAGAATGCATCGTTCGATGGTTTGGCGGGACCCGCAGACGCGCTGCTGCCATAACTATGTTGAGCCTGCTGTTGTCCATAGCTTGGCTGCGTTTGGCCGAAAGCATGTTGTGCTTGACCGTACTGTGGCGTAGCCGTAGGCTGTGAGACGTATAGGTTGGCAAGATTGTTTGTGATGCCCGTGGCGTTCGCCGACAGCGATGGAGCGCTTTGGAAGTCGTCAAAGTCGTCATCTTCCTCCTCCCCACCAGCGGCAGCGGCAGCAGTAGAGGTGCTAGACTCGCCTCCGAAGTCAACAAGATCACCCAACAAATCCTGGGTTGGGGCCTCTGGCTGGGGCTTACTTTTAGGAACCGATGCGGCTGAACTTCCCCCTGCGTGTACCTTTGAAGACCCCGTAGTAGGCTTTGAAGCACGTGATCCGCTAGTACCTTCCACGTCGTATTCTTCGAAGTTGTTATCTCCGCCAGTAGCGCCATTGTTGTACGCAGAAGCCGGGTCGTCATAGCGTGCTCCAAAAACACCTCCGTCGCCGTAAACCCTATTGGTAAAGTCATCGTCGCCGCCAAATCCGTCAGCTACTGCCACCGAGGAAGCACCACCGAACGCAGCCGAAGAAACCCCGCCGAATTTCTTTGAATTGGCGCGTGCTTTCTTTCTCTCCAGGCGAATCAACGCGTCGTCGTTAAGCAAGGCAATGAGGTTTTTGGCCCGATTACGCACGTTGATTCCTTGATCTCTGCCCTTGGAATCTATATAGTGGAACGATTTCAACATCTGGATGAGCGAAAGGTTGGCGCGAATATCGTCGATGATCCGCTCCAGACCGTTCTTGATGAGGTACTCTACCAACTGCAACGACTTGTAGATCTGGCGCCACTCGTTGGCGGCTTTTTCTGTGAATCTTCTGAAGATGAAACTGAGGATCTCTTCTCTTTCCCTGTAGTTGTAGGTGCCGGCAGCTATTTGTGCCATAAGAGATGTTTTCGCACCCCAAGGCTCATTGTTTGTGGCCTCACGAACCTTTGTCTCCATTTCGGACAAGTTCAAGGCAACTGGATAGAGTTAGTATGAATTTTTCCATGGCAAAAGATTAAAAGAGTTGTGTAATTTTGGAACGTCAAGCTAGGAACGTGAAACAACCTTTCTGTGGAAGCCATGAGATACGGGGATTTCTGAACCTAGCGTTTGAAGCCTGCTAGCTTATCTGGACAGCGGCTAAATAGACCAAAATCTGTTGTAAACGTGGCCACATGACCTGGATCCACCATGACACCAAGCGGTATGAGCGCTCTTCGTTCCAGCCTTAGGCACTCTAAAAGTATATTCTGTTCTATTTTCTCCGTTCGTTCCGGCGTTGCTAAACCCTCGCATTCGAGCCTCTAAATACCCAGGAGCATTTATATTACATACCATTCTGCGCCTTGCGAATGTGCGCCTTCACCTCGTACAAGTTGATGTTTTTCGAGAGTTCTTTAATTAAGTCCATGGCGTGTGATGGGCACTTGAGTGTATCGTTTGTTACGTCAACGGAACGTTTTGGGAGTAGTTTTGAGGGCGGTGAGGCATGCACTTCATGCAGGACCATGATCACCGGGCCGAGGGGTACTCAAAATGAGTAAGCAGATGGTAGGGGTGAGTGAAGTGCTTTTGGAATCTCTAAAGTCAGAAATCCCGGGTCCGCCCTTCCTGTGGTATTCATGTTCACTAAATCGTGGCCATTTTACAAAACACCCTTGTGCAAGCTACCACGGCTCGGGCCACACCAATTAACAAAACGGGTGCGAAAGGGAAGCATAGCCTAATTTCAAGATGAAATACTGTAGCAGTTTCAACAACTTTCTAAAGTGTTTGGCCTGACTTGTACTTGGCCTTAATGGACTCAGTGATTTCCCGTAGCTCTTGGAGTTTTTTCGGTAAGCTGTGTTTCAGTGCGGAAGCCGTCCCTTTTTCTCTGCCGATTCTGGAGTGTGGTCCTGGGGACGCCATTGGTGTACTTTCTTCTAGCACACTTGCGTTTGCCAACGACCTCATAAACGAGGCATCACGACTTAAAAAGGTGTTGTTTCCCACGAAAGTGTTATTACCCAAAAATGTGTTGTAGTTCATCAACGTGTGATTCGCAAAACTGCCATTCGGGGTACGCAAGGCAGACATGTTGGTCAAGTCACTGCTTTTGTTGGCCGTCAAATGCGAAGACAAATACCTGCGTCTCTTCAATTCTTTGGCTCTTCTGAGAATCTCTGCTTCCTTTGCCTGTAGCGCTGCCGTCACTCGACTGGTCTCGGCTGCTGTACCGTTTTCGGTCTCCATTTTAGATTTCGCCTCGAGTTCTGCCCGTTTGTGGAGGCCCCTCTTTGATAGTTGGCCCTTGAAATCTTCGCTGATTTTGAAAAGTCGATCCTGCAAATCCTTGGGAACATTAGCGGATTCCGACATGTCGCAAACCTTCATGTCGAGAACAGAATTATCTGTGCTGGTGAGCTCATTCACCTTTAATAGTTCGAGACGTTTTTCAATGGTAATTCCACTGCACGAAATATCCCAAATAAGAAGAAGCACTTGTACTTTGTAGTAACTGAAGCGATCACATATTTGAATCAACTTCTGTAGTATTCCGCCATCCCTCGTGAGTTTTGCTTCTAAGGTACTATACGTGGAAAGCTGCTTCTCTTCAAGTAGTCCGCACTCAAAGACTATAAAGGGAGTGCTCCTGAACAACTTTTCATTCAAAAAGTCAGGTTTGGTAAGACTTCTGAAAGTCACTGTCAAATCCCCGTGTTGGACTTCGTTTATGTAGTGAGTCTTGTCACCACTAACCATTAGCGAGAACTTCGTATTGAGCCATTTTGAGTACGAATTATTCCAGTCCTCGGCAATGATCACACAATTGAGGTGGACAACTCCGTTCTCCAATTTCGCCTTGGCATTGTTCGAACACAACTCCACAAATTTTTTGAGTTCAATCGGCTGCCAAAGTTGCTGTACCTGTTCCTGTCTCTCGTGAATGTTTTCATAGCTCATATTTGAGTTGACGTTCGCAGATAACCTCCGTTTTGAAGGCATCTCTGTACTGGAGGAAAAGCTTCTTTTCTTGAGAGAAGGGGTTTTGAACAACGTGAGTTCGATTTCGTTTTTCCTCTGTCTTCTTTCTTCATGCTTAATGTGCAAGTTTCTGCCCACGCGTTGCAATCGGTGGATGAACCGTTTCTTCGAGTTTAATTCACAATAAGCTTTGGCGGCGCTTTCTAGCATGGTATTGTGGATCTGTTCCAGGACAAAGGCAGAATAAAGTTCCTCTGCAAAGGCATCTATGAGTCTGTTTCGTTCTTTCGCCCTCTTCTGTTGGCTTGCTAAGTTCGCTGCAATTTTGCGGATTTCTTCGTCGGCCTGTTTCCTAACAATATCTTCGTACACAGAATTGACTGCCTGCGTGAAGTATTTGTGATTTTTAAGAAGTTTTGGTCCCGCAGGGGGCTTGGCTATTGCTGTCTCCACAGACTTGAAAGAGGGCAAGGGTTTCAGCCCATTGTCCTGGTTCGTACCGTCAGTGTTGAGAACGTTTTTGTTCTCCAGAGCATCGTTTTTGAGCTCTGATTTTTCTTTATGTTTATTCAATAACTGGTTGGGAACATCGTTCCCGGATATCTCCGGTGATTTTCCAAATCCACTAGGACTGAAAAGCAGTTTGGCGGGATTTTCGAACATAGAGGGTGCTTTTGGTTTCGGAGCGGGCCCCACCTTTTGCTCTACAGGCGAAGTGAACCGCACGTGCTTTTCTTCGAGCTTTCCAAAAACATTCTTTTCTGCTGCCTTTGGTGGAAACAGAGAAGTGGACGCCTTGTTGCTTAATGTAAAGTCAAATGCTGGGCCCTTGGGTGCTCCAGGAATTGCCCCTGAGGGCTGTCCAAAACTCTGTGTCAGCGCAGTAGTCTGTTTCAGAGTCAAGAAGTCTGAAAGGTTGAACGATCCACCAGATACTGGCTGATTAGGAGTATTTGAAGTAGCACCGAATGCTGACGATGTCGTCTGGCCAAATGCGGGAGGATTCAGAGCAACACTTGGAACTTCATCTCCAGCATGCTCCACACCAACACCATTTTCTTCTATCTTTTGTTTGTTTGTGATCCGATTGATGACCTCCCGCATCTTTTCCTGGTTCATTCCAAGGTCTGCATTCAGATGCCCACTGTTGACGAAACTCTGCATATTCTGACCACGAAAGCGGTAATCTAGCTGAGGGGAATAAGCAGGAGCCCTTTTGGGTTTGTCGTGTAGCGAATTGAGTTTATACTGCAGCTCGAGTTTCTCCTTGTTGCAGAGGTCCACGAGCAACTCGCCGTTCTCCTCGAACGTGTCAATGTCGTAATATTTGACGAAATCACTCAACTTCAGAAGCGTGTCAAAACCGAGCATCTGCCGCAATGACTCCGCCGAAAATGCCTTTCCTTTTGTGTGATACGACCTCGACAAAGACTTTAAAGCATAGAACCGGATCTCGTTAAAGTGTGTTTCCAAAAGACACGCAAGCAAAACCGGAGTAGACGCGTCAAAGACCAAGCGAAAAAACTCCACGAAAAAATTCACAGCGCCGATCTTGTTCTTGTAGCCCCTCTCCACCACATTGTTCTGCGACATGATGGTGCGGAAGCGAAGTGCCAATTGCACCTCCAGGCTGAGGAAAATAACGTCTGGAAGCGTCTGGATTTCCCGTTCTAATTCTGGATCCCGAAAATGGGATATGAGATGGTAGGCGCGGAACTCGGATTCATTGGGGCAGTTCCCCCCGTGGTTCCGCACATCCAGGTAGATTTCCGTCAAAGTCTGTAGGGCTTTGTTGAACTGCTCTAGCTCTTGTTGCTGCGAATATTCCATACTGCTGCCGGCCATTACATGCAAAGAAAGGAGGTGGATCCTGACGATGCGCTCATTGCAGTCGATGGCCTCCGGGCCATAATAGTTTTGGTAGACGAAATCCTGTCGAATCGACCGTGTTCGGTCCCATATAAACGAGTGTGCCTCGGGCAATTGCGGGAGAATGGTGTCCACTATATAATCGAGGGTTTTGGTCAAAATCATGGGAGGACGCACATCGGAAGGTATTGGCGGCGGCTGCCCAGCGGCTGGTCTTGAAAAAGCTTTGACTGCCCTTTCCCTGGAGATTTTCTGTGTGACTGGGTCCTTTTCTAGTAACTTGACGTTATTCTCTAGCGACCGGCGCACACGTTCAAAAGTGGGACACATGTCGAGACACGTGCCCTGGAAGAAAATAGCGTCGTTGAGGTCCTTGGTGATATTTTCCGCATCCACGAGTCCCAACTGCTCCATCTTGGCACGCTCGGTTTCTCGCATTTTCTGGAACTCCTCATATATGCCCTGGAAATCTGCACCGCTATTGGCGCTCTCCATCTGGAGCATTTTCTCCTGATTGGCTTTATCCCACGGCGTTTGACGAAATGGGGGAGCGGCTAGAAGGCGGGGTTGCTGGAGCATATATCGAGGCACAGGTCTGGGTTTAGCTGGCTGTTGACGTGCCATAAAACCATACAATGAGGGGTCGGGAAACACGGGTCCTGCAGCAGCCACTTGTTCAGGGGTAAACTTCTGTAGTTGCTGGGCGCTTTGTCTTGGCAAGTGTTTTGTGATTACACTATCCTCGCCAACATCGGCCATTTCTTGGTCCTGCCTGTCGGCGCTCCTCTTACCAGCGGCAGAAACGCTGCTTTTGACTGCATTTGGTTGTTTTGTATTTCGGGACACATTGGCCTTACGGTTAGTCCGTTCTCCTGTCCGCTGGTTGTTTCTTGGCTTTTGTTTGCCCTGGTTCCCAGTATTAGCCTGCGCACTACTAGATGAGCCATTGACATTGGAATTCTGTTTTCCGGCCTGGTTCGCGGCTACCGAATTCGAGGTCCTGTTTGCATTGACGGCCTTTTTCCGGAGCCGCTGTGACTCTCCCGATTTTGCGGGGGGATTGCGTAAACCATTACGTTTTATCGCCAGCTGCTCACTACTAGGAGCGGACATTGGCTGTGCGGTCTGTGTGGCTGTCCTCTCCGTCGGCAGTTCAGAACTGGGGCGATTCTCGAATTTCGGTTTGTGCTTCGAATTAGGCAATCACCAATAGCACGAACCGCAGACTACTCTTGGTGATGTAAATGTGTTGTGACGGTGAACACTGATCTGAGCGCTCAATATGTGGAAGCACAATCGGGTCACGTGCGCGAAAATCGGAGGTGAGGCAGTGGAAGAGATAGGACACTTGGCTGCGAAATACGGGAGTTGTACGACCTCGTTCAACTTCTGATGCCTCAAAGCAATCTCAGCTTGTAGGGAAAACTCGGATTACCACTAAAATCCAACACTTATCTTTTAAGATCTTCAAGGCAGGTCACTGGATGATCAGGCCTCCGTACATGATGTATTCGCTAAGCTTACAGTGATTGAGAACAAATAGAAAGTACTGGAAACGAAAGAAAATGAGAATCACCGAATTTCCTTTTGGAAAGTCAAAGGTACGAAAAGTGGCTCCTAGGAAGTGTTTGCCAAGCAGTTCAAAACGCGAGAAACGTAAGTTATCCAAAAAGGAGGGATGTTGGGTGTGTTAATATTTGATGCGACTTGATAAACCGGTAAGAGCTGGAAACAGACTTATATGCCAATAAATGCTGAAGAGCGTTTCAGGAAATGATGGGGGTTTTTTTTCTCTGTCGGCTTCAATGTTAGCTTTCACAATAATGTCCTCATTGAAGTCTATGAATATCATGTGCCCTCTAAAACTGCTCGTGAACATACCGGAAAATGTGATTACTAGAATCGCCTGACGAAGCCTGAATACTAAAGTCTGATCAGGAAGATTAGAGATCAAGGACCACCCAGGGTTCAGAACCTAGTCTTGCCAAGACTTCTGTCGATATTTATTGGCTTTTTGTTCTTTTTCTGTCCTTAAGTTTAACCAACATTAAAGCTCTTTTCACTAACTTACTTAAAAATGCACTAAATCACATCCATCTGTACACATCAACCACGAAGATACTAGTAAAAGTCCTACTTTCCATTCAAGTTAACGCATATCATTTTCCTTCACGCGTACTATAGAATGACAAAACTTCTCGCTTATCGCTTAAGCCTACTTCCCCTAACAATCAACAGAAGACTAGAATTCTGTTTTGCTAATATTTATTGAAAATATTACCAGGACACTCTCTTTTGTCCTTAATAACGTTTAAGTAACAATGTTAAGGGCATAAACACAAGAGATTTCAAAAGAGGAAAAGGTGCAGTCCACACTCATAGAAGTTTTAGCATCCGCCAATCATTGATAAAAGAGTATCTGACGTACTGAGCTTGACCTGGTGCATTTCATAGATTAGCAATAAATACCGGAAGTTCGTTCCGGCCATTTTATTGGTGCAGAAACTGCAGCAAGTTATATGCCTTCATGATATCCTCTTAGTAAAATGGGCTTGTCAAGACTATAAGAATTCTTATTTTCCCGAATTGCGAGATACTTGCTCACCTATTTCTGGGCTGGAATAGTGTTAGACGTCGTAGTATTTCAGATGCAAATAAGTCGTACCTACAAAATATGGCTGAACCAAGGTGAGACCAGAACTGTTGGCGCTGAGCTAGGTTTGCTTATGCTCTTTTCAAGAAGGAAGGAAGTAATACCTACACTTCGAAAATATCACTTTAGTATTGTTTTCGTGGGTCAGTGTGAAACGTCAATAGATTTTGTCATTAAGTAGTTGACTAACACAACCCTGGATCCAGAATTGGCCCGTTGAAGCATCTGCCTCTTACATTATGTCTAAACTTGTCTTGTCTCTCTTCTATTGAATATTTGAAGCTATTTGCGTTATATTTGTTTCATCCCTTGCTAGGGAAGCCTATTATTTGGAATGCCGAAATGTTATGTCCACCCTCTCCCAAAGGCAGATACTACTTCTCTAGGCAACTTCCAATTTGCGATGGGCGTCGCGATTGTTTTCGTCAAGCTTTCTAGCTGAAGTCAATGTGCTTTTGTACTTCGAGGAAGCACAAAACGTCTCTTTTTTTTTTCTTTTTTCTTTTCCTCGTCCCCAATCCTCCCCTTTCCCTCTTAGTAGTACTCAGGATTTCTTTCCAAAGCCCTTGAACTTCATCCAACCAGGAACCGCGTATTTGATTTTCTCACCACTAAACCCCATCGACATCATATCGCTTTTGCTGTCTGTGCTCTTCGTATATTTCTCATGCTTTCCTTGCTTCACCACCGGGGAAGGCAGATCCTCGCTTGAACCTGTCAACGTTTGTCCCCCGATACTCAAATCACTCATGCTGCTGTATGCATAAGACTGGGACAGCCGCTTTGATTTGATTCTAGAGCAGTCATACTCAAATCTAAGGTTGCTGAGACCCATCATGATGAGTTGTAGACGCTTCTCAAGGTCAGTCCTCGCAACTCCCACAATTTCATGAGCACTTTGCAAATCATTTAAGGTCGTGGCAAAGGTGGCTTCGTAATCTGGGTTCTCAGACTCGCTCAAGATTCTTGTCTTTTCAATCAACTTCTCATATCCAGTGCATTGGTTGATCAAAGTCACGTCAACGGAATCACTCACCTTATTCAAGCAGAACAGGCTGTAGATATCCAAGATCTCTTTGTTGCTGCGAACAGCGGTGTCTGAAATTTCAGCCATCGTGCCGACATAATCTGGAAACTCGAGCCGCAACTGTAGAATAGCCTCTTGTGCCTGCTCCAACATGATAATAGCTTTACCAAGCGACTCCGACAAGCCTCTAGTAAGCTCTTCTGCCTTCTTCATTGAGGGTTTCGACTTGTCCGCCTTGCCAATAAATTCGAGAAGAAGGTTAAACTTGGTTCCAGAACCGCTGGTCAATGACAATGCTGACTCTATTGTACCTCTGATTTTGGCGAGCCAGGCAACGTATTCAAAGATCTGGTTTGTTGCAACATCAGCATGATTCTCTCCAGAAAACGTGAAGAAATCAAGGAAGAGTTCAACCATTGGCCTAAGCTTATCCATGTCAAGTTTAATCTCTGGTGTTGAAGTACCTTCACGACACTTCTCGAGCTTAGCCCACAATTCATCATCTATCACTCTTCTCTCGTCAGGACTGTGAGGCTGGGTGAATTCTCTCACAGAGAGGAATCTTTCATCCTTCTCAGGTTTGGATTGTCTCAACGAGCTCTTATATGGTGCACTAGAATTGACGGAGCATCTCTTGACCATGTGTGGAGCAAGGACCTTGTTGCAAAGCTCAGCTTCAGCAATCCC
>JAJMHQ010000021.1:0-208956 GCA_030583255.1 Metschnikowia kunwiensis
CGAAGATGTTGCTGAAGTTGTGGAGTTGAAGTATCCACTAAAAGAGCTAGAAAGCAGACTTTGGAACTGGCTGTTGGTTTCGCCCAGAGTGGAAGCAACAGAATTTTCTGAGCTTGAAGAAGAATCGGAAGACGAAGTCGATGTAGCACTGGTGGTCAAAGATGAGTTAGAGGATTCGCTACTCGTCTCGCTTGAAGATGCACTCGAGATAACGCTGGTGGTATCACTGGATGATGCACTTGAAGTGACAGCTGAAGACTCGCTAGACGAGGCACTAGACGACTCACTCGAACTAGAGGTGGTACCAGATGATTCACTGGACGTTGCACTTGAGGTAGCACTAGAACTTTCACTAGAATTGTCGCTGGAGGTTGCACTTGAACTTTCACTTGATGCTTCACTTGAAGTAGATGATTCACTTGAGGCGGCACTAGACGTGGCGCTACTGCTAATTGGTGGAAACAACGAGGTGGTAGTATAGAACACACCCGCAGAATCGGTATTCACGTCAACAACTCCAGATTCAGTGGCAACAGATCCGTCAGAGCTCGTCGTCGTAAAAGTGGTAGTGTACTCCTGGAATTCACCCACCACACTGGTCGTGGTAGTAACAGATCCATTCTCATCCGTCGTCACAATCACAACATCCAAGTCAGTGGAAACAGAACCATCTGTTCCCGTTGTGGTCACAACCGTGGTGTACGTAGTTAAATCTGGAAACAAAGAAGTACTTGTGTAAAAGACTCCATTACCGTCTGTCGTAACGTCAACAACACCTGACTCCGTAGCTACAGATCCATCACTACTGGTCGTAGTAAGCGTGGTGGTGTACTCCTGGAACTGGCCCACTACCGAGGTGGTGGTGCTTTGGGATCCACTACTATCAGTAGTGACAACCACGACATCAAGATCAGTGGCCACAGAACCATCCGTGCCAGTAGCAGTGACAACAGTAGTGTAGGTGGTAAATGTTGGAAGCACCGTTGGGTAAGGTGGAAAGTCAAAATCACAAGAGCAGGCGCTAGGAGCATCCTCGGGAGGCGCACCCGTATAGCTCACACTGAACACGCCATGGAGAAACTGTTCTTCCAGGCGTCCAGCACCAATATTGAAGTTGAGCACAATCTGGTCAAACGAAATAGACATCAAACCCGAGTAGTAGTTGTAGCCCAACCCTGTGGTAGGCTGGTCGAAGACAATGACATTGCCATATCCAAAACCTGCAATAGTGTAAACTGGCAAGGCCCCGATAGCTTGACCCATCCCCACAACATTCAACTTGGCACTGCCAGAAGCCAAGTTGATGGTCTGTTCTGTGTCCATGTAGAAGTCGCTACCAAAATCCAAAGTGAGCTCTGCATTGTCTGAAACAGTGATACAGCCGGAACCTAGAATTATGGTTTGCTGTGTCCAGAGCATGTTGAACAAGCACACAGATCCATCGTTGGTAATGGTGGACGGTGTGTCTCCGCTTACCGACTGTTTGAGTACTGCAGAGGTGGCAGTACCTGTGGGCTGTTTGAGCACTATCATGCCAGTATTAGTCCAATCACCTCCAGACGTGATAAGAGTAGTAGGACCCATGGCACCAACGTACAACTTGCCACTATTCGAAAACGTGGTGGTGGGAACGATGGATATATAGTCAAAGTTGCCAACAAATCCGCTAATCACGACTCTCCCGGTGTTCAGGAACGTGGAACCGTAGATTAGCAAAGTCAAGCCCACATTGGGTCTAGGGGTCATATAGAGATCGCCCTGGTTTTGCACACTGACCACGTAAATTTGGCCACCATCCAAAAGAGAGAAGAAAACACCTTGGTTCACTATGAGCTCTGCCGCAGAAAATGTACCCACGGGCACCTGAATTGTATTTTTAGTAATTGTCAAAGCCATCACTAGACTGAGGAGGTACGTCATGGCCATGGCCACCGCCCCAAAACTCGGATTCATAATGAAGGTAGACTTTCGAAATAGACACTTTAAGAATGGAACCTTCAAGAATAGAATCTGTAGGAATAGAGCGGCACAGGGCAGATCGCTTGTTTTTATCTTCCCATATCACTCGTAAAGACCCTGGGATATGCGCAAGCGCAATTTTATTTTGCACCCACATTCGGCTTCATGCACACCTGGGGCGGGTTCGGAAAAAGCGTCGCAATCTCGCCGCCTCGACCCCATACAGTTCGGACTGTGTACTATCTGTGTTGTTGTTCAGATACGCCCATAGTATGCATAAGTTTTCGCATGGCGCTCGTATTTAGAATACGCAAGGAGAAGCCGCTCGCTTTTCCGGTCCATCCATACGGGAGGTGAAGTCAAGTGGTGGTGTGGTCTCCAAAAGTGGTGTGGACTCCAAAGGTGGAGGGCTAGTGCCTCCTTTGTGACAGTACGACCACGCAATGGTGTAGGTTAACTCGAAATCAAGCATTGTTGAAAAACACTAAATCTCTAAATGCACCAAAGCTCACTGGGGTCTTTTAGTGTCGGCCCACTGTTGATTGGTTGACTCGCATGCGCTTAACTGAAAGGTAAGTTCGTAAGCGATCACCGTTGCTTCGGCTCCCTCATAAAACTGAGCACTCGCTTTGAAATTATTTTTGACAGATCCTGTCAAACGAGGACATCCATGTACTTCAGCCCGGTACATGGAGAACACAGGTGGTTGGTCTTGGCTTCTTCAGCGGTGCGGCCACCCTTAGCCAGGAAAAGATTCCATCCCTCTCTTCAGGCAGTAAGGGCTAAATGCTTTAACTCTTCATGATTCGTAAAAGGGCAGATATCTTTTCTTCTCGTATTTGAAGTCGCGAAACGTCGCGCCGAACAATTTGGTATCCGTGCATGCAGTGCGACTCGAACAAAAGCAAAACTTTAATGTTGCCAGCACGGGAGTTCCTGTTTTGCTGATACTGTCTACAAAACAGCTGATGTTTGAAGTGGCGAAAATCGGGCCAACAAACAAAAAAAATGGACCTATCGTACGCTGAAAATAAGGTTTGGGGCGGACCCGTGATCATGCATCTGTGCATTCTCTGCGTTTACCCCAGGTACTTACCACAGAATTTCTTGGCAAAATTGGCTTTCGCGACAGAAATGGATGCGTACGTTCCCGTTTTGATGCCATCGATTTGTTGCATGACTATGAGTCGTAAATGAATGGTGGCCAGTCCTTTTATTTTTCAGTGTATGAAACTGAAAGGGGGGTATTTTGTTCGAAGAATTATCAGTCGTGGAGTAGGCAGAATATCCATTTGTATGCTGATAGAGGCCACCACGAAAACCCAAACTGATGTCTAGTAGAGCTGGTTGGCTAAGTAGGGTCCGAACTTAGTCCAACGTGCGAAACGGTTGTATCATTGCAGTAGAAACAACTGCTTCCCTTACACTAACGATATAGATAGGGCAAAACCGCTCAATTCCTTCGACTCTACAAAAGAACCGGGGGTTAATTCAGATACACAGGGGAAGAACCAGCTGGCCCTTCATCTCCATCAATCACTTGGGGAGAATGGAGACGACTCATCGAACAAGCACGCAACATGAAATGGCTGATACTCCAAAGCTCTCCCGTTTTTTACAATACCCGTTTGATCGACATGAACGGGTTATCATAATTGAGGCGGTTCCAGTCTTTCAGGACCGAGGGTGTCTATGTAGTTTTTAATTATCTGTTGTTGGCCATGGTGAAGAACACGTGAAGTGGCCTTGCTATCGTCCAAAGCTTGATTAAATTGCATTTGACACGAGCAAGGCCAGAAAGAACAAAAAGCTCATTCTGGGTTTCGAGGCACAGCTGCCAGCAGTCGTGCTCGGGATTGGCCAGCTGGTGAAAGCCGTAAACGCCGTGGAATTTTCAACTGGTGAGCTCACGGTAACCTGCGCGAACGACTCGTTCTTAGATGTAGGAGTCCACCCACTTGCCGAAGATATAGCAGAGCCAGTGACACCACCTTTATCGCCTGTTCTCTCCCCGAGACGCCCTCCATCGATAGATGCGCTATTAGCATATCTGGCAGTAGCAGGAAGGTCAACCGTGGAGAAGGAATTTGAAGTGTTCGGTAACCATTCTGTGGAACTTCCTTCAGCAGTGAGACTACTGATACGGGTGGCTTCAGAGCCACTCGGAAGCAACGTCTCCCCTGGTGAAATGGCATGACAGGTCAAACAGACATTTTCTGACCTGGAAGAGACATTTGAACTGGAAGATCTCTCTGACAAAGAGGCAGTGAGTATGAACACGTCAGAGGCAACCACAGATGCCTGTTGCGAGCTACCAGTATCGATCTTTTCGTCTGTTGTGGGAGCATATGATGCAGTCAAAGCAGGACCGATTGTCAGCGATGCTTGGTTATTATGGTAATCAGTGCTATCGAGATCCGGTGCAGTAGAGTCAGCATTCGATGAAGAGAACGTAGTGCTAGAAATATCGCCAGTAATAAAAATATTATCCCCAGAAACAGTAGGACCGGCATCACTGGACATTGGCAACAATTCCGTTATAACAGAGCTGACACTCGCCTCACTGACAACCTGGCCAGAGCTCTCACTTGTGTAAAATTCCCTAGATGTACTGGAGTAATCGTGTGCTTTATCTACCCCAGAAGAGCTTGTTGTGATGTAGACTTCTTCGGAAGTCAGAATGACAAGAATCAGAGTCAGCTGACCAGGGCTCGCGGCATCCGAGGATTGAGTAGTGGTGGAAGCTGACCGTGCATCACTCAAGATCGCATAGTCACTGGCTGACAAACTTATGATGGCTGAACCGGGTAACACACTTATGGGTTCGTTGGTTGGGTTTCCGTCAGCTGTCGAAAAGGGACCATCAGATGTATACAGAGTACCTCCCTTATCAGACACGGTGGTAGATTCGGGGCTAATATCAGGGAAAGCTTCACTAGACAAGACAAGTATCAAAGAAGCTCCAGGTTCAGCGACAGAAACAGAAATTCCAGCGATATCGGTTAAAATAGCCTCATCGGTTCCAGCAGAGGGTGCTCCAAGAATTTGCAGCATCCTAGTCATACTCAATGATTCAGACGTACCCAAATTGAAGATCGATGAGTTTAACCATTTAGCGGGGTTTGTAACTAACGGCGCAATGCTACCTAAGGGGGAAGTCGGTGGGATCGCGGGCACTGGGGTGGACGAAATCACAGCCACGGGTTCTGTCATTTCCTTTATGCTGGAAGAATTTGAAAACGACACCGATTGATGTAAAGTGAGACTTTGTGATGCTTGAGTCGGGACAAATGACTGGTCTCCATCACCTTGTGTGAGCGAAACTGCACTGGAATACGGTTCCGACGATGATGAAGCAAGATCAGAACTCGCCGTAATGGCACTCGTATCACCACTTTTCGAAGATTTTGCGATTTTAGAAGCTCCACGCAGATGGTCTCCTTCGGTGATGGTTGTGCTAGAGATAGGTGATGGAACCTCCCTGTTAGATGATGCAGAAGTCTCAGAAAAAACGACATCCATCAGCTGTTTTCCGTCACTTGAAGTCATTGTGGCACCAGTTGGCATATTTGCCCCGTGGGATGTCGTAGTTTCGTGCAGAAGTTGAATCGTGGCTGAAACACCTGAGATCGATGCCATGGAACTAGACAAAGCATCCGCTAAATGCGACGACATTTCAGCCAGTGAGTCATTAAACATTATAGCCAGTTCACTCCCAATGCCCGAAGAAGTCGCAGCACTAATAGAATGTTCAATCGAATAAGCCGTGCTTATGACCGTCGGAAGCTGTACCACAACTGTCGGCTGGCTTCCGTCATCCGCTATTATAGTGACAGTGCTCGTATAAAATTGAGTCCAGTACGACGTTGCGGTGGCCATGGGCAGTTGGACCAAAATTGTAGGCTGTATATTGCCACCTGGCACCATGGTGGTGGTCGCGGTGCCATTGTTAGTCCAGTACGACATAGACTTTGCGAATGGGTAAAGAATCCCAACTTCCGGCGGGTCCCCGCCATGCCGCACTCCTGTAGTTGTGCTGGTGTATGTTTCAGTCCAGTACGAAGTTGCCGTGGCCATAGGAACCTCAACCACAACCGTGGGCTGGCTTCCGTTACCCGGAACAATAGTGGACATACTCGAAAACAGCTCTGTCCAGTACAACGTCGACGTTGCTGGTGGGAGTAGCACCACTACTGTGGGCTGTGCGTCCTCAGGTATTTCCGTGTCGGAACTGGTGTATTTCTCTGTCCAGTAGGAAGTCGTCGTAGTGTGCGGAAGCTGTACCACTACAGTGGGCTGCCCTCCGTCGTACGGTGTTACGGTGGTAGTGCTGGCCTCCCCATTTGTCCAGTATGACGTTGAAAGTCCAGGCGGAAGATCTAGGTAAACCGTGGGCTGTCCACCGCCAGAAGGTGTCACAGTGGTAGCACGAGCCCACGAGTCCGTGCCATAGCTGGTGACAGTTTCGGGCGGGATATCGACTACAACCGTGTAGGTTTCGCCAGGACCCCCGGTTACGGTTCTGGAGGTAGTTACGTTTCCAGTATAGTACTTTACAGTGGTGGTGGGCGTGGGCACCTCCACGTACGTGCCGAAAACGGAGCCACTACCTAGCACCGTGGTCGTGCCGGACTCGCTCCATGTTTTCGTGCTGGTGGTGCACTCCTCCTGGATGTGGTAGATGTGGCTGCCTATATCCGCCTCGATCCAGCCTGCCGGAGACACGAAGCGTAAATAAAAACGCGCAGGTCCGTTCCAGTTCACGTACACCACCTTGACGGGGTAGTACACACCCGCGGTGAGGTTGAAGATTGCGAGCGCGGTCACCGGCCAGAGCGCTTTGAACGACAGGCCGCTGACATCATTAAACACGATGCCGCAACATGTTCGGCCCGCGCCTAGCTGCAAATAGCCACCGTCGTCCGCAAACATGTTGAATAGATAGTTTCCCGTTTCGCGCGCGAGAAAATACCCCGTGATTGCGACGGTAAAGTTGGACGGAGTGATTTGGTAGCCGTAGAGCTCGCCGTGGGTCACTGTCGCGTCCGGGTTTTTAAGTGAGAAATTGATTTCCTCCACGCCCAGCACTGTCTGCAAATATCCGAATTGCTTGTAGCCCTCTTTGTAGAATTCTGGCTCACTTTGGAACGCTTTGTTGAGGAGAGGGTACCTGTAGAAGGTCACGTCAAAGCCAGTGTTGAGCACGTTGGGCGAGTAACACCCTTTCAACGCGGCCAGCGCTAGCATAAGAAAAAGAGTAAAAACGAAAAACAGGCAATACATTTATCATGAATTTATTTGCGGTAAAAGGAAAGGCCGCCTATCTATATCTGTGGGTTCGTGCAGCGAGTCTCCAATCTGGGTCTATATTAATTGCTGCGAAAATAGGCGAAGCAAGATTAGGCGGCTTCGCAACGTCCTCTTGAATACATGTTGCTGTATTAAGGAATGAAAATTACAGATTTGATTGTTTTCCCGTTGCTTGTGGAACAGCGTAAGGTACTTTTGGTGCTTTACATAGATGACAAGTTTAGTCTCCGCTGATGACTAACCTTCATTGGCTACATGAGCAGCTGCAAGACATATGATGCCCTATCTTCGGTGCATGAATCACGGAGTTGTCATCATTTTCTTCCGGAGCGTGTCACCAAAACAGTAGTGACATCTGCGAGTATCCATTGGGCAAATTACTGAAGGTGTCCCGCCGGATTCTCATATCTTGAAGAATAAAGCCACACGACGTAGTCCATAAATTCTGGTTTTGCAGTACCCTTGTCATATCCACTTTGAAAAGCTTCTGCCTGCGACATGTGCCCTCGCCTTTTCTTGTCCTCCACTGGCCGACAACTACACGGGTGAAAAGAAGCGGGGTAAACTGCTTACCGATCTCAAGATTTTCTTGATGTCGGCGAACGCCGCCGGGCAAGAGCAGCAATAAGCGGATGGGGTCAAACACAGCAATCGAGAAAAAGGTGAATATAATCAACTCCGAATTTCGTTTTCCATCGTGGCCCGCTAAGCGACAGTTCGGAGCTCCATCGGGGTTTTCTTTTTTAGCTATCCATCCTATTTTTGGCAGAAACACCAGATCCTCAATTATTCAAAAGCAACATACTGGTGGATACGGGTTTCCAACCACCAAAATCAAGTGCTTTGCATGTGACAGATCTCTTTGAGTCCCCCTCAATAAACCTTAACTGTTTAAAGCTAAAGAAAGCAACATGCTCAAGCACTGATAAAATTGGACAAGCCCGACTACAGGCCTGCCCAAGACCAATGTTCTTGTGACTCAAGTCGTATACATACGCATTTCGCAAGAACACATCCAATATTTGGGTCTCGTCACCATGTGAAAAAAGAAAAGGGCATTTTCTTTCTAATTTGACAGTCGCGTCGGGTAGGGAACCAGAATGGTGTTGGTGGCCAAGTCAAAAAAGGGAAATTTGTCACCTGACTGGTCACAATCAACTCGTATTTGATGTGGAACGGAGTGGATGTTTGTTGATCGGCCCAGATGCAACAGTTGTTTTAAGAAACACACTTTCTATCCAATCACTTGAAACCCACTAAAGATGTAGCAAAGTGACTTCTCCACCGGGCGCAGTCACATTCCCAGAGAGGCCAAAGGATTCTTTAGAGCCAAGTTTAGCCGAAAAAATCAAACACCATATTTGTTGAGATACGACCGGTCCCGATTCCGAAGAGTCGAAGTTGTATTTGGGCAAGACTTTTTCGCTACAACTAGTGAGCCCCTGCCCATTGATAAGTGATGGAGAAATGCAAGCCATTTCACCGTTGAGCTTCAGAAAAAATCTACATTGGAAGGCTAAACGACGGCAAAAAATACTGAGACTTTTTTTCCCACGCCTTGAGTATGTGGTGCTCAGTAAAAGCCCTGATGTGGAGGAGAGCTTTCATTAGTCATCCAAATTTCGGCGAATGTGAGTTCTAGGTCAGAAGCACGATGATTTGATCCTTTTAATGCCGACCTAATTGAGGGAGAGAAATATCTGACAAAAGTTCAACGATGTCGTAAGAAAGGTTGCTCTCCGGCCACTCGCAGCCAGAGTTGGTCACGTGAGTTACTCCGGTTCCTTCTCCAGCGACACACCCTCTCAGGCGATGTTTTTGATGTAGTCTTAGCCGATAATAGTAGTAATTCACGGTTATTTGGTCTTTTATTTCAATAGTGAAATTATTTTCTCTAAGAAGAGAGTCTTGTGGGTGCAAAATTACATGCAGATTCTCGTGGTGTCACCTTTAGGAACAACAAAAATGTTCTCCAAAAATCGAAATCGTCGAAATAAGGTTTCACTCTACTAACTTGAACCCCTTGAGCTGACTTGAATTTCATTTACTAGTTTTTTGGCAAATTCTTCAAAGCCTTTTACTGTGGTGGTGTTTAACAATTTATTTTTGTTCTCAGCGCTCGCTCTGTGCGGGGCCTAAGTCATTCTCCAAGCCCAAGGTGGACGAAAGAACACAGTCAATGTCGAGTATAAAGTACTAGGATTGTTAAATCATTGCAACAGTTAAACAAAAATGGACGCTATATAAATACGAACGCTATATAGATATGAACGCTATATAAATATGAAAGCTATTACATACATGAAAGCTATTCAAATATGAAGCTGAATATGCCGAAGTACGTCCATTGATGATCAGGCGCCTCCTCGCCTCTTGAGTGTCATTTCCTTGAAAAAAGTGGCTTTAGGTTCATGTGTCCTCCCACACACAGCCTCCTGTCTCTCCTGCTTCCCCGTCAAACCCACGTGACATCTACGTGTTGGTGTCAGATAAGTTTCATCTAGCTAGTAACTAAAACTTACTCGTATGGTACAATCCATTCTCTCGACACCTGGCAGACCCTAGAAGCCACATACCTGTCTTGGCCAACGCCCCAGGAATATGGAACTAAATCACAAGCAACGCTGCAAACAACACGGCCAAAGTACTGACGTATCTTTGTTGAGCATCTGCCTCGTAAACCTTTGCAGGAACTTCAGGCACCGAGCCCGCGTCAGACATCTCCGCGAGAGATACAAAAGATGTCAGAAGACTGATGAAGCTCTCAACAGCCGTCGCAATATCAGCACTCGTACTGGTAGCCTGAGATTCTGGCACACAAGTTCCGTAGCACTCGGGTGGTGCCAAAGTGTGAGTGTGAGTTTCTGTCCTCGTGTGGTTGTCGAGGTTTGCTTCGTTTTTCTTAAATCCAACGGTGGTCGTGAGTGTTTGAGTGAGTGTAGTTGTACTGGAGTCACCACTCTCACTAATACCGCAGGCAGACGCCAGCACTGTCGCTGTTTCATTGGTGAATTTGCAAACCCTGGAAACGGAGCAGTCGACAGCACCATCGACAGAGGCGTATAACAGGATAATGGAGTCCTGCGTTTCCTCAGAGCACTCCTCCTTTTTGTCGCAAACGGCCAGCATGCAAAGCTTCTTTTCTGTTTCATTTCTTTCTCCATCTGGGATAGTACACGAGATCTCACGCCCAGTTGAAAGATGCATGCAACCTGCGTCTTGCAAACCATTCGAAAGACCAGTTCCAGCACCTACACTTATTTCTGCATGTACACTGAGCGAATTCAACCCACTCACTTTGTCTGACCCTGGAGCGCCTACCGCAATAGTGGCCCCGACTTCTGGTTCCAAGATGTCATCAGCAACATTGACTTTTCCAAGACTAGCAGGATGTGTCAAGTTGGAAGCTATTCCATAAGACATGTTTACCAGCTTGCTTGAAGAAGATGAAGCGAACTTTTGAGAAGTATTCGCAGGAGCCGGCACCTTCTCTCTTGGCAAGCCCGTGGATCCCTTGGATGCACGTACCGTAGTAGAAGAAGCAGTTGCGGCTGCAGCTGCAGCAAGAGATGTATTTTCCGTTTTTGTGGGATAATCTGACTCAAAACCAGGTACGTTTACCAACGGAGTGGATGAATTCGGGGAAACATCTGGGACACTCGCAGCCTCTGAAGGAATCACTGTGTGGATTCTGGGGGCATCCTGGGGTGAATTGGCAGGAGTCTCTATTGGCTGGTCTGGCTGGACGAGATTTGCTGGCGGATTTTCCAAAGCCTCGCTCCCAATATCGGCATCTAAGTCTGACTCAGAGGGATTCTTCGTATCCTGAATCTCGTCTGTATTGTGGATCTCATTTTCTTGCGTCTCATCCTCGGTTCCCTCTGTCTTTTGAATCTCGCTTATATTTTGGATCTTTTCTGAAGTACCGGAAGCAACCTCTGCCAATGGCGACTTAGTCACGTGGTCATCATTGTCACCGCCGTTAATACCTTTATTGATACCGTCGTTGATGCCTTTATTGACACCTTCATTGACAACTTCATTGACACCTTCATTGACACCATCGCCGATAACCTCGATCGTCTCGGGTACCACGATTATCTCCTCCACCCCTTTTTCCAGCGAGGCACCCTCGTCTAATGGGAGTATCGAATCTGGGTTCTGTGGCACGGATCTTTGTGGCCTGTTTTTCTTCGCTCTTTGCGGAGTCTTTAAGAAGGAACCCCGGGGTAATTCGGGGAGACCCGAATCGTGGACGACTGCATCGACCACAAGAAGCGACGGCTCGGGCTCGTCGATCGAGTAAAATGACAGATCGCCATTGGACTTATCAAAGAAACTCCAGTACTCCAGCTCCGTCAGCAGGTTCGGCACATAGCTCTCGGAAAGATCGGTGGGGTAATACACTGATAGCTTTGGCTGGTCCCCGTTTGTGGACGCGTTTTCGGTATCTACGAATCCGTTCAATGACGAACTAACAGAGCCCACTTTCGCCTCGTGGAACCAGAACTCAGACTGGCTAATAACCTCGCCGTCATGGAGCAACTTGAGCTCAAGCAGCGAATCGACTCTTTTGTTCACCACGGAGATTCTGACGGGATAGGGTGTGTCCGCCACCAAGCCCTTGTCGTAAAAGCGCCTCTCCTTTTTCTTGTCGTCCTCAATCTGCAAAACAGGCAGCACCTGGTCTTCGCCAATGTGGAACGCAGCGCCAGCCTGAACGTTGAACTCAAATCTGTAGGTGCCCGTTTTCTTGACTCTGACAAAACCAAAAAGCTCAATTGCAAACTTGCGCAGGTTCACGGCCGTTCCATAGATCGTGGCCCGGTCTTCGAGGGCGGAAACCACTCCCTCATTTTCGAAGGACGTGAGCTTGGCATCTCTCACCAAGTCGTACTTTTTCTTATCTGGGCTCGCAAAGAGCCGTTTTTGGAAGCCCTGGTTGAGGAGATCGATCGTGCCGCACGACCTCAATAACTTCTTGTTGAAGTGCGTGCTGGAGAAGGGCAGCAAACCCGGCACTGCCTGTCGCACATGCAACGAGATGTCATTGACGTATTTTCCTGAGGGGGCCATGAACAGCAACGACACGTACGCTGGTGTTTCATGCACAGTCCGGGTAACATACTGGGCCACTCTCATGGGATAGACACTGCTCTTCTGGAGGTGCACTGTGAGTACTTCCTTGCCCAGAGTCCTAATAACGTGGTCCGTGGACACACTGTTGTAAGCGTCCGAGTGGCACGTATCGCCCGCGCCAATCTGGAAGGCAGCTCCGTGCAGAGCGTCCAAGGAAAACTGGTACTCTCCCGACTCTGGGGCCACGAAGTACGCAGACATTTCTTTCACCACGAGGTCGGTTTCCTTCACCCGCGAGAAGTCAAAGTCCACGTTTTCGACCGGCGCCATCTGGCCCGCGAGCGGGAACTTGCCGTGGAGATTGTCGTGGAATTTGCGGTCGCCCCTGAACGTGTAGTTGTAGGGCACGTTGTAGAGGCGGGCCTCGAGTCCCGGCGTGAGGACTGCGCTGGCAGAAGCGGCCAACGCCATAAGCGGGAAGGAGAGTGCTTTCATGGTTGCGAATGAAAACCCCACCAGGGAACCACGCTTCCTTATATAAACCCCCGATTGCGATCAATGTTTACGCTGGCTCGGGGTGACGACGGGCCTATCCCGGTGCGGATTCATTGTGCCACTACAATGGCGATGCATCCACGGACGCGCTTTTCGCCAGGATCGACGTCTACGCTGGCCAATGGATGCAAGCGGATTGAAAAGGCCGGGATTGTTCGTAAACACGCCTAAAGCGGGAGGTCGTCGCCGCACGTCTCTGCACGTTTCTGCACGTTTCTGCACACGGGCGGATCTGGCAAATCCAGTCCGCAAAATCATGGCCACGCCGGAAGCAGGCTACAATGTGGTGATTTTGAGGATTCCTGGCGGTCCGCGCGAGGAAACATTCGCCGCAACGGGCGATATATATTGCTCTCTGTCGATCGCTAGGCGACTAAGCGAATACGTACATACGATTGCCTTTAACGATCGTTTTCGGCTGTTTTACGTAGGCGGATTGCGGCGACAGGAAAGCCGTTGCGGTCAACAAACATGGGTTATCGCGATGTTTGTTGTTGCTGACCGTGTCTGTTTTGCGGGAGTTGCACCCATCTGTGCACCGCGTGGCAGAGAAGGTAAACAAACAAATCCAAGAGCAAAAGAAGGTGATCTTAGGGTAGTGTTTCAGATGGTGAGAGGGCATTTCGCTGGATGAGTTATCGTTGCTATTATGACTGCTATCTGCCGGTGAGAGTAGTGGACATTATAAGTACAGAAGAGTCATACTTCCCCGTAGTTGAGGTAATCAATAAATATTGATGATGTACTCAGGCATAGAAGAGAGTTGTAATAGAATCATTCTACTTGGTATTCTTATGTAACCGAACCACGATCACCAGAGTGATAATATAGACCCTTCATCTAGTACGTAAACTGTGCGGACTTCACGCAATTATGTTTTCCGAATAGATCCGCCTGTGAGGCCGTGATGCTCATCCTAACTCCATCAATTGATTAAAGATCGGGCTGAAACTGCCATTTTGCAGCCAACGCACACTTAGCTCGTAATAATGTCAAACAGGATACAGAAATTCCTAGATGTCTGTCGGGGAAGGTAAGATTCGTAGCACGGTGACTTCACATTCTCTAATTTGGTCAAGACAAATGCTTTATTACCGTGCGCATACTTTTATACAACACCTGCTGTACTCCATGTCTAACCACCAAATAGTCCACACGTAATGATTGTCAAAATGAAGCCATAAAAAGGGAGCGGACGGCCAGCAACTTGAGTACCAACCCCAGTTCCGCAGGCTCACCTGGCTGTGCTCTTCAAATTCTCTTCAGCCAAAACCGCCATGCCACCAAGTCCCACCAAACAACCTGGTCAATAGATGGTATGCACTTCATTCAAACGCACCAAACGTACCAAAAGCCCCTTCATCGGTTTGGTCTGCGGTAAAGCGAAAGACAGGTGAAACCTGGTGACCTGGTTCAGTTTGTTCCTCTTTCTTATGAGACGCCAAAAGTTAAAGTTGGCTCAGGACAAGGTCATAGAATAGTCCATGGGGATTTATGATCTTATGAAGGTAAGGAGTTGACCGAGGCCGAGGACCCCGTTTAGGCAACAATCCAGACGCCTGCCCTGCCAAAGATAGTGTACCGTCAAGCTGGGGACAGGTACATTTGGGTGGACTACGGCGAGAACGGCACGGACTTCGAATTGTCTTTCAGAATCCACAAGTTGATCCAGTTGGTCAAGGTCTTCAAGATCGAAAGTATTGTTGAAATGTCCCGGTGTGCGTTCCGTGTTGATTGAATACGATGAGTCTTGCACAAAGAAACAGTGGTCAACGTTGCTTGCCATCGAGAGGGAGATTTTCGTTAACAAATGGAAGGTGTCTCGTATCATCAAGTTGCCAATGGCGTTTGTATCACAGAAAGTGACCCCTGGGGTATTGGCAATCTCTCCATGGCACTGTCAACTGCGTCTCTCTTGTAGGTGGGATCTTGATAGCGTGTGGCTAGGTCGTAGCTGATTCTTTTCCCTCCACTTTCTTCTGGATCATGCTTTGGAAGAAGAGAGGGTGAAGTGTTCGTTCAAGGTGAGTGGAGCTTGCTTTTGAGCAGGTGTTGGCCAAATCTTGCATTGGAGATTTGTTTGGACGAGTACAACTCCGTGTAGCCAAAAAGCGTGTTTTACAACGAGAGGGTGAACATACATGGATCAATCCACTGCGAGGGAGCACAGCTCTCTGCCAAACTTCTCGAGAATGCGGTTTCTCGATGTATCCAGTGTCGTACGTATCCTCTGTCGTTAGTACACACAGGTATTATGTGTAAGATCAGTACTATGTGTGAGAGTAGTATCATAGAGTATGATGAAACTGTTTTCTGAAGGTGAGTTTCCCTTCATTCATCTCCTTTGAAACACTAGTAATATTAGAGTACCTCACTCAGCAACACTCTAAGGATCCTAGTCCAAATACCTTCACTTGCCCAAAGGCATCTGGACTATCTTCCGCTGGCCCAAACGCTCTATTTAACTACCCCCTTCTTTCCTTGCCTGAAATACCCTACAACACAAGACCGCTGTGCTGTTTTTTATCAACTCTCCAGTTTTTCCACACCGCAATCGCAGGAATCGCAAGCACCAAAATCGCAGTGGCTGCAATCGCACCGTCTCGCTGCGACTGGCCCCACGCGTAGTTGATGGCATTTCTCATCTCGGATCCTACGGGGTACGTCTGCTGTGTGGTGTATCCTCCAAGGTAGATTTTCTCGTAATCGGCCTTGGCACTCTCGGGCAAAGCCAGGCGAAGCTTTTCTGGGAAGGTATTAGTGTAGATGGCCGCAGCCACAGCATAGCCAATGGCACCCCCAACGCTGGAAAAAAGTCCAATCAAGGAAAGCATCAACGGAATGGCCCCCACATCTGCAGACGCCATAACGGCCATGTCCTCGCCGATGACCAAGGTGCCCCCCGCAAAAGCAATAAAAATCTGGCACATGACCACGTAGCCGATGTTTCGCTGCAGAACGGTGAACTTGATGTAGAGCCCCGTGCCGAGGATCATGAGTGGGAGCCCGAAGAAAAGACACGTGTACTTGAACGTTTTGATGTAGCGGATCCACAAGCCAATAACCACCGAAAAGAAGCACGACCCCACGTTGTAGATCTGCGTCATGTACCCGGCCTTGGAAAGCGTCAAGTTGTACACCACCAACACAAAGCTCTGGTAGTAGAGGTCCCAGCAGTAGAAGCTGAAGTACAAAACCGTGGCTAGCGCACACGCGCCAAGCACCGAGTTCTGTCTGAAAAGCTGCCAGCGTATGAAATGCGTGCGTGCAAAGAACTTTTCCCATATAGCGAAAACTGGGAAGAGGAGTGCACCGATCACCACCATGGCTATGAACGTGGCAGACTTATATTCTGCACGCCCGTACGTCTGCAAACTGAACGGAAGCAAGAAGAGAATGAACGCAGCCATCAAGAGAAACGCTCCCACGACATCGAACTCGTGGAAGTAGTGCACGATCGACTGCCCAGTGGAGCGGCCGCTGACCACGTGGTGCACAAGGCCCGCTTTCTTGGCCTTGATTTGGTAGAACTTGAACACCACCGCAAGTGGCACGAACACAAACACCTGTATTATGGCAAAAGCCCCATACGCCCATCTCCAGGACGAGTGGTCCGTGAAAGACTGCGCAGCCAAGGGCCCGGTGAATGCGGTGCATATGAACGGTGTGCTGGCATACGCAAACGCAAACGCCCGGTTCCGGAGCCCAGAGGTGTCTGCGATGAACACGTCTAGGATCAAGTACATGGCATCGTAGCCTATCCAATAGAGGACGTACCCAGCTGCGTAGCCGTTAGGCCCGTTGCACGAGGCAATCACGATGATGCCTACGATGTACACGGCTATAAACACTAGGAAGCCCTCTGCACGTCCCCACAACGTCAAGAGCTTAGCGATGGGCAACTTCAACACCCCTCCTATTATGGAGGCCAAGATCTGGGCGGTGGCGATCTGCGGGGCACTCTCGAAGTCGGCGTACGCGTACACGAGCACGTTCAGCCCGATGGACGAGTGGAGCGCCAACATGAAAAAACACACCCAGATCCAGAGATACGTGAGATAGAGCGCTTTTCTGTCCCACACTTTGAGCTGCGCCTCTGCCTTTTGCACACCGGGAGTGTCGTCGTCGGGGGACTCCAGCTCGGATTCCTGGGAGTCTTTTTCCGGGCTGGTTTTGGCGCTGCCGGCTGTTTCAACCTCGTTTTCAGAAGATGTGGCTTGGGGCCTGAGCCCAAAACGCTTTCTCATATACTCACTGGGTCCCGCCATGTTCTGCGCTTTTCACTACAAAAAACGACAGAAACGCCAACGAGCGGGCCATGCTTTATACGCCAGGGTCTTTGACGGCAATGCATACTGTGACGCCACACGTCAAAGCCCCAGGTCGCACGCCAGCTCTCTTTTCATTCGCTGGAGAGGGCTCACATGCATGCTGCTGCCATAAAAAAGAGATGAAAAAAGATTTAACCTGGGCTGCATAAAACTAGTGCGCAATTTTGTTATCTGATCAATCCGATGCCGTTCCGATCAGTAGCACGTCATTTCGCGTCTCGGCCCGAAAGATGGCTGTTTTTCCATTGGCTACACAGAGCCGCAACACAGAAAATTGGTAATTTTTTTGATTTATAACGGATAATTCTAATATTACTAATCTATACGAATGTAACATGGTGGCAGAGGCCAAGACAGGTGTGTTGACTCGTCCTGCATGAAGTAGGGGAATGCCGGCGCAAGTTGCACTACTCAATATTTCCGGAAGTGTGGAATTGGAAGTGTTTCTCAGCACAAGCAAAATATTATCAACATAATCATTTTATTTATTTGAATTTGTTTTTATTCTTAGGAAATTTAGGAAATATGTACTTTCAGCAACAACATCGTGAATCAAAAAGTTGATAAGTTCGAAAAATTACAAATGGTTTATAAATATAATTAATGATGTTTAATGTGACAAATTTCACAAAGAGGAGTTCGTTTACGACTCATCTTCAATTGTCGACCAATATGATAGTTTTACTATCATAAATATATATTAATGGATATAATATGAAGTATAAAGTAAAGTAGGAATAATAGGTTAAGTTAAATAGAAGATCTAGAAGAAACAGAAGTTTTAGTGGATGATTTATAAAGAAACATCAAAAAGTAAAAAAATAAGTCTAAGCAGATAAGACCTGTGAAGGTGAGATGAAAGAGAAGACGAAACGAGGTTATTGGGGGTGATCAATGTACGACGATAGCAACTAACATAGTAGGTGGAAGTAGAGTTCAAGGAGTAAGTCGGACCAGCTTCCAAACAAGCTTTGACTATAATGATCTAAGGACATAGCAGTGTAAACATCAAGCTTGGTGTTATATATACGATCCTAAGGAAAACTCTTCATTTACTAAGGCATGTAGAGCATTTGAGGAGGATGAAAAGATGCTTCACCAGCGCAAAAAGTAAAACTTTTTATAGAGTTGGTAGCGGAAGACTGAAGGAAGAATCCTTCGCTGTGAACTCAAAGTACATTCATGATTTGTATTGGTGTTGTCTCGTTGTAACTATGCAAAGATGGCTGGCCAAATAGAATCTGATTTTTCTACCGGTCCTTTTCATAATGCAAATCTAACGTTTCTCGCACGATTGTATCTTTTTGCAGGATCTTCTACTATGGACTCAGATCATAACTCAGGCAAATCCCTCGATGTTACAGCACACTTATTCTCGTACCAACTTGACTCAAAACTCCACATTGGCAATCAATGGGAAGTCGTAAACTGGAAATAACAAAATTGCAAGCAGTCACCTAGTATATACAACAGAGACAAAGGATATCAGTAACCATCCAAATCTTTATCACCAATCACTTCCGAAACTTCAACACTAAGTAAGTCCCGAGGCGAAGCACCAACGTCAACACCAACATCAAGCCCACCCATAGACCATGATTGGCTGATCCATATCCCAAAGCCTTTAGCACCGCATCTCCCTTTATAAGACACTGGCTCTCCAACGCAGACGAATACATACATTGGCAGCCAGCTCCACAATTATAAATCGTGTCTTGGAACTGGTTGAACATCATTCCCTGGAAGGCGTATCGCTGGTAGTCGATCCAGTAGAACGTGTAGTACCAGAAGTCATTCAACACGGAAGCGGAAACCAAAAAACCGCCCACAGCCATCCAGAGCCCATTGGCAAAAGCGGTGATTGCTAGTGCGACGACGAAAATGGGAAAAACCGTCGCTATCAAGATGGTGAGCGATTCTGCTGCTAGCAAGTTGACGAATAAATAGAGCACGTACAAGAAGAACCCTCGCGCAGACTTGGTGAAGTTGCACATGAAGTATGTGATGATGGAAAACATCACCACTATGGCAAAAAGAAACGGTACGCCAATGGCAAAGTTGGACACCATGAAGGAAAAGGGCCCGTAAAGCCCGTTGGACCGTTCCTTTCGGTAGGAGAAATAGTCCTCAAGGTACGCGGGAATGTATGCCACGGACATGAACGACATGAATGCGCCAGAAAAGAATATCGCGTTGGTGAAGAGCTGGATGTTTTCTTGTGAGTATGACAAGCGCAACCATACCGTTCCCATCATGACCGCCAATCCAAAGTACATGACCAATCGCACGTAGTACGCCAAGTAGTCTCTCCTGGCCTTGATCATGCCACGTTGAAGCAAGGACATCGTTTTGGAAACGAGTGTAGGCACGATATTGTGAGCTTCTAAAAGGGGCGCCTTTTCAGCCTGAAAAGGACTCTCTTTTGGGGGATACTCACTGGCACTAGATCCATTCTCTCTCCAATAGCCAACAAGCGTGCTCGCGGCTTCTCCCTGTGAACTGTCCTCCAAAAAATCAGTATTGATCAAGTCCAACACGTACTCTGCAGGGTTATAGTGCACCGGTATGGAAAACCCGGCTCCTGCAAAGTACTCGGAAATGCCAGCACGGGGCCCAGAAAAAACGACCTTTCCTTCTGTCATGAACATCACACTATCAAATAAATCAAACGTCAGTGTGGAGGGCTGGTGGATGGATGCAATGACTACCACGTTTTCGGCTTGTGCGAATCTTTTCAAGGTTTGCACCACCTCAAACGAAGCCTTGGAGTCCAAGCCCGAGGTGGGCTCGTCAAGAAACAACACTGCCGGTTTGGTCACCACTTGGCATGCCACCGAAAGCCTGCGTTTTTGGCCTCCAGAGAGCCCCTTTTGGATCGGTGTGCCCACTATGGTATTGGCCTGTTTAGAAAGCCCGAAAAAGTCGATTGTTTTCTGCACAAGGTCATTTCTCTCTGCAGCACTCATTCCTTCCAGCATCTTCAAGGAGAAATTGATCAGCTCCTTCACGGTGAGACACCCCAAAAGATGGTCCTCCTGCTCTACAAACCTGGAAACACCACGAAGAAGTGCGGTAGTTACTGGCTCACCACCCAAGGTGACCTTTCCAGATATTTTGAATTTTTCAAAGCCGCCAGTTCTTTGGGCCAAAACGGAAAGCAAGGTGGTTTTTCCCGAGCCCGAAGGACCCATAAGCGCAGTCACTGTACCGGGTACAGCGTAACCACTCACATCCTCAAGTAAGTTTTTTGCACCCGAGCCAACAGAGACGCCTTCCCAAGAGAGAACACCAGACATACTTTTGATTGAAAGAAACCTTGGAAAAGTAGAGAAGGGGTTGGTTTTTGAAGGAAAAAGGTAAAGAAACGGGGAAAGAAGGGAAGTAATATTTATATTGCCGAAAGAGGGGCGTCGGGCGACGTCGGGTAAGTGGCCCAATCGGGAAGCTTTTTTCTTCGCGTCGGTCATCGCCCGACCGGCGGCGCCGCAACTGTTTGCTTTTATCTCATTGGTGGGACAGGAAGCCCGAGAAAAACCGGGGGTTCTTATTTTCTTTTGGCAAGAAAATGGAGATTTTTATAAACATTTCATTTTAGAGATGAGTTTTCGTTTTTCGTGTGAGTGGCATGACCTTGTGAAATACCTTAAGTGCGGCGTCCTATGTGGCGACTTGGCGAGGCTGACCTTCGGGGTTACCCGACTTTAACTATTATCAGATTAGCGTTTGCCATTACCAAACGATCACAAATCGCTGTTGGAATGACTGTGATAGTCGCAGAACCGTAAGTGGACAATATTTGAAAAGAGGTCCTGAAGTGAGGTGGTGCTAATCTTCGGCTGTAAGAGGAGGTGTGGCTTTGCCATATATCTATTCGATTTAGTAATGCTTGGTTTCTTTTCTATGCCATTACGTATTGACCTTGTAGGTGTGTTTGCCTCTGTTTGATATTTCTAGAGGCTGGAGGCTGGTGTATTGAGGAGCACCATGATGCCCTCAATTGGCCACCGAATGCCCAAAAAGACCAGTGATGTGGGCCCGGTTGCGGAGTTCTTGTCGGGGTCTGACGGAAACTTGGCGTAACAGGCTACTTGTATATTCGAACTCTCCACAAACGAGTTGGCTTGAGCGAGTACGGTGTTAGTATTGACCCAGAGTAAGGGGCTGGTTTTTCATTTATGGAAATGGGCCACACGTTTTCAAAGACGTTTGGCCCTTGTTGGATCCTTATACGCCGCTAAAACGATATACTCTCAGACATTCGAGAATCCTGTGCCCAAGTCGAGGGTCCTTGATAATCTTGGGACGCGAAACAAAAGCACCTCCTCCATGACGTATGGCCCTCATCTGGGCACCTGTGGTCCAATCGGTATATCACACCGGACTCCGGAACCCGAAGGACCGAAATCACCGGACGACGAGACCAGTGTATGAGAAAAACACTTCCACGAGATGAGAAGAGCCTGCGAGCACGGGAGAAGTTCTACGCCACACGAAGTGGAATAGGAAGGAAAGGGGAAAGAGGGGAATTCAAGATCTGAAATTGAAGATAGGAAAGAATAAGGGAGAATGAATCATTTTTGCTTATTTTGCATGATTTACCGATGAAGGGGAACAAGAAAGTCGTGAGACCCCGCCACATACCCCGGAATTCAGGACCCAACCCATATTAGTATAAACGTCGAAAAACGAACGCCCTATTCTTTTTCCTCATCGCGTTTGGTCGGATAGAGCGATCTGAATGCACATCAATCTCTGATTGTCTGCTTTAGTTGCATGGACGCTAGCCAGACCCAGCCGCATCTATCTGTCAAACGATGGAAATATTCCAAGGATGCCCCATTCACGAAAGGGACATAAGCGCCCCATTTCGCTATACTACATACACCTACACCAACGTAAAACAATCGCCTCGGTTAACTTAAATAGTGTCTAATCTCCATGCCCTAGAAGGTCTAAATGGTGATCTCTGGCATCGTGCCGTCTCTGTCGAAAGGTCCCCTGCTACGGATGTAAGGGTCCAACTTGACGTAGTTCTGCGCCAACTCGCCTCCCAACTGGATCTTGACGTTGAGCAACTTCGTGGACTCCTCCTTGGTCTTCGCGTTGATCCACGCAATGGTCAAGTCAATAAAGGCCTGCAACATGTGGTTTCTCTCCGCTGCGAGCTTGGCAGAAGTTTCGTCCGCGGGACGTGGCTGCGTGTTCTCGGGAGTAGGTGGCACGTACTTAGGCTTGAAGTCGTCGAGACCACCCAAGTCCTTGGGGATGTTCTTCATTTCCACGAACTTCTCCAAGTCGCCGGCACTCTTGGTGAAGTGGATCTTGGATGCCACCACGGGGTCCAACCAGCCCTTGATGATCTTCCACACGGCGTTGAAAATCCAGGGCGCCTTGTGCACCCAGATGCACGAAAGACTTTCTGGGTAGTTGGCCTCGAACGCCTTGGCCAAGAACTTGACCGCGTTCAAGTCCGCGTTCTTCAACGAGAAGCCGGACATGTCGAAGAGGATGTTAGCACCGTCGGTGTCGTTGCCGTAACTCTTCAAGCACAACTTAGCGTACTCAATGACAAGGCAGATCAACACCTCGAAGTCCTTCTCTGGGCAGTCGCTGCCAAAGTGCTTCTTGACGTGAATCACACAGATCAAACCGCCCTTCTTGTCGCGGCCGCGGAAAAACACCTTCTCCATCTCGAACGCCTTCATGAGCTGCGGGTACTTCTTGGAAAACGCCAATTGCGCATCGCCTTCCATGAGCCATTTGTTCACGCGGTGGGAGTCGTTTTTCCAGTTCAAGCACGACGCGGCCATGTCCACAATGGGCACCACCTTGAACTTTCTCGCACGCACGAAGCGGAGGATCTCGTTGTCGGGACTGTCGTTTCTCAACGTGCCCAACAACGACTGCTGCAACAGGGGCGCGTTGTACTTGGCGAGCGAGTGGTGGCTTTCCTTTTGTGTCACCTTGACCGACTCGTCCAAGCCACCTTCAAGGTAGTTGGCGTTTCCGTTCAAGGTCTGGAACACTTTCTGAGTCCTTTGGGACACGGGTGGCAAGTCGCCAAGGATGGACGAGGACGACACCTTGGGGAGCGCACCTGGCGACTTGGACCCGACGAAGTTCTTGGCGTTCTCGAGGTCGGCGAAGGAAAAGTTGTCCAAGTCGTAGCCGAACTGTTTCAAGAAGATCGCCCACGTTTGCTTGGTGACAATCTCGTTCTCCTCGGTGAGCGACCAGATTCTGTTGGCTTGGATAGGCATGGTGGGAGTTTATCGAAGTATTGGATGGCGTTGCACTAGTAACCAGACTAGAAGAGCTTGATGATATCCAGGAAGAATGGAGAAAAAGACGAAATCCACTGGCGTTTCAGGTCTATATAAGCTCGTGGAATGCTGCCCCGCATTGAGAAAATCAAATGCGCTCCCTACGCTAAGCGATGAAGCTCCGGATCGTGCATCGTAAGATGCGCTCAGACGTCTTACGCAGCACCCGATACGCGTTTCTATTGGGCTCCGGTGTCCCGGCCTGGGGCTTTGCGCGGTGCAACTTTTGCGTTATTGCCCAAAGGGGAAATAGTGCGGCACCTGCCTAAAGTCATGTGCCTAACGGAGATCCTGCTGCGGGGTCGCCCTCCAATCAGCGGCGGAAGTGGACCAGCATTCTCTTAAATTCTACCTCTTTGAGACCGCACGGAGAACAATTCTGCGTGCCGCCCTGAACGTGCGGGTGTCTGCAAATGGCGGGTCAACGCCGTTCTGTGCATGGCGATGGAGCGCCGTAAGACACGACAACTGGCCGTTCCATTCTCTTATCGATCGCCAACGAAAAGCTTAATTTGGTTTGGCAGCAGGGCACGAAACTCAGGTACTTAATCGGGATTCTTTTTCCCTCTTTCCTTTTTTGGGTCTTGGGCCATTCCCCAGTCTTGCGGAGTAGATGCACGCTAGCCAACGTCCGAGGCGCGGTGCGACGTGCCAACGCTCGTGTGAAAAGCGTCGCTACATGAGACTTTCGTATTCTACTGACAGAAGTAGCAGCGAACTATACCCAATAAAATACCCGTAAAATAATCATATATCATCATAGCCACTCGTCAATAACCACCGTCCCACATCGACACGTGCACCCCGTCCATGTACAGCATGGTGGTGGTGCTTCTCATAAGCGGAGGGTGCGTGCGCGGACCAGTAGCCTCCAAGAGCGGAAATAGCTGCGCTAGTCTCACGAGAATATACGACGCCTCAGTGAGGGCGTATTTTTGTCCCAAGCACACGCGGGGGCCCGTGCCAAAAGGCAAGAACGCAGACTTCACCTGACTGAGGTCGGCCCACCGCTCGGGGCGAAAAACGTGTGCATCCTCGCCGTAGTGCTCTGCCAGTCTGTGCATGGAGTGGAGCTGGAACGCGACAATGTCGCCCTTTCTGATGAGGACTGGCAGACTTCCATCCTTGCCCCCACCACATGGAAGTGTAGTATCCGTAATGGCGCGGCGTGCGTTCTGCGGAACAGGCGGGTGCATTCGGAGCGTCTCGTTGACGACATATTTCAAGTAGAGGCACCTGGCGAGTTTCTCGAACGTGATGTCGTCGAGCTCGCCTTGCGACCTACCAGAGCCAAAGTGTTGCACGATTTCGCACTTCAACTTTTCCCACACCTCTGGGTTTCGGGACAATTCGTAGAACAACGACGAAAGCAAGCTTGCGGTGGTGCTGCGGCCGGCCAACATGATGTTCAAGGTCTCGTCCCGCAAAATGTCCTGGTCGGACGTCTGGTGCAAGAGTTCATGCAATAGCACGTAGTTGGTGTGTTTTTCTGAGTCTGGGTCCGCAGCCTTCTGCTTCGCCTTCTCGATGATCGAGCCCGTGAACTCGTGGACGATTCTCACCTGTTTCCGGAACTCGCTCGAGTTGAGGAGCCAGCAGAGATTGAGAAGATTCACTCTCTTGATGAGATACTCCTGGATGAAGCGGATCGCCAGGTCAAACGCGAACTTCTGCCTGTTTGCTTCGGTCACATTGCTCTCATCGAAGCTGAGCGAGTTGATGCTCTCGCCAAAGAGAAATTCAGACGACGCGTCCATGGTCAATTGATGGAAAAGCGGCTGGATATCGAAGGACCCTTTCTGGTGGCTTCGTATGTGGCTCGCCATATGCCGCACGTGTGGCTCGAGCATACGCACATGGCTGATCTGTTCCCGTGAAAACTGCGGTTTTAGTAGGTTTCGTGAGACTTCCCACCGGGCACCGTTGGACACGAAAATCCCATGCCCCAACACTGGCTCAAACGCCTTCAGCCTTGGCCCAAGGTCCCAGTCTTTATTCTGCTTAGACAACACCCACTTGATGTTTTCTGGGTTTTTCGTCATGTAGATGTTCTGGGTGAAGAGCCTCATATGTAGCGTATGTGCGTCTTCTTTAGCAAACTGCGCTTCATTGTACTGGAAAAGCCGGCCTTCTTTTGCAGCCTTCCTCATCTGCCTGGTTCTGACGAGTGCAGATGTGGAAAAGCTCTTGCATGGTTCCGTGCCCCATTTTTGGCTCAAGCGGTAGTACTTGAGATATCTGACGGTCTTATAGGTGAAAAGCATGAGCAATAAGAGCAAGAGGACCTGCCAATGCCGTTCAATTTCCAGTGCTAGACTAATCATTTGGACAGAATCGTACGATTGGGAAAAATGGATAGAGCCTTCCAAAGCACATTTTGGCTTCTGGCTCTTTGATATTCTGCATACCCGAAATGAGGGGTCGATGATGGAATGGACGGGATGGGCCGCGAAAGTGTATTTGGCAGAACGAGTCTTCTTTTGGTAAATGGGCAAACTGTGTCAACTCGCTGGTGTGCATGCTTGCTTGGTCACCCACTACACCTTGTAACTCACAAGATATCACGTGCTAGTGAAGGGAACCTTGTTGGGTTAATTCGTTCTACAGGCTTTCGAAACATCAGGGAGACGCATTGCAGCGCCTGCACATGTGCTGATCAAACCGGAGGTACTGGCGGACTTTATGCAAAAGGCGGGGCTACCCCACAAACGGGATCATGTGATTCGCACGAGGAATAAAACAAGGCAGTGGTGCTCACGGATGGGAAGGTCACGTGACAGGTATGGTCCAGGGCAAGAACGATAATTGGAAAGGACCAGTTCGAGAAAGGTAGGCGTGTATATTGGTGGCTACACTATGTGTGCACGCCCGTGAGTGCTGTAGTTAGATTTTCTTGCGGTGAAGAAACACGTACGTTTGGTTCTCTTTTCCCTCTCGTTTTGGCCGACAGTGGGATAGTGCAAAGACTACGATTTTTTGAACTTTAGACAAGATGTAAATTCGGCTCGAAGGTTTGGCCTGCTCATGCCAGAAATGCAACGAGGCAATTTATTGGGGTGCGGAATTCTGATGTGCTATAATACGGCTATTATTGTAGAAACAATGGCTTTACAATGGGGTAGAGTGGAAGTTGTAAAGAATATTCGAGAGTGTTTGTGAGAAGTACTTTTGTTTTTATTTTGCCTAATAACGTCAGTTTTGCCTCGTCCAACATGTTTTTTCAACTTCTGTTAACGAAAGCGACACAATAGGTTATTCAACTATGGCTCCTATCCCGAAATTGGTGGAGTTAGACAAAACCTAAAGGAGTGTGATCCTTTTAGCCCAAACTGAAAGGAACTCGCTTTCAGTTATGAAGAGAGGTACTGCAGAGACACGTGACTCAAGATCAGTCACGTTACTACGTAATTACCAGGCACTTTCCCCTTTGACAAGCTACAGGTGACAGTAATTAAAAAACATGAATTTCAATATTAACATTGGTCAACAATAGAACGAAAGTACAGCGAGGTCGGCGAGCCCTAGATAGAGCGTTCCCAGATTCCCCAGACTTCTTAGAAAAGCATGGCAACACCGGCCACCAAACCGGCAGCGGCAGCTGGCACAACGCCCGCAGCAGCATTGAAGGCAGAAGACACCACAGGGACATCAGAAGAAGAAGCCGAAGAAGAAGACGAAGCCTCAGCGGTAGAAACGGCAGGGGAAGTGTTTTCTGGCTCTTCAGATGCAACAGCAGAGGACGTAGGGGCCCTGGTCACGGCAGCAGAGGTGGACTCTTGAGCAGTAGTGGTAGGTTCGGCCGTGGTCTCAGCGGTAGTCTCAGCGGTAGTCTCAGCCTTGGTTTCCGCAGTAGTCTCAGCCGTAGTTTCCGCAGTGGTTTCAGCAGTGGTTTCAGCAGTGGTTTCGGCGGTAGTGACTTCTTTCTTGGCTTCTGCGGCCGCCAACGAGGACGAAGCACCGCTGTCGATGAACCAGTATGGAGAGGGAACACCAGCACTGGAACAGAGGGAAACGGCCAAACCTTCTGCAGAAGACACGTCGGAGCCCTGGCAGTTTTGCGCAATGCAGTCCGCCACGCTTGAGCCAAAGGTGCTCATCACACAGAGACAGCCGGTGTCCCAGTATGGACAAGGTGTGGAGGAGGTGTCTTGCTTCACGCAGGGCTGGGCACACGATGGCAATTGGCCATATATCTTGTCGGCAAATCCATTGATGGACGCAGTCTTGGCGACGGATGGGTAGGTCTCGTAGCCAGCTTGGGCAAGAGCCAAAAGAGAAGCCAAGGGGAGGAGAGCGGAGATCATAGCGAGAGGGTGGGTCTAAAATTGGGTAAAAAGAGGTACCATAAAGGGAGGAGAATCGCCCCTTTATATCCGCCAATCTGGGAAACTACCAGGCCGAACTAGGTCCGGGCGCTCGCAAATCTTTGCTTTTTTCCTGTAAACATCTGTTTTCAGAAACAGTTCCGCTTCTGGCACATGGCCAATTTTGCCAGCTCCGGACTCGGTTGCATTTGGTCGCTGCACCTGTGCGTGCGACATACATGATGCAGATCCGAGGTACCGACAACCGGCCAGTGCCCTACGACATGGAACAAGGAATCTGCAAAAGGCATTTGTGGGGTCGTAAATAGAAGCATCAGCGGCTTCTGAACATCTGGGGTGTGTGCTCTGATTTTGTGGCATTCTTTCTGTGAATTATTGCTGTGAGTGTGGATACACACATCAAGTGTAAAAGAAGCTTTTTTTCCATGGAGATAACGCCAAGAGAAATCAGAAAGCCGGGTCGTCTCCTGCAAGAGTTATGAGACCGCCGACGGAAGCCGAAATGTTCAAGAAAAGTCTTAGAACACCACGCATGAACGTGCAGGTATAACGGTCCATGTGCAGGCCTCGCCCAAACGCCGCGTTATCAAATGCATCAGGCGTCGCCACGCAGAACAGCCAGATTGGCGATCAGGGTATCCCGCTACGGAGAACTTTTGAGTAAAAAGAGTGTTTTATTTTTGGAAGCTGAGAACTCTATTTCTATATCGTGAACTATGCTAAGATGGAAAGCACCACTACAGACAAAACCACCGCGAGGCTCTGTTTCTGGCTGAGTGCAGCCTCGTTTGCAGTAGAACTACTCTGCGACGTGCTACCCATAGAAGACATTGCATTTTGAGCACTAGTGGTTGTACTCGCAGAGGTCACCGCAGCAGACGTAATCATGGCAGAACCAGAACCAGAGCCAGAACCTGTTTCTGTAGAAGCAGCAACTCCTGCACCACCGGCAGCCTTCTGGATCTCGGTAGATAACGAGGCAGGCATCATCCAGACGTTGGCACCGGCAGAGGAGCACAACGAGTAGGCGGCGGACGTGGCACTGGCAACGTCGGAGGCCTCACTGCAAGAAGACATGAAACAGTTGGCCACCTGGCCGGACCATTGGGGCATCACACACAAACAGCCAGTATCCCAATATGGGCACGGGGTATTGGACACGGAGAAGCTCACACAACTTTTGGCGCACTGGGGCAAGTTGTTCATTATGGGATCAGCAAAACCGTTCACTGTTGCGGTTTTTGGAACCGAGGGGTAGGTGTCCCAGTCAGAGGCTAGGGCAGTGGCACAGAGGAGGAAAATATGGATAAGGTACAACATGGTGCGAAAGGGGGAAGAAATGCGGTGCGGTAGTATGTAAAAGTAGGGAGCTCGAGAACGGGTTTTATTTTATATGAAAACCAGTACTTCGGATCGCTCGGCATATTATAGGAAATAGACGGAGCAGTTAGTTGCAGTGCGGACTCGGCATTTGCAGCCCGCAGTGAACGTTGCCAGAGTGCAGGTGCGCTTTATCTACGAGATCAGTCTCTGGTTTCACCAAAGTACGCCAAATCCCCCGTGTTCTTATTTTAGACCTGGGGCAGAAAGACGGCTTTTCTTAGCCTCTAAGGCCCTAATGGTTAATAATTCTTGGGACTTCCGTTTAGTGTCTCGTCTCGTAAAGGTTTTTCCTATTCTGGACGGCGCACGTGTGCAGGCTCCATCTGCAACTGATGGTACAGATAATTTTGCTCAAGCCATGCACGCTTACATGTACTCCACCACCGAAAAGTCCGTGAGCCAAGAAATTGGAGGAGCCCGAAAAGAGATTCGTGCATTATTTCTTCCATCTAGCACATCGTGCATATTGAAATTTCATTGGACCCCGGCTGTATGTTAAAGCTCATGGGATGGAGATATCGCTCACGGGCCTGCCAAGCGATCATCCCACCTCGGATCTTTCCTCATCTCTTTTTCCACTATAGATATCTTGGCAAAAATCCTTGTTAAAGCCAAGTGCCCGCTGTACGTTAGCAAAAACTAATACCTGCGTTACATCAAAATTGCACCATGGCCATTCCCTTCAACGAGCAGTATTTCGTGGAGAAAGAGAGAAACTACAAGTTCCTTTTTCTCTCGGTGATGGTCTCCATTATGCTCCCCGTGCTCCATGGCGTGCTTTTCTTGTGGATACCCCGGGTACTAAGAGGGCGGAGAACAGCCGACACTCTAAAATATACGCCTTTTTTCAGCTTCCTCAAATACTGGGAAACTGCCACACAAACGTTCAAGGTCGCCATTTTGGGGAAAGCCTTCTATTTCCAGCCTAGCTTGTTGCTAGTGGCAGCTTTTCACGTTGCCGTTAACTATGCATTTGCCACAGCAGAGACAAGGGACCTCACTTATGAGGACTGGTACTATATTGTAGCCAAACGGGTCGGCAGATTGGCCATTGCACACATTCCCATCATTCTCATTCTTGTGGCAAAAAACAACATTGTTACCGCGGCGTCGGGACTCTCCCTCGACAAAACGGTGTTTTTCCACAAGTGGTATGGTCGGTCGATGTTTGCCACCACCATCATCCACATGGCGTTGTCTCTCAAGTACTGGCTTGGCATGGACTTCCAGATCATGGTCCAGATCCCCCCACAAATCTTTGGGTTCATTGCTTTTTCGTGTCTCGGAGTGTTGAACCTTGCCTCGCTCAAGTTCATCCGCAACTGGGCCTTTGAGGTCTTTTTGGCCCAGCACAGGATCTTCAACTTCGTCATGCTTTTGCTTGCGTACTTCCACAATGGCGGCAACCATGCTGCGGTGATCTTGGGTGTGCACCTTCTAGTCATTGACCGTGTAGTGGGGAGAATCTTGGGCATCTTACACAAGTATAAGGGCCCCAGCAAGGGACTATGTGATTTTGAGATTTTGGACGAGTCGACTGTGAGAGTGACAATCCCGATTTCCGTTCGCAAGAGCAGCGATAAATGGTACTGGTTTTTCGTGCCCCGATACGGCACCTGGAGAGCAGGCCAACATGTGCTATTCAACTGCAACAAGGTTGCGCTTCTTGCGTATCACCCCTTCACCATTGCGTCGCTACCTGACTCGGGAAATATGGTTTTGGTGATCAAGGTGCAGAAGGGTTTCACCAAGCAGTTGCACCGGAAGCTACACAAGTTGTCCTCCGAGGAAGATGTTGAATCTGCTGGGGTGGTAACCGAGTCTGCCGTGGAATTGTCGGAATACACGATTGAATCCATCCACTCAACAGACAAACTCAAAAACAACAGTCACGAGGAAGTGGAAATACTCACCAAGTCGGTGGAGAACTTTCAATCGATGATATCCGGGTTCCAGCTGCCCAGGATATTCAACCTCAAAGCGGGAATTAACGGCCCCTTTGGCGCAAACTACCAGCCACTCACAAAGTTCGATTCTGTGGTGTTTTTCTCTGCTGGCTCAGGAGCGTCGTTTACTTTGCCTGTAGCTTTGGATTTGTTGAAAACTATCCAGGAACGGGACAGTGCCAACGACTATTTGTATCGTCCACAGAACACGCAGATCACCATCGTCGTGTCCATGAAAAAGTATGCCAACTTACAATGGTACGACCATCTTTGGAGTCAGTTCTTGCCCCACATGAACTCGGGCAGAGCACACCTAGCCCTCCACATCACACAGGACATTCCCGACGCAGTGGAAAACGACCAGGAGAGCACCGAAAAGTGTGAGGATGTCCAGGTCGGTTCCACTAGCTCGAGCGATTCTTCTTCGATCGAGTCCATGCTAGACTCGGGTTCGGGTTTTTCAGTGACACACAGGCGTCCTAATATGGAGGAAATAATTACCACCTCTGTTGGTGCGTTGTGTTCGCCCACGTACAGAAAAGCATTTGCGAGTATTTCGTGTGGGCCCGGTGCATTTAATGGCACGATCAAGGCGGCATGTGAAAAGAGCAGATGGTTGCCGAAGGCCCCAGATGTGTACTGTTACGATGAATCCTTTGAGTAGGTTTTAGTTTATGTGAGATCAATTGACGAAGGGCAAGACTTTAGGCCATGGTTTGGTGTTGAGCACTGGGTTTGGAGGTAGGGCTGCTTCTCTCGATTGCAGCGACAGATTCACTAGATTCTTTTCGAGAGTCTGAATCTGCTGATCAAGGTTGATGTGAAGCCTGTTTGGTGCTGCCATTCAGAGAATTGCGTTTATTGGAGCTGTTCGCACGCTTGACATGCCCTCGTTATTCCAATCATCATACAAGGCTTCTTGGCCCCCGCCAGATTACCGCGTTCCCCATATCCGCGAGATAGTATCCATCGTCTATGTATGACTTGCTGTGTTGCGTCTCAGAAATTTCGCAACCCCCATAGCCAATGATTTTCCGCAACACCAGAATCTAGTCTTAATCCGGAAATGAACTAACGTTCCTAGAGCGCTTAGTATCTCCACAACGCTGTAAGTTTACGACACTACAGAACACCGCTCCACCATCGAAAACAATAATCATTCATTAAAACATAAGTAAAAATCGCAAAAAACAAATCTCATAGAACACATCTAGTTAACGAGTGCAACGGCCACAACCACGGCGAGTGCGGTCATCCAGCCAGCGACATTTCTCTCCCCAGAGTTGGAGTTGATCACGGATGGAGCAGCAGAAGCAGTTCCTGCTTTAGTGGAAGTCTCCGCGGTTGTGCCTGCCTTGGTAGAAACAGCAGCAACGGTGGAAGGGAGACCCTGAGTAACAGTCTCGGTCGAGCAAGTCTCGGTGATGGTCTTGGTCACTCCGTGCAAGACGGTGGTGTACGTGGTGAGCGAAACCGTGGCAGTGGGGCAATCGGTGGTGACGGTCAAGGTGAGGCCCTTGGTGACAGTGGTGTACGTGGTAAGAGGACCCGTCAAAGTCTTGCACTTAGTGCACAATGTTTTGGTGACGGTGACGGAGTTGGTCACATAGACAGTCACGTCGTCGACCGTGGTGCAGGATTCGGTGGAGTGGGACAAAGTAGACGAAGAAAGCGTTGTCGTCACTTCCGGGTCGGAGAATGTCCCGGAATCCGTGCAGTTGGTAGTACACACAAATGGGTCGGAGAACGTGGCAGAGTCGGTGGGGTCGGATGAAATGGTATAAACGGAGGACTCATAGAGAAGCAGCGGCTCAATAGAGGACTCAGAAGCGGACTCCAGAACATCTGCAGATGACACCGAAGACGAGGAGTCTTGGGTAGATGCATCAGACGAGCTTGGGGCACCAGTGATGGCCGGGGAGGACGACTGGGAGGTTGGGACTTCTGAACTAGTCTCGGACGCGGTGTCAGAGGGAGATTCAACCGGAGCTTCAGAAGTAGCGGTTTCAGAAGTAGCGGTTTCAGAAGTGGCCGTCTCAGAAGTCTCAGTCTCCGAAGTGGCGGTCTCGGAGGTGGCGGTCTCGGAAGTGGCAGTCGAAGTTTCAGTTTCCGATGTTGCACTCTCAGACGTGGCACTCTCAGCAGCGGCAGCAGCAGCAGCCAAGTTGGACGACGCCGCGGCATCGATCTTCCAGTATGGCGATGGCACCCCATAAGACGAGCACGCAGACGTGGCCGCACTTGTGAACATTGCAACATCTGAACCCTTGCAAGCATCAGCAACACACTCTCCTACAGAAGAGCCCCAGGGTGTCCAAACACAGAGGCAGCCCATTTCCCAATATGGGCACTGGGTCGACGACGTGCTCTGAGCCACACAGCTCTTGGCACATTCGGGAATATGGTCATAAACTGCATCTGCAAAACCGTTGATGGTGGCAGTGTTGGCCGCGTTAGCAGTGGCTGCAGTGGCCAAGAGGGTAGCGAGTGAAAGGAGGTGGGAACGCATTGAAGAGAATGGGGACTACAGTAATCCGGGGCAAAATCTGTCGTATTTATACTTTGGATTTATGGCCAGTATGAGTCGGTCTGCGCTGCAAATGCCCGACATGGAGACTCCTATAATTAGCCCAGTCACTCGGCACCAGAAGCGTTCCCAACAGTTGCACCTGGTGCATACGCCGATATCTACGAGCGACGCATATAAAATGCAACTACATCTCATGTAGTATATGGCTTAGCTATATACACGAGCCGTCACTACATCAGCCGAGTCGCCGAAGAGTCGAAGATACCGGGGCTGGCTTCTTGTGGGAAATTCACCATGGCAGGAAGTCTACAATAATCGAATCCATTCCTACGGGCTTTCAAAATAGCTTCTAAGTGCATCAAGAGTCTATAATTCAGAGGAGAACTGCGGGTGGACGTTCGCAGCCAAGAAAATTTCGGGGTTCCTCGCGTGCTACCAAAATCTACGAGATCCGAGATCGGAGAGGAACCAGAGCGCTTCACACAGGAGAAAATCTAGACCATTTATCAAAAAGGGAAGGCACTCACTAATTCGACGAGCTCGATCGATGGAGTCAGTTCGGTCCTATTTTGTTTCCTTCTACCCTCACCCAACGCCAAACAGCAATTGCCTCGTAAGGCTGACTTGCGGGGACGCTCATACCCATGATCACGAGCACGTTAAAAAAAGATTAAAATACGGCGCGATCGTGCGCATGCGTGTATCTCCAGGACGTGGATAATTTCTTGGCCAAGCAAAACACGAATCTGGAAAGGCGTGGCCGTACATAGCGCATGCACGCTGCATGGGGTGTGCACGTGACCAGTGTGTCTCAGACGCTGGCAGACTAGTTTCTGCCGCGGGGTCTCCGCACCAGCGGAGTCGTAGAAGAAGATTAGAGTTGTGCGGAACATGAGATGCACGAGCTTCTTTTCGGAGTTGGAGAACGGTGATCATGCTTTTTAAATTGTGTTTAAAAATAGCACTGTTTCTTTCATCGCTCAATGCCAGGTCTGCGGGGAGCCTAGTGGCGGCATTCTGTGATAACGTGAGGCTAGCTGCCTACTCAAGATTTGGCTTCAGTGCGATAGATTACAGTGCGCTTTATTGCGCTTTCTTCCTAGAATGCTTGGTGCCCTCTGGTAACGCCGGATTCTACATCTTCAAACCTTTAGTCCCACTAAATTTGGCATTAGTCATACCCAATCGAAAAGGTCATCACGTCGACTCTGCAACTGAAGCACCTAGCCAAACTCAGAGTTGGCCGTCGATGCAACCACTTTGCAACTGAGAATTCCCACTATTGGGAACCACCACAATAAACGACGGGGCCTGGTCTCGGCTTACTTTTGGATTCCCTCGCTGAATCACTCCAACATATATATTAAACATATATATGCGAGGAGGTCGCCAAGACTCCGCACAGACAAGGCCACCGTTGCGAGGAAAGCTCTGAACAGCTTCCACGTGCTTGTACTTTGTATTTATAGGATGGTGAAAGCCAAAACAATTCGATAATCTAGCGTCAGAATCGAATAGAGGATTCTAAAATGAAGCTTATTTGCTGTGTTACTCTCTTCACTATTCGTACAAATTAGTATATCAACATCCACCACTAAATACTAATCAGTAAGTACAAGCCAGCAAGTGGTGAGCTTTGCAACGCCTTTTAAAAGAAAGACATTGTCATTTATCAAAGATCCACCAGTCTTCGTCTTGGCAATGGTCTCATTCCATACTCGAGCGCATTCTTCGCGAGAGGTGGAGTTTAAATTTGACCAAACTTTCCTTCCTGCTTGAACCGTTCAAAATTTCAGCAAACCTGGATGTTCTGAGTTCAACAGGCCAAATCTACAAAAGCAGCTCCGACTTTTAGTGATGCATTACCACTCCCTTACCATTAGCAGCAATCTTAAACTGCCAGGTGACGTTTTGCTGGGTATGGTACAACCAAGGAAAAGAGCGATACACATGTGAGCTTGTGGTGAGTACTCATAACAAAACGATAAAAATACCGCAGCTTCTATCAAAAACTACGATACATTATACATTTCATCCCAATACCAAACCACTCTTTAGGTCTAGCTTGAATGGTCAGCATACGGGCAATATATACGCTTCTTCTTCGTCTATGGACTGGGTACGAAGCAATATACGTTTTCTGACCAAATCAGCCAGTTGTGCCTGTGTCCCGTTTCTCCAGTGTTCACAACTACTACGATTGAATGTGGCTGAAATGGTCATTCTTAGCTACGCGCACATAGCTTAGGCAACGACGTCTATACACATTCAAACTAAAGAGACAGAAGTATGTATCTGCTGTGCAGAAGTCTTTCCCCAAAGAAAAATACCTTTTTGTTGCCAGCGATGGGACACAACGAACATCATAGAAGGATTCGTGCTCCTCAACTGAGAACCAAAGTCTCAGCCCAAAGTACGGCCTGATTGATCGCTTTGTCCTGTATGGTTTATTGAGTACCCACTTTGAGAATGAGCCCACAAAAATCTTCTGAAGCCTGCAAACTGACCATGTGCCCGGGACTTTTTTCCTAAATGGGTAAGCCGGTGACCAACGCGCGATCCGAAGCTAATAGAGGATGTCACAGTCAGGCTCAAAGGTGGTTTTAAAGAGCCTTAAAAGTGTTCATCTACTAAAATACCAGGTGTGGCCGAAGCGTTGTTGTAACACCCTTTCCAACGCCTCACGTGACGTCGGGCACCCCGGAAAACCGGCCGGCAATTCCGGGTCGACCCCACAAATCACCTATGTGCACTACCGGCTCGAGCCCTGTCCTAAGAATATTCCGTCGATATCTTAAACCCCAACGTCTCTTCTTTTTCTCCAACCCCAATGTTTAATCGTTTTGCCTCGAGAAGCTCGGTGGTGCATTCCACCAAGGGGATGGTTGCGTCGTCGCAGCCGTTAGCTAACGCTGCAGGAATCCGAGTTTTGGAGAAAGGTGGAAATTGTGTGGATGCCGCTGTCGCTGTCGCTGCTGCCTTGTGTGTAGTGGAGCCGCCATCCACGGGTGTGGGAGGTGACTGTTTTGTGTTATTCCACGATCACAAAACCAAAAAGGTGCACGGATTGAATGGATGTGGCAGGTCTGCAAAACGCACATCGATCGAAAAAGTAAAGCAGCATCCGGACGTGGTAGGGCCCAGGATCCCGCTTTTGAATGTGCACTCTGTGACCGTTCCAGGTGCCATTGCAGGGTGGGTGGACTCTGTCGAGGAGTGGGGCTCGAGAAAAGTCACGCTAGAGGAGATTTTGGCCCCGGCCATAGATTTGGCCGACAACGGCTTTGTGGTGTCGGAGATATCTGCCGAGATCTGGAGCGGCCAGTCGCAGGATTTGATCGACCAGAGTGGCGAAAACGCAAAGACTTTTCTCAACGAAGACGGGTCTTTTTGCAAGGCTGGACAGATATTTTACAACAAACAGTTGGCTAAGCTATTCCGAAAAGTGGCGACCGAGGGGAAGGACGGGTTTTACAAGGGCGACGTGGCGGAGAAAATCGTGGCCAAACTCAAAGAAAAGGGCGGGTTCATGGAATTGGACGACTTGGCAGAACACTCGTCGAAGCACGTGGATCCTATTTCTTTGGAGTTCTTGGGCAAGCGGCTCTGGGAGATCCCTCCCAACGGACAAGGAATTGTGGCGCTTTTTGCGTTGGGCTATATCAAGGAGCTTGCCAAGACCAAGAAGATCGACTTGACAAAAATGCAGCACAATTCCCCTGAGTACTTGGATCTTCTTATTGAGTCTCTCAAACTTGCGTTCTACGACTCCGAGCACTTCGTTGCGGACGTCGATTTCCACCCCGAGATCGACCTCGAGCACGCACTCAGCGAAAAACGCTTGGCGGAACGTGCGCTGCTTTTGCTCCAGAACAGGGTGTTGACTAGAGAAGATATTGACATTGTGCCTGATCCCATGTACAAGTGCGATACTGTCTACTTTACAGTGACGGACGGGGCTGGAGACGCGTGCTCGTTCATCAACTCTGTGTTTTCGCCTTTCGGGTCCTGTATTATTCCCGATGATTATGGCTTTTCTTTGCAGAGTCGCGGTGCTAATTTCAACCTTAGCCACCAGGCAATCAACTCGTTGGAAGGCGGGAAAAGACCGTACCATACCATAATTCCGTCGTTGATCACGGATGCGAGCACTGACGATTTGTATGCCTCCGTGGCGTGCATGGGCGGCTGGGTGCAACCGCAGTCACACGTTCAAATCTTCATGAATCTTGTGCTTTTCGGGTTCACTCCCCAGGAAGCTTTGGACGCGCCCCGTTTTTGCCTCGAGCCCAATGAGGACTCAAGACACCTCGACATAGGGAAAGGGTCACATGGGCCCGTTTCGACTGCTGCTACGTTGGTGAGATTGGAGGAGGGAATCAGTGAGCTGGTGGCTGAGGCACTCAAGGAAAAGGGCCATGATGTAATGATCATCAAGGGCCACGCGAGGGGTGTTTTCGGACGCGCCCAGTGCATCAAGAACATTTCGCAAAAGGGCAGGGTGGCGTGGGCCGGGGGTTCTGATTTGAGAGGCGACGGTGCCGCAGTACCGCAGATCTAGGCACTTGGTTAGGCCATACGTTTTGACGAGAGAGTAGAAAGGTGGTCAAAAGGTAATCAGAAGGTAATCAGAAGGAAACTAATAGTGAATATAGAAGTATACTCAAAGGCCGAATCAAAATCACAAGCTCACTTTCTACCCTGATGAAACAGAGACTACTCACTGCCCCATAAACCGACACTGGCTTGCTCTAGACCTGTAGCGAATAAAAGTTGTTGGGGTGTTGCTTTCCAATTCTATTCGACTGGCCATAGCACAGAAAGCTAAAACCGGAGTTCGTATCTGGAATTCCGTACTTTTCCTGGGAGCCGGACGAAACCGCAGCGGACTGGTGTCATTTCTAACCGAGGCGCTGGTGGTTTTCACCAAGAAAATACAAAAAAAAACAGTTGGGTGACTTCTTTAATTATGTTTTTCCTCTTTTCCCCCACAAAAACCACCACTGCGTGGCTGTATGATGCACCCTACTTAGCAGCCATGGACCATTCCCCCTGCTAAAAAGGCTCTAAAGAAAAGGCTCTAGTAAAAAATCATAATTAAATGTTGTACCAAAAGACCTCTACTTTGGCCCAAACCGACGAAACACATCCGTCAATACTGTGGTCAGCAATCTGGCAGGTTGTCTTGGAGCTTATTCTGTTACGTATCGAAATTCTCTTCGATAATCTGGGACCTCGGTCAGCCTGTTGTGGGTGTTATTGAGGGACAAAACGTTAATGCTGCGTTACAATTCACCCCTCTTTATCCTGGTGGATCATTCACACTGCTGGAATTCCTGCTCAAGTCTGGGTCAACGATCCAAAGACCAGAGCCTTTACTGGTGTTAAACGAAGTGCAAGCTCAGGTAGGATGAGTCGGTTCCCGTTCCATGGGATGGCTCTAAAAGCAAGAAACTAAGGATATCTGATTTCACAGGTTTACTACATGTCTTCGTAGCAGGAACCTAGTTCCGTACAGGCAGGCTACAAGGCACCATCTGCTGCGTCGACATATAATTAAGCAAGTTCCCAGGAAACCACTCTAAACAGTACTAAATCGACAATGAAGAAGTTTTCATATTCATTCGTTATATACTACAGTGGTATCGCATAAGGTATATGTTACACGGCTAGAAGATCGCAGTGATCAAGCCAATCACGTTGACTCCTCCCGAGAAGATGGCCAACACGAAGTTCAAGAGAATCTTGAGGTATGACGAGTTGCCGATGAAGTCGGACACAATGTCCGACACCAAGCCAGACGACAACGCAGCACTCACCACGTTCGACAAGTTGATGTAGCCGTTGTCCACAAGGTAGTGGTAAAGCTGCACGTCAAATGCGTAGAAGCCAGTCTGCACAAGTGCACTGTGCACGACGTTGATGGCCAAACCGGACTTGGCCAACGACTCGAAAATCAGCTCGATGTTGGAGTTGGTTCCGATGATGGCAATAATTTGCGAGTAGATGGCAGACATGGCATCTCTCTTCTCGACGACGGAAAGGTCGTCGTCCACGGCACGCTTCAAAAGCTGGTACATCAACTCCTGCTCGTCGACGTCTTCTCTCTTCATCACAGCAATCAAGCCCTCGCTTTCGGCGAGTTCGGCGAGGTCCTCGCGCTTCAAGATACTGGAGATGAGTCCACCAATCCCGTTGGTGATATCGGAGACCAAGTTGCCAGAAGTGGCGGTGGAAGTTCCAGCTTTGGTACCGGTGGCAGTGGCTTTGGTGGTGGTAGCAGTAGTTCCAGTGGCCACAGTGTTGGCAGCAGCCCCCGTAGCAACAGTGTTGGCAGCAGCTCCAGTAGCAACAGTGTTGGCGGCCGCACCAGTAGCCACGGTATTAGCAACACCAGCAGCAGTGTTGGCAGCAGCGGTGGCAGCAGTGGTAGCAGTAGTAGCAGTAGTAGCAGCAGTCGAGCCGGTGGATCCGGAGTTGCTCGTGTTCAACCCGAAAATAGAACCAACCCCACCGAGAATGCTGCCGAGAATGCCACCAGAGTTGGAGCTGGAAGATGAACCAGTGGAGGTGGCAGCAGCAGAAGTAGCAGCAGTGGCGGAAGCCCCAGAAGTAGGAGTGCTAGAAGTGCCAGTGGAGCCAGTGGAGCCCAAGCCGAAAATCGAACCTACTCCTCCGAGAATGCTTCCAAGAATTCCACCAGAATTCGAACTGGAACTACTGGCAGTGCTGGATGGAGAGGTAGTTGTGGAGGTACCGTTTCCGCTGGAAGACATCGCCAGCGCAGTGGTCAGCGTGCAGCTTCCCGAAGAAGAACCGGAACCCAAGCCAAAGATCGAACCAATGCCATTCAAAAGGCCCCCGAGAAGACCTCCCGACGATGACAGCGAGCATGACGAGCCACTCGACGAGCTGCTCGAATTACCGTTCGTTTTGTCGTACTTGATAACGTCCACAAGGCCCTGGACCGTCTCGTAGTGGGTCAATATCATCAACACCAAGTCCAAGGCCAAGCCCGACTGGTCTGCGGATTGAAGAATGGCCTCCAAGCCTTTTTCCTGGATAAAACTGCCCACGAAAACACTCACCTGCTGGCGGGTAACGTAGAGCTGCAACGCGGTCTGCGCCAACAGAATCGTGGCGGAGTTGTTCAAGGATTTGAAAAGTAATGTGAGTGCTGCGATGTCCTTCTTCTCCAACTCGACTAGCTCAGAAGCAAGCTCGCGTTTTATGTCGGTAATCTGGTACTCGTTCCTCGCCTTGAGGTCCTTGTACTTCACCGGCACCGCGGCTGCAAAGGTGAACGTCGAGAGGAAGAGAAATAGGGGAAGAAGCGAGAACTTCATCTTAGGTATTGGTATTAAGAACGAGCTAGCGACTGAGAAGTGAAGAGAAATGAATAAAGGACCACCGGACCCCAGCTGGGATCCACCTTATGTTATATAGACCGTGGCATTTTCCTACCCAAGGCGGTTTTCCGCCGTGTGTTCCGCCAACGTATTTGCTGAAAGTAGACATTGATGGATTAAGAATTTCCCGATCCGGAGGCTGCGCAATCAGCGGTTTTGCCTATTGCGGTATAGAATACAGTTGGTACTGCACATGTGCGCTCGTTTGCATTCTCAGTATGGTCTCGCTTTGGGGAATTCCGGCATCTGCTGCTTTCCCAGAGAAGTAACATGGACGCCCCGAAAAAGCACTGCAAAAAGCCCTGTTGGAGTCGAGTATGTTATCATTCTGCTTCTTCGTGGAGAAATACTTCTAACCTATTGCCAGGAATGTACTTGCGTGTTTGTATTGACACCAGGCTCTTCTCTGGAAAATAATGCGCCGTGAGTAGGGAAAATATGACCAGTAACTTCAGAGCACGAAAGTTAATCTTGGGGCGTAGAAAGCGGAGATAAAAAGTCTTCCATGCACGCTATGAGTGCACACTCCTATGACCACCATGCGCTAAGTCATCCGCAAAGCACTGGCGGATCTTCTTTATTAGCTGGAGGCTTCTGTTTCATTCGAATATGATGTGAATTTCTCTATTGGAAGGATTAGTTGTTTAGAGGTTGGGGCGAGGGGCCTCGGCGAAGGCGTGGAAGGGTTCTCACCAATAAACTGCCAAGTTTCAAGGCGTGCGAGATAATACCTTAATTCGGTTTTAAAGACCTATTCGCCTGGGTTTTTCTCATGAGGCTCGCCATACCTCCATGGCCCAAAAAATGGGGACCGTGATTTCTTCTCTCTACTAGCGTGCAACAATTAGTGCAATAACGCCCTATTCTCGCCACATTCTTACCCCATTTCATTCACCGTGGAAGATATGTCACATGGTGAAACAAAGAGGGTATTGGAGGAAAAATAGAGCTGTTTTGTACGACTAAATACTGGTGGATGTTTCCCGAAATATCCCTGTGTTCGCTCACGTGCACCAATTCATGAAAATATTATTCGTTCACCAAAATCCGAAAGCTCACTATAATGATCCGAATCTCGATAGGAGCTGAATATAAGGCTATATTACTGACGATTACTAATTTTGAAGATGAACCAAGATGTGGTTCTACAGTTACCTTAAAAATGGGTACTGAAGAAGAGCTTACTGAGGCTGCGAAATCGCGGGTCGTTTCATCACATCAGCCTCATGGGTGCGCGCACGTGACTGATGGCCCTGTTCATAGGTAGTAATTGGAATACCATGATATGATGTTTCATTTAAAAAAAAACATCCATAGGGTTGATTTACATACATTCACTGACTCATATATACATTTTATACGCTCACCCAAACACACATAACACATTACGTTTCTATATACGGGACAGTCTAAGCCCGTGTTCAAGTTCCACGCTTTTCCTATCCATGGAGTCGTTTCAACTCCTTTGTATTGCCCTTCCAACCCACCAGTCCACATATCCAACCCACTGACCCGCCCACAATGGCCAGACATGGTCTCGAGTGGTTGTCGCGGCTAAGTCTTTTTCGTGTCCTTTGGCACACCCGTGAATCCCCGGGGTGGCATCTTCACAGCGCGCAAACCCCACATGCACCCGCGGCTGTTCACGCCAAAACAGCCCGAGAAAACTCTGCTCCCTGCTTCCGCCGGGATACCCCAGATTCTACCCCGGAGCGAAAAACACCATCACGATCGGCAACAACACCGAAAAAAAAACCACCCAAACCAAAAAAAAACCCGGTTTGACGAATGTCGCTAGCGGGCTCTTTATAGATATACCGTGGAATATACTTTAAATCATGACCAGACGCTTGACCCCACGCGAGAAGTTGCAGCGAAAGCCGGCCCTGCGAGCGTGCACTTTTTGTCACTCCAAACACCTCCAGTGCTCCAACACGAGGCCCTGCCAAAACTGCACCAAACGAAAGATCGAGCACGAGTGCCAGGATGTCGTGCGCAAACGGGCGCTGTACTTGCACCCGGTTGGAGAAAAGAGACGAAGAAAAAGCACTCTGAAGACAGCAACCGAAAGTAAACACATTGCGCCGATTTTGGCAGGGGCGCGCAAAGTGTCTGCCGCCAGCGAGGGCGAAAACACCGCTACTGCGAGCGACACGTCGGGAGAAAACGAGCGCTTCAGCGCTCCACCCACAGTAGCGAAATCATTGCAACCGGCGAAGCCTATGCACCCGTTCACGCCACAAATGGACTACGTGGTTCCGATGAACCCCGGGCTCGATGAACTAAGCACCATGAGCTCGATGAATCTCATAAACGCCATGGACCCCGGGATGGAATCGGCACACACGTCGCTAGACACGTTCCAGCAACAGAACCGCGATTCTCCCTCTTCCACACCGTCTACAACTGCGAACTTCAACTCGATGTTCCTCAATCAGGAATACATGATGCTAGGAGACCTCATTTCGAAACCGTCGTCGCCGTCGCTGGGATTTGCTGCCATTCCAGATCTGCTCATGACGCCGGAGTTTTTCAGTGGGCTTGAGGACCACGACTCGCGGCCCTACATCTCACTCGGCGAGGCAGGGCAGAACACACGCGAGAACGGTTTCAATTTCGATCTTCTGGCTACAGATGAGCTCGAGTACGTGTCGCCATTGTTGTCCCACCACATCTACCAGACCGTGCAGGACATCTACCTGAACCGGATCATCAACTTCGACTACCCGCTGTCGTACCACTCGCTCACGTACTTTCTCAAGAGCCGTTTTTCGGTCACCGGTAAGTTTCTCAGTGCCGAGGAAAAAACCAGAAAGAGGAGCACGCTCCTCGTCATACTCAAGCTTATTGCCTCATACAGGCCCACGTTCATCAGCGCACACAAGTCGCTTTTCCAGCCGTTCGACTTCCAGTTTTTGGAGATGTCGTTTCAGCGGTGCCTCCTCGACTTCGAGAACCTCTCTCGTCTCAATGCACTGCCCATGATTATATGGAGGAGAACGGGCGAGATCGTGTCGATGTCTGCACATTTGGCCGACATTTTGGGGCTCGACATTTCAGACGTACTTTCAAAAAGAACCTTCATTATGGAGTTGATGTACGACGACGGGTCCATTGTGGAGTACTTCCGCTTGTTCAAGTCCGTGGCGATCGGCAGTCTACACCTGACGATTTTCACGAAGTGCAAGTTGATCAAGAAACCCACCGAAAACAAGCGTTCTACAAAGACCAACGCACGGCTCACCGACGATTTCATAGAATTCTGCTCGGTGTGGACTGTTAAACGGGACTTGTTTGACTTGCCCATGATGATTGTTGGCCACTTTTTGCCCAGCTTACCCAACAACGACACGATTCGTTCGTACTAGTATTCGGGAGGTCAAAAAATAGCCAATCTTCATATATCGATTGGGCTAGTACGGGGCATCTTCACACATATCAGACAGGTCAGCGCAGAATACGGAGACTTCATGGAATGGGTTCTATTTGGGAAACCCCACTTTAGCCACGTTTTGGGAAGTCAACTAATGACCTGGGAAAAAGCTTAATACATTTCGGAAGTCTATTCCGTGTTATGAGTCTTCCAAGTGAGGAGTCTATTCGAGAATGGCCGCTAGACACCACCGTGGGTCCTCTGACTAATTTACAATGGTGTGCACTACATACAGAGCACGTTCTATTATTACCCTACCGGTTTCTACCGAGAATCGTCAATATGACGTGACCATTGTCTCCATTGTTGAAGGAAGTGGAACGATATGCACACATGCGTCGTAAATGGACTCACCCCGCGACTCGTGATAAGGGATCACGCGCGAAAAGTCACCCCACCAGTCTTACGTGGAGTGACCCCCAATACATATATATTAGGCAGTCCCAGGTGGCAAAAAAGGGAGAAACTATCACAGCTTTTCTTCACAACTATTCCAACAAAACCCTGAGCCAATCCTAATACGACTGTCTCTCTACTCAATATCTAATTTATTACAATTTACTATGATTACACCACAACGCGCATTGCTTGCAGGAGGAGCCCTCTATGCCTGTGGAGCGGTCTTGATGACGAAATACTACTACAAGAAATCGTCGTTCAAGAAGATATTCGAGGGCATTGACCCCGAATACGAGAAGGTGAAGATTTTGCATCACGCTTGAGTATATGACTAATAGGAAATGAATGACTTACGAAAGACAGTGGTTACTGTAGTCACGTGCTAGCTAGTCACGTGAAAGCGCATGGGCAGCCATAGTAGCCCAGGGTCGTTTTCTCTTTCCAGATGCTTTTCTGGGTAGCTGGTCGTTCCCTCGGAATGGTCTCTCTATCATAGAGGCCGATATGCCTTTGTTAGTTTGGTGCCCTAAAAGGCTTCTAAGGACTTGTCGCAGGCGATAAGACCGATACGATAGAACTACGGCAGTCATAGACTTACATTTGTTGCTTGGCCATTGTACTCACATTTGGTCATATTGGGTTCCACCCTGTAAAGTTCTTTGTGGCCCCTCAGAGAAGCTCATAGTTCAAAGAGCATAGGTGAACTCCGCGATAGGCAATAAGGTAGCCACAGGCAAAGCTCTTTTCGTCATTGTGTGGGGCGATGTTTGTTACTCTGATCGCAAACCACTCTTTTCAAGAAGATCATAATAAACTTGTTCAACGTAGAGTTTTAGGACTTAGCTGCGGCCAACACGCCAGTCTGGGCTTAGAGAGTTCGGTGACTATTGTATGAGAAGTCCGTGTTTCTTCATGTTAGACGCAAGTCAACCCTTTTGCTTCTTGAGGAAAGGGCGCAGCGCAACGACCTCGGAAAACCCCGGGTACACCCTGGGGCCCTACCCGTTGCACGTCAAGGATAAGTCTATAGGAGAGCTGATTCGCTGGCCAACATCACCCCCGGCGCACAACGGAACTGTCAACCTCTGTAACAACGTGATAGTAAGAAGAGACGCTGGACCCGCTCGAGTGCCAGCCTAATCCTCGGATTACTGCTGCTGTCTACGGACTAAGTGGCCATCTATTGCAAAAGTGCTACTGGTCACGTGCGCCAGCACAGCCACAGTGCCGTGCAATAAGTCCGTGATGAGCCTACGCACCAGAGTTCATGGCCGTAGTGAGAAATATACGATTTTTCGATAGGCGACGAAAACTTGCCCGAATCGGACTGTTTTTCTCGTACTGTCCCTGTTTCGTCGTGGAATGGGTTTCTTGTCCACGTCCATGGGCACGACAGCTGCATGGAACCGCCCGACACATTCTGAAGGAAGAAAAAAAAAAGGCTCATCGGAAACGTGGGAATTCAAGCGGCCCGTGGTTTAAGAGGCTACAAGAAATGAACGTTACTTTTTGGGAAATCGTGCCTTGGCATATCACCTCATGTCTGCTCTGAAAATTACCCTCGATGCGAAGTGCCACTAAGCCTCAACTCAGTCCAGTCTAATGGGTAATTAGCTCGAGCCACAGTGCCGAGGAAGCCTGCACACGCCACGGCCGCTCACAACCATTCGTTTTCGCATACCGCTTCTAAAAAAGCTAAAGATCCACAAGACATGCCAGAAAACCGACCACCACCTCTTACAAGAATCCACAACGCCTTTCGGATCTGTTTTACGTTACTTTTTTTTTATTTTTCATTTTCTTTTTCATTTTCCTCCTCCGCCCCTCTTATCTCTGTTCCTTCGTATGTGGCAAGGCGGCCGGTTGCGGCAGTCTTCGCAAACGCTCGTGCATCGCGCGGCTCTAGCCCCGACCCGGAATGGTGTTTATTACGCCAGGAATTCCGCAGAAGAACGGAAAAAAAGACACCAGAAAAGCGCCTCGGAAATCTTTCAAGATCTCCACAGCAAGTCGGCACACGTTCGGGCAATCCCACAGCAACACTCCTCCGCGGAAAAAGCAGGCGGCCAACCAAATCGTGCTCTTCTGCTGCCACTCTACTTTGCGGCAATACTAGCGTCGCCCAAATTCGCCAATACTCATAGACTATAGTGTACATTTACATCCACAATGTCCGCTGAGAAAGCCACAGAAAGCCCAGAGTACACCATGGGTGCCACGGACGCCACGGGCAGGCAGTCGTCCGAGTTTTCGCCCGACGGGCTCGACGTATATTCGTCTGGTCCCGGCGAAAAACAGCCTCTTTACAAGAGGATCTTTGATTCGTTCAAACCCATCGATTTGGAGGACGACGGCGTGGATACCTCGCAGATGACAGAAATGGAGAAGTCGATTTACGCCACCAGCAGGCACCCGTTGGCCCGCAGCTTGAAGGGCAGACACTTGCAGATGATCGCCATTGGTGGTTCCATCGGTACCGGTCTTTTTGTAGGATCCGGGTATGCGCTTTGGGAGGGTGGGCCCGCGGGTCAGCTTATTTCGTACATCTTGGTCGGCTACTCGTTGTTCTGCGTGGTGAACGCGTTGGGAGAAATGTCCGTGCAGTTCCCCGTGTCTGGTTCGTTCAATGCGTTTTTCTCCCGATTTGTGGACCCCGCGTGGGGGTTCACGTTGGGCCTTTTGTATGCGTTGTCGTGGTTGATTTCGTTTCCGTCGGAGTTGGTGGCGTGCTCGATTACGATCCAGTACTGGAACTCCAGTATCAACCCTGCGGTGTGGATCGCGGTGTTCTACGTGGTCATTTGCCTGATTAACTTGTTCGGCGTCAAGGGCTACGGTGAGGTGGAGTTCTCGCTATCTATCATCAAGGTGTTGGCGGTGGTGGGCTTCATCATCGTGGGCATCTGTATAATATGTGGCACTGGAGACCAGGGTTATATAGGAGCACGGTACTGGCACAATCCCGGGGCCTTCAATAACGGGTTCAAGGGTGTGTGCTCGTGCTTTATCTCAGCCGCCTTCTCTTTTGGAGGTGTGGAGCTTGTGGCGTTGGCTGCGTCAGAAACAGCCAACCCACGCAAGTCCTTACCCAGGGCCACCAAACAGGTGTTCTGGAGAATCACCATTTTCTACATCTTGACGGCGGTGATCATCGGGTGCTTGGTGCCATACACGGACGACCGGTTGCTTTCGGGCACATCCTCGGAAGATGTCACGTCGTCGCCGTTTGTCATCGCCATCAACAACGGAGGGATCAAGGTGCTCCCGGATATCATGAACGCGGTCATTTTGATAGCGGTCGTGTCTGTGGGCAACTCCTCGGTGTATGGCTGCTCGCGTTCGTTGGCCTCGTTGGCGGTCCAGGGCTTGCTCCCCAAATGCATAGGATACGTGGACAGAGCAGGCAGACCACTCGTGGCGATCATGGTCACCAATGTGTTCGGCTTGCTTGGCTTCTTGGCTGCGGACGCCAACAACCAGGACACCGTGTTCACGTGGTTCTTCTCGATTTGTGCGTTGGCGGCCTTCTTCACCTGGATCGCCATTTGCTTCACGCACATCAGATTCAGATGGGCCCTTGCAAAACAGGGCCGGTCCACGGACGAGGTGCTTTTCGTGTCTCCTACGGGGGTCTGGGGCTCTCTTTCTGGAATGGTCATCTTGGCCTTGATCGTGGTGGGTGAAATTTGGACTGCAATCTGGCCCATAGGAAATGATGGGGCCTCGGTAGTGGGATTCTGGCAGGACTGTCTCTCGTTGCCTCTCACTATCATTTTGTGGGCAGGGTACAAAACGTACGCCCGCTCGTGGAACATGTGGATGGTGAATCTCGAGGACGTGGACTTGGACACTGGACGGAGGGAGTTGGACATCGAGGTGATCAAGCAGGAGATCGCGGAGGAGAAGGCGTACATTCGCTCGCGGCCCATATGGTACCGGGTGTACAGAATGTGGTGTTGATCTCCAGACACAATGTTCTTGGGAGAATGTGCCCGAGAGGGTAAAAGATAGAGTGCACTGGGGTGTTCCTTATAATAGACGTTTCACAGACGATTGATAGACACCAGGGATCATGAACCACCGCTCCACTCGCTCGCCCAGTTATCTGGTAAGTATATTTCCCCGTTTTTTTACCATGTATATACCATGTTTATACCGTCCGTCGGACCCCCTCAATTTTATATCCTGATTATGCCGTCCGTCTGAATCCCATCACTTCTCACACAGAGTGCGACGCCGTGGTGGGGCTGCCTGCTGCAGAGTTCTCCACCACCGGCGTGTCATTACCCGACACACCGGACTCGTATCCTTCCGGCCGGTCCTTTGCAGCCGCAAGCAAAATGTCCTTTTGCTCCTGCGGAATCTGGATCGTGCCCCCCTTGGTGGCGTGGTAGAGCGGACATGCCTTGTTGGTCCTGATGTGGCCAAAAGCACCGCAAGATTTGCATCTTCTGGTCGTGCTCTTTCCCTTACCAATTCCCTTACCACCAAACGCGATAGAACCATCGGGCAACATCACAGTGTTGGCGTCAATGATGGTTCCTCCCGCCGCCGCCGCGAGGTGCAACGGGTCCTTGTTGGGCTTGCGCCCCTTGGAGAGTTTCGCTCGCTTCTGGAGATTGGCGATTTTCTCCTCCAATGCCTTTCTCCTGATCTTGTTCATTTCCGCGTCGTTCGTCGGGATGATCTCGTTGACGTCCGCCATGGACATCTTGTCGCCCTCAATCTGCTTCTTCCGTTTGATGTACGCCTTGATCAACCTTGGATCATGGAGATACTCGACCTTTCTCTGCACTATATCATTCTTGTCTCGCACAAGTCTCGTGATGCGCAACACGTTCTGGTTGGCCGCCTTGTGTCCCTCGGTCTTAATGATCTCCTCGCGCTCTTTGTCGATCTTGTTTTTGATGTAATCTGTGTGGTCCACGGGCTTGTACTCTCGGTAGATGTCGTCAAGCGAGTGACCTTCGGTGTTGTCTACCGTGAGCGAGCTTCTTTGGCCGTACCAGATTCTGGAGATTTCGTTCTCATAAAGTTTCTGCTGGTACGAGGCAGTAGTGTTTTTCGGAACGGTGTCCTTAGGAGGTGGAATCAACGGCTTGAAACCGTGCTTTTGTGTGGCACGAAGGAACGAAAACCCAAGCCCGATTCCGGTGGGGTCACCTTCACCATTGAGCTGAAGCATGGCTTTGGTCTGGTTCGAGATGATGAAACTTCTGGACGAGCTCCAGGGCGCGAGACCCTCGTCGATCGTCTCGTCGATATCGACGTCCTTGTCTCGTTTCTTTTTCTCGAGCTCCTTCTTCTCGTCGTCCTCGTCGGCCTCTCGCTTTTCCTTTTTGAAGTCGAGCTTGCGGGCATCGTCGTTGTATAGTGAGTCGATGTCGTCCAAGACCTGCTGCCCGTGCCGCATGCAGTCCAAAAGGGCAGCGTCTTCCGGCGTGATCATCGCCTTGATTTCCTCTTCTGTAGGCACGGCATCCACACCCCTGATTTTCCAGAAACCTTGGTCGTCTCCTTGTCTCTGGTACTCCATGAACTCCTTTAACCGCTGTCTGTTCTGCATATCGTTCTGGTCCGGGAAATGCAGCGAAATGTCTTTGACCGACAACCTGGCGGTGCCGTTCTGGTTCATCGTGCGGAACACAATCATCTTCAACCTGTTTTTGGACGTGTTGGTGACCTTTCTCGAGTGTGGTGCCGGAACCTCCACTGCCGGAAATATATTTCCGACTGCAAATAAGTGATCCATGCGCCGGAGAAAGTACCGCTGGTGGTTGCCGCAGCCCTGGGAGCGGATCAAGAGGAAATCTGTGGACTTGGGCTCCTGCTTGAAAATGGGCGCGCGGATCATGTTGTTGTAGAGGGTGGGCACGAAATCTCCCTTGGCCACGTGTCCGAAGTTCCAGAACGGCGATCTGTCCTCAACGCCTAGAACATGGGTTTCTCCTAGAAGCGCCTTAGGTCGTGTGTTGTCGTCCTCTTTTTCCTTCCTGTAGTAGTTGATCATTTTGCTGCCCATGCCGAAATTGGACAAAATGCCAGGGTATTCCTCGGAGTACTCCATGGCGATGAGCGACGCGGAGTCGGCCACAGTCAAATCGCTGGTTTTGGAGAACACTTCTTGCGACGTTTTTCCACGGTCCTTCTTTTTCTTTCTTGTTCTAGGTTTCAGAAAGCAGATAAGCGAGCCCTGGATGACCTGGAACTTGGGCCGGTGGAACGCTCGTGCCTCCTCCTTGCTTAGTTTGATTTTGTAGTATGGAGTCTGGAGACGCAATGCAGGAATAGAATGCTCGATGTTTAAGTTGCTCAACTGGCTGCGCACCTTGGTGTTGTAGTTGTTTTCGAGAACTTCATAAGCTTTGTCGTTGGAGATGTTAAACTTCTGCTGGAGAAGCTTATTATCGGTGGGCACCAAAGCCTTGGTTTTCGTGTGCTCAATTTTGCGAACGTCGGGCACAAATAAGAGATTCGGATCGTTCATGTTCAACTCAAACGTGTCGTTGCTGATCTGCGCATTGAGGATGTTTTCGTCGTCGTACGAGATCTCGTCCAACTCGTACTTTTCAGCAATCAGTTTTTCAGGGATGTCGTCCTCAATATCAGAGCCGCCGGCGCTAATAATCGAATGGTCGTCCCAGTCCGCCGTGGCAAGCACCAAATCCTTGCTGAAGTCGGCAAACTTATCGTTTTCTACCGCCCCTTGTTCCATAATAGGCAACACTTTCACCTGTAGTAGTTTGTCGCCGCTCAGACGCAAGCCCTCGATGAAGTCTATGTCTTTTTGTGTGATATAGGTCACGCCTTTTGTGCGCGAGGGCTCGCCCAGGACGCCCTTTTTCGATTTGAACGCTTTCTTTTGGTCTGGTTCTATGTCCAACGTAATTTTCAAAGGAACGAGCGGTTTCGGGTGCGCTTTTTGCGCGATTGCCGGCCGCTTGTAGGCGTAGTACCTGGGCTCCGGCAGGACCATGTCGTGGAAGTTGAACGGCTTTTCTGCCGAATAAGCGGGGAAATACCGACGCACCATGCGAGCCTTTTGGCGGGCCTCCATTTTTTGCACGAGCCGGCGCAACTTTGCCGTTTTTTCAGCCACGAGTTCTGGTGACTTTCTTTTGCGTGGAATCGTCAGCGTGTAAGCGGGCAGGACATTGTCGAAATCGTTCACGTCGTCCTCAAAACCCAACCCCAAATCATTTAAGCCATCGTCCTCGAGTCCCGCGGCACTGCTTATGTCGTGCAAGATGTCGAGCCCAGGACCAGGCACGCCGCCTTCCGCATTCTCGTAGCCGCCCGGTACGGTTTCGCCATCGTCGCCAAAGAGAGCGTCGAACTCGTTTTCTGCGTCGTTTTGGAGCCCCGTTTCGTCAAACGCCAGCACGTGATCCGGGGCGTCCACATCCGAGCCGCCCATGAGGCTTTCTTCCTGTGGCAAGTCCTCGTCGTCGTCGGCCAATTCGTCTATGTCCTCATAATCGATGGCATCGTCTGCGTGTTTGGTGGTGCGCTCTGCGAAAATGTCGTCGATGACCTTGTCGTCCGGCACGTCCACGTTTCCCGGTAGCGCCAGCGAAAAAATCTCGTCTGAAACCTTCCCATTGCTGGACATGTTGAAGAAGATACGATATTGGAGGTATGGCTGGAGGCCAGTATGGCGGTAAGTAAAGATGGAGTAGTTATGGTGCGTGGTGCACGGGTGTGTGTGGAAGCAGCGAGACTAACGCGTGAGGTCTGGCTGCGTGGAGCAGAAGGTCGAATTTATACACACCCTGTTAGATTGTACCGTTTTGAACTTGGTTAGTACAGTAGAAGGAACTTTTGCTATTACAGTGGCCGCGGAAGGTGGTTCGACTTTCCCTCATGTCTACGTGCACTTGTTGTGTTAGGTCTATCCTTGTATATTCGATCGCTGTATATTTGATCGTTGTATATTTGATCGTTGTATATTCGAACACGGTGCCGACTGTTCGTTACATTGTAGACGTCACCATAGCATTAGTCCAAATGTAGAACTACCAACAACACTGGCTGGAGATGGAAGAGAAAAGCGAGAGGTGAAATTTTCTTGCTTCTTCACTTGAAAAAGGCCCCCGGGCACGGATAATTGTCTCAAAAAAGACAAAAAAATCAAAGTTTGGGGTACTTTCTACTTTCTCCGCACGATGCGAGAACCATAAACTAATACCTCCTCGGTATCTCTTGGCCCCTATTAGAACGGCCGTTTTTTCCTGAGATACACCATCAGACATTCTCTTCAAGTATGGGGCAAATAGTGAATTTACTACTTGCCTACGAGAAGGTATCAAAGTGCTGGATGGAATTTGGGCCCCACAATTAGATAATGTGTATACATCTTCTGGGCCGGCGATAGCGGAGCCCATGAGAAATGTCCCTTTTAACCACAAGTAAGATCCAACGCGGCAGTCCTCCAAATACCACCCAAATCGCCCCATACTTTTTGTGTAACGTGGGGGTCAAAATAGCTTGGGATTCACTGTACTCTCTAAATGTGAAGCAATCGCAGAATCGCTTGGGTCACCAAGTATGAACGCCTAACTGGCCCGCACCTTACACCCGGTTAAAAAAAGATTTTCTTCCTCTCACCCTTACATACCCCACGCATCTGCCAAACGTGACACTGGCCAAGAAAATTCACAACGCTTCCCCCAGAATGACGAGCTTTTTTCGACTCGCCAAGTGCGCAGTGGCTTGCGAGTGAGGCTGGTGAACTCTCCACAGAGTGTATATGGGACACCGAAATGTACCAGCAGAAACCTTATCAGATTCTTGACTACACACATCTAAAAAACCCTTAGCAGAGACCTGGAGACCCTAACACATTCCTCTACCATGTGTCAATGCAGCCCCACGTCTACGCGCTATCCCGAATCCTCAAAACCAGGGTATCGCACCAGAAGTTAAAAATGTAGCTTTAGCCGTGGTGCTTGTTCTCCGCCCCGTCCAAAAGCTTGGCCGGAGTGTCGCGTTGCCTTTTTCGCGATTGGCCCGGAACTTATCTCTTGGTTCCGAGCCGACTCGTATCGCGATTAATATTTTTTTCCGCCAGATTCCGCTCTGGGGTGCGCAGCGGACGTATATAAGTAGGAGGCTATTTCCACCCTTCTTTGCATTCGCAATTGACAACTGACCCGAGCGAATTTTCAATATGCGGTCGTATGCAATTGGTGCCACGGTGGCCGTGATCGCGGTGCTCTTTTTCACCAACTTTGTCAGCTACGTCAAAATCCTTTTGCAGCCCACATCGGACGACTCGTTGTGCCCACTCTTTGAGGCCCGAGCACCGCCCAATTTTGCAAAGGACAACTCCACCGTGCTTACCATTTTGCATAGTGACGAGTACAGAATGGCGTCGGTAGAGAACCTTGCTGGCGCCGTGCGTGTGGACACACAAATCACGGACAATTTACCAGACGTGGCCGAGGCTCCAGAAAAATGGGCCCATTTTGCCAATTTCCACCAGTATTTGGAGGCCGCCTTCCCCCGTGTCTTTGCCGCGTGCGACGTGCACAAGGTCAACACGTACGGGCTTGTTTTCCACTGGAAGGGCTCCGAGAAAGCCTTGAAACCGTTGCTTCTTGCCGCTCACCAAGACGTTGTGCCTGTACAGAAGGACACCTTGAAGGACTGGACGTACCCACCGTTCGAGGGTCACTATGATGGAAAATACGTGTACGGCCGTGGCGCGTCTGACTGCAAAAACTCCCTTGTGGCGGTGATGGAGGCGGTGGACTTGCTTGTAAAAGAAAACTACCAACCCAAGCGGGGAGTATTGATGGCGTTCGGCTTCGACGAGGAGGCCTCGGGCGTGCGTGGTGCCAAGTCCATTGCTAAGTTTATCGAAAAGAAATTTGGTCGCGACTCGATATACGCCATTATCGACGAAGGGCCTGGTATCTTGACTGACCCTGTTACTGGCACTTTGCTTGCTGCGCCTGCCACTGGCGAAAAAGGGTACACCGACATCCGTGTGGATTTGTTCATGAAGGGTGGCCATTCGTCGATTCCCCCTGACCACGGAGCCGTGGGTATTATTGGAGAGTTGGCCTACAACATGGAGCAGGACCAGTACTCGCCATTGCTCACTGACGAGAATCCATTGCTCCATTTTATGCAGTGCTTGGCCGTGCACTCCGGCGACAGAATGGGAAAATTGCAGAAAAAGGCCATTTTGAGGGCCGCCTACGATAAGGTCGCCAACGCCAAGTTGGTGCAGGCCCTCTCCGCCAACAAAATGACCAAATACTTGATCAAAACATCCCAGGCGTTGGACATGATTTTCGGCGGTGAAAAGGCAAACGCTCTTCCTGAAGACGTGGGTTTGGTGGTCAACCATAGAGTGGCCATTGGCACGTCTGTGAAGGCTGTGCATGACCATTTTGTATCCAGGGTCGTCACTTTGGCGAAGAAGTACGGCATGGACGTGGAGGCGTTTGGCAAGCCCGTGTACAAGTCGCAAGAGGCCAACGGAAACTTCGAGGTGACCGTTTTCGGTAGGGATCTTGAGGTTGCGCCCGTGACTCCATCTACAGGAAAAGTGTGGGAGTATTTGGCTTCCACCACCAGGCACGTGTTTGAGGACTTGGTGCTTAACAACAGCCTTGGGTACCCTCTTGTGACTGCACCCAGCTTGATGCCTGCTAACACTGACACCAAGTATTACTGGAACTTGACGAAGAACATCTTCAGATACTCGCCCATGATTGTGGACATGTTCGAGAACAACATCCACAGCGTGAACGAAAAGATCTTGTTTGACGGGCACTTGCAGTTGACGGCGTGGTACTACGAGTACATCCAGAACGTGGACACGGCGGCGGCAGAGTAGGGTATTTATGAGAATACAATAGAGAATGTTAGAGGCGGAAGTAGGGGGGACCATCTAAGGAATCTGATAGAGGAGTCTATGAGGGAGTCTATCAAAGGAGACTACTAGAAAGAGACTGTTTGAGGAATCTACCGTATGAGACTATTAGAGGAATCGATTGGAGAAATCGAATCACGTGGATAAATGTATTAGAGCCCATTAGCGGAATCTATCTCAGGCTACGAGGATTGCGTTAGAGAAGTCTATTGGATACTAGACGAGCAGGTTCTCGTGGATCAGTCTATGGAATATATTAGAGGAATCTGTAGGAAGAATCTGTTCGAGGAGTCTAATAGAGGGATCTTTTGAGGAGACCGGTTGACTATTAGATGAATCTCGTAGGGCAGACTATTAAAGGAGATTATGAGATACTTCAACTTTCTTCTTTAGTTCCTCAAATTCCTCCCCAGCCATGGAATATTTACCTTGACGAAAAGCGTGTGTCATGGTGGCTAATTGGTGAAACTCCACTGCGTTCTACGTTGCCAATTGTTCTTAGATAACTACGGCCAATATGCCAGCTTCGAGACGCTTGACTAGTATCTAGGACAGCTGCTGATATAAACACTTTCGTTGATATCTCAATCTATCCAATTCCGATATTCACCATCATGGAGAGAATCTCCCATAGGATAGACCAGAGGGTCTCACATTCGAGACTTGTACAATAGTGGATTAGGTGGCACGCGTTCTCAGATGAAGGCTGCTTACCCAGCTCCCATTAATTTGTACCATTTCTGTCGAGAATTATTCTTCCCCCATTTATTATATATAAACCAGATCCAAAACAACTATCGTCCTAAAAATAACCAGGAAAGAATAGCGCTACCTGTCGCGCTCGGCCATAGATCGCGACCCCGCTGGCTATAGATCTACGATAGTTCCACTCAATTGCACCAGCGCCACCGGAAACCACAAAGAATAACATATAAATTCCTGATACTTCTCCAAAACCCACGCCTCCACCCATTGATGAGCCACCTGGACCTGTTACCCGCCCTTTCTCCGAACCGTGAGTACATAGTCATAATAATATGTCTGGCCAGAAGCTCGTATAAAACAGCGGTGAAGTTCGCCTCAGACTCCACCCACGACATTTACGTGGTCTCACGTGTTCCCAGTTTCGCCTCGTACTTGGAAAAACTCATCGAACAGATGACTGCAGTGCCCAATGTGCGGTTTGTGTTGGTGAACAGTGACATGAACATTTTGGTGGATGTGCTCCACGTGATGCTCCAAAAAAGCACGCCAGACCTCACAAGAAAGCACAAGGAGGAGTATCTCCTAAAGTATAAGGAAAACTTGCTCAAAATCTCCGGCGGCATGTCCGAATCAAGCCCAGATTTTCACGTGACTTTGCCGCCGGGTAACAGCGATTTACCGCTAGGCTTTGACTTGGCCATTGTTCAGGACAGTAGCGAGATCGACGAAGTCAACTATCTAGAGGAAAAACACGCATTCTCCCAGCAGGCGTTACGTTTCATAGCGCTAAAACACGGAGCCAGATTCGGTGCAGTATCTGGGTTGGAGTCGCTAGTAAACGACACCGCCGCAATGGTGGCACTAACAAACCGGCTTTTCCAGGATTCTCCGGGTATAGACTGGTTCATATACAAACCTGAAGGCGTGTCTATCAAGGGCGATGTCGCGCTACATCAGTATATACACATAGGTTCGGACTCGTGGGCTAAGATTGTTCTCGTGGCTCGTGCGATTCCCCACTATGGGGAAATGACCAAGTTGCTCAGCACAGAGGTGCAGATCAGCGAGCTCAACGACGTTTACGAAGAACACTTGCGGGATTCTGCGGACAGAAATGGGGGAGTGTTAGTGGCTGAGGATGTCGTTGAGGAACACGGAAATGGAGGGGCGCTAAAGGTGGGGAAGGCACTGCTTGCCCAGTATTTGACCATTTCTGGATCGAAACGACAGCCGCTGATAAAGGAGGTCCCGTCTATGTCATATAGGGAGTTTCTACAGAGTCTTCAAGAGGAGATACGGGAAAGGGGAAGTGGGGTGTGAAGAGAGATAAATCGCAATAATGGGTATCGAACACGAAGCATGCGTATATTTCGTGAAAGCCCCAGCGTTTGTCAATGCTGAAGTTTTTGCCAAGAGGCAGAGATGGCATTCTGCTTTCCTGCAACACCTATCGGCTGCGCACTCAGCCTCAGACCATAGAACGCCAATTGGCACATGACCACCAATTGCAACACAAACTTGGCATAACCTGGCGCCCAGAATTACAATCACCAGCCCAAACCCACCCAACCTTTCCGGAGGAATTTCTTCCATTTTCGCAAATTGGCACATTTTCCTGAACTGTCCACCGCGTCACGTGACCTGCTCTCTGTCACCGCGTGGTCTCGTTCTTCACCTCCACCACCAATCTCCACACCCAGCCCGGAATTCTCATGACTTTTCCGGATCAAGGCCCCACCCACAATTGCCCAGAGGAACTCTCGCGTAACACCGCGCGTCTTTCCATATCCATGGCCGATCCCGCAAACGATCTCCGAGTCGTGCGCGAGATGCTCGAGGCCCAAAGAGGTGCAAAAAAGTCTGACCCGATTTCGCTGTCTCCGTTTGATGACGACGCTGATGCGGCAGACAGTGGAGATGCAAGATCATCTGATGGACTGGCAGTGGCAAATTCACTGCTTTCGTCCAAAAGAAGACGCTCTTCTGCACACGGTATTGCGCTTGTGCAAGGTAAGGTTCACAAGCGAAAGAGCAAGTGGACCACGGAACAGGTGGCGCTCTGTTTTGTCGAAAAAATGCTCAATGGCCTCACGATGAATGACCTCCGTTTTTTCGTACTAAACGTGCTCAAGGCCAAAGCGCAGTGCAAAACCCCAGTTTTCGAGCTCAGTGCGCCCTGGAAATTGAAGAACACCGTGGTGGTGTTTGTACCGGAGTTGCACGAGGCAGATTTGGTGAAAGAAGGCGACGAACCCACCGATGCTCGGCTCCGAGCGCTCGAAAATACCCCAGATTTGGACGCCTTGCCGTTTGTCACTAATACCTTCAAATATGTGATCCCCACGTCGATGCCGCAGTCGCTGCCGGCGCTCGCCAACGTGTTTTTGCAGTTTCCGTTCTCGAAAGCAGGCAAAAAGAAACGGGCGGCAGAAATGAGCCACGTCAAGTTGGTGCTCTACGACTTGCTTTTGACAGCGGATCAGATGGCGGGTAATGGGTACCCTATACACAGTTCGTTGGACCCCTCTCCAGAAAACGCTCCTGGCGACGGGTGGGTGGAAACGACAGAATTTGAACACGAAGGATCCCACACTTTTGCGTTGGATTGTGAGTTTTGTCAGGCGAATTCTGGCAAGGTGCTCACGAGAATCTCCATAGTCAACTTCCAGAACGAGGTCGTGTACGACCAGCTCGTCAAGCCGGACGAGGTGATCACGGACTACGTGACGAAATATTCGGGGATAACCGAGGAGATGCTTTCTGGTGAAACTACCACTTTGAAGGACGTGCAGGAGAAAGTGCTATCCTTGGTGTCGTCGGGCGACATTTTGATCGGCCACTCACTCAACTCCGACCTCCATGTCATGAAAATCAGACACCCTAACATCATCGATACTGCGCTTATGTTCGACCACCATCGCGGATACCCTTTTAAACACGCCTTGAAGTATTTGTCTAGTACCTATTTGGGCAGATCGATCCAAAACGGCGAACAGGACGGCACGGGGCACTCATCCGTGGAAGATCTGAGGGCGTGCCTAGATTTGGTGAAACTTAAGTTGATCGAGGGCCCGGATTTTGGAAAGATATTGGGCGTTTCTCTATTCCGGAGTGCTGTTGACGTCAACCCACATCTTGAAAGCTCCCTTATTGATTATCTGATGAAAGAGTACGGTTCGCTTTTAGACGACGTCAAGGAACCTGCTTTGGTGAAGACAATAGTAACAAATGACGAAGAGGCCATCGACGCTACGATCAAGCAGCTATCGTCCAAATCGTTCCATCTTCTCTGGCTCAGGGAACTCCAGTACAACTGTGGGAAGAAGAGGGTCCCTGGTACGTACACTGGCCAGCTAGTAAACGATGAGAAAGAGAAGAACAAGGAGGAAAAGAAGAAAGAGGAGGCAAAAGAGAACAAGAATGAAAGTGAGAAAAAAGAGAAAAAGGAGAAAAAGGGGGAAAAGCCACCCGTGTCTCCCGAAGACAGAAAGCAGCTTCTTCGAAGTTTGGACAGGCGGCTCAAGCGTTTATACAACGCACTTCCAGCGGACTCTCTATTGATCATCAACACCGGTGGAGGAGACCCCTCGCGCATGAATTATCTTAACTATGTGAAGCGGCTGTTCCAGCGACAGCTCAACGCGGGGAGGGACATCACAGATTTCTCTGCGGAGGAGCTCTGGGATTTCGACAAGGCGACTGAGCTTCAGGAGGCCAGCGACAAGGCGAGACTAGGCTTGACGCTCATTGGCGTGAAGCAGTGATGGTTTGGAACCGCGAGAGCGAGTCGTTGAGGGCGAGTCTTGGGGGTGGTCGAGTTCTTGGGAAAGGCATTGAAAACCACAAGTTTCTAGGTTGGGATGTACATCCTGATCTGCTAAGTGTTCCCAATGGCTTGACTGTACGCAAACTTATTTATCTGGAGTAATGATCAGGAGGGCAGGAGCAGCAGCTCCTGTGCTATGCAAAGGAGCGCTTTGAAGAGAAGTTAAGTTGTCACCGAAGGGCACTATGACAGAAGCGTTTCTACGAAGCGCAAAAGCAAGAAAAGCGAACTCATACGCTGTCGAGAAGGGCAATATGATCAACGTTCTGGCCCTTGAAACCCTTGGAACCTCTGCAATATAGTCACATACTGCCACCTTATGCTTGAAGCGATTGTTCCCATAAACACAGCTTAGCCGAAGGGGCAGACCTCCACGGCAGTCTATGACAGATGCTACAACACCCCACGGCCCTTGTGGCCTCAGCATTCATTATCTATATAGAGAACGACTATCGACACCTACACCATAATCCAACCTCTCGTACCTACACCATATATCCTTCTCCATCTAGACCAACTACATCCCCAACCCCGACAACGACGAAACCTGGTCCTCCCGTTTATCCATCGACAACGCCAGCTTCAAATCAGAGTCACCCGCCTCCTCTACCGGTTTTTCCTCCTCTACCGGTTTTTCGTCCACGGGCTCGTGGCGAAGACTGTATTTGTCCAAATCGTAGGTGTCCGCACTAATGGGGATGCTGGGTTCGGACGCCTCGTTCTTGATTTTCACCCATCCCTTGAGCCTGCAGTTGGACCCGGACGTGGTGTTTTCAAGCGGTGTGTACCACTCCTTGACCCACGTATACGAGTCGTTGATGTGGGACTTTGGTCTGGTGACCGGGGTCGCAGGCGTGGTGCTCTTGGCTAGCATGATTGGTTTGTTTGGTTGTGCGTTTTGAAAAATTTTGGTGCTTTGGTGTTGTGGTGTGTTGGTGTTGTGGTGTGTTGGTTTTTGGTGTGTTTGGGTTTCCTGTTTTGTTTCAAGCGACAGTGGCGGTGCTGGTGATGGACAAAGTAGAGTGGTTACGCGTGGTGATCTGGAAAACGAGAAGACTGCCCGGTGCGCAGCAAGCGAGGGTATACTGGCTACTTTGGGAAGCAGACCGAGACAGGGAGGCTATCGTATTCTGTAGTTCCATGTGATCAGGTGTATTGTGACAGTCATTTTAGGTGTTGTGATTTCGTGAATGATTTTTGTTTCTGGTGTGGTTTATGGCTTCTTGTTGAATACTTGTATTAGATCGGCGAGGAAGGTATGTGCTTGGGGAGACCCAAGGCCGACCCACACCAGCCATTAGATTCTTTGCGTCCTTTTCTTTTTTCTTTTTCTTTTCTTTTTTCTTCTTTCTTTCTCTTTTCATGGTTTTCTATCCTTTTCTCATCCTTCTATCTTTTCTTCTGGAGGTCCTATGACGATTTTAGTGACCCGTTTAAGTTTTTCAACACGCTCAAAGGGTTGGGCATCAGGTCCAGGATGTATCTGAATTGTTTATGATGAAGAAAATATGAACGTACGGCGCCAGGTCAGCTTGACTAGACTTTCGAAAGTTGAACAGCCCCAGAAGTGCCGCAAGAACTACTCAGCATACAGACTAGAATTCTACCTGCCAATTCCGGATTTTGGAAACCAAAGCTAATTAGCTATTCAAACCAGTATTGAGAAAGCTGCTGGAGTAACACCTAGTAAATCTCCAAGACACAGAACCTAGCCGTTCCAGCCAATACTTACGTCATTTATATAATCTGTCCAGCACACTGTAGCCATATAGAAGAGTTGACTAGCCTCCAGGGGCCACAGCCTTATCTTGATAATTGGCTCCACTGAGTATATTGACTTCTCGAGCAAAAGACGAAAAGCGAAAAACCGCGAAAAAAAGAGCTATTTGCTCTTTCTCGGTCCCATATCATAATATACTGCGATCATGGCGAAATACATAACCACATATAGCGCCTTATTCGAAGACCTTTCGCCACTGAAAAATACAAACATGCACCCAGATTCCTGAATAACCCAATGTAATAAAATCATCCTGGATCTCCTAGATGAGTGTCGTCTGTAGCCATTTTGCAGCCACCAAGACGTGCGAATTGAGGCGAAGACTACCAGAACAGAAACCAGTCCCGAGAGAGTATACGAATCAACAGAGAAAAAAGCACTCCACACCACCTAACTCTTTGCCGTAATGAATCCTAGCAAAAATTGAAGGGCCTCGTCCGCCTGTGCATACTGGTCGTTGAACGCCACCTGTAGGCTGAGAGGTACGTTCCGCAAACTAACAAACATATCTCTCCAATGTGTCAAGGAGCTGGCGAGTTCAGACACATGCTGAGCGTACTTATCAAGGTGCGTGCCTGGACCGCCCTCGGAGTTGAACATGGCCAAAAGGCGGAGTTTGAGGCGAATCACCATAGTTATTAAGCTGTGGGCTAGGGTGTGGTTTTTGCGGTAGAAATTCAACAATACCCCCGAGTCGCCCATGACCCTGAGCATGTTTTGGGCGTGTGCGTACTGCTTTCTGACCTTTGTGTTCAGGGGCACCATTTGATTGACCAAAGTGGCGATTTGCGCTAGCTGTACACCTAGTCTGGGAGCCAGTACTTCAAAGCCAAGAGTGTCAAAATCACGGTCGCGAACGAAAAGCTGCAAGCGCTCCACAAACCAGTTTAGGTTATCTTCCGCTAGTTTGGTGTAGTTGAGAAAAACCACATGGGGTTCGGGGGCAGGTTTAGGGTCAGTCTTTGGCACGATTGGCACGAGTTTCCGGAGTTTAGGCTTGGGTTTTGTTTTTGGCTCCCGAAGCGGCTGCGGACCTGGCTCTCGAGTTTGCCTGGGGCTTGTTTCGGGTTTAGGACCTGGTGTGTTTTGCTCCTTAAACACAGAACCTTTTCCAGGGAACGATTCGGTGTTTGGTCGGATATCAAAAAGCAGAGTAGGAGGGTGTCTGAACGGTCTGGAACCGTGTGGAGAGCAGGCTGACAACTTGACCAAGGTCTGGCAGGCGAGAAGCGTGGCGAAGAGCCTCATGGCTGGCCAGTTTCCAAGTTGCAGAGGGAAAGCTTGAGGGGAAAATCAAAAGGACTCCGAGGCAGATTTTATGGTAAGGGAGGCTTATGGTTGTTCTCTTTGAGCAAACACCCAGTACTTAAGTGGATACTGAATTGCAATCCTGGAATAGGAATGTAAACAACACGGACTGAATGTTAGAAGTAACCTTTATTCTGGCGAAACGAGGCTATGATGTGGAGCCATGGCGAAGGCTGAGTAGACTCGCAAAGTATAACAAAGTGAAAGAAAATGGGGGATTTTGGAAGCACACAATAGGAGTGCCAAGCCTCTCGGCCCAGCAATAACTAGGCTGGCTTCAAAATTGACGAATTAAGGTAAGAAGTCAGTGATATCCTGTTTTCTGCCACCAAAACGGAATGTTGGATACCTTGCTGAGCTTATGGCTATGGTGGAGGAACTGGAAGTAGGAAGAAGAGTATGAAGAAGAGTAGGAAGAAGAGTAGGAAGAAGAGTAGGAAGAAGAGTAGAAACAAGAGTAGGATTAAGAACTCGAAATCTGTTCTGGAAAAGAAATTCACCGTGTTCAATGTTGAAACATAGCTCCAGGGCTATCTTGCAAAAGTCCAGCAAAGTATATCCGAATAGCTGGATTGCATAATCGGTTACAATATCAGACGATAATGTACACTAGCAATAGATTCATTGCGACGATGGAAATACTGCAAAGATTGCAAACTCTCAAACATGCAAACAAGATTCGAGAGTTCAGTCGAAACTCACTCAAAGCTATCAAAGTCCACTAGATGAATCGTTGACTGTCATAGAATTACACCCGAACAACCTTAATGATTATTCTCTCGAGATAGATGCAAACATTGCAAAGATGCAAACATCGCAAACATCGCACTCATACAAATATACAAATACCGCAAAGGTTGCAAATATTCCAATGAAACCCCCGCATTAGCTCCCCAATTACATTCCTTCCCTCGTACCCTCAACGCACGTCCTACTCGTCCTCCACCGTCCCGTTGCTCCCGTCCAGCTCGTCACCTAAACCCTGCTCTCGACTCTCATGTCGCGACCGAACATCCATTCGTGCCGTCTGTAGCTTCTCGCGGATTTTCATTCGCAGCTCCATTTCCCACTTGTGCGTAAAATCCTGGCGTTTCATGAAGTAGACCGGCTTCGCGCCGTAGAACGCCTCGTACTTGCAGAATAAACACACCTTAGCGTCACAGGCGTGGTCGTCGTCCTTGATTTTCTTCTTTTTCTTCTGGCTCTTCTTCTTCTTTTTGCCGCCCAGTACCGACAGTGAGAGCGCCTCGGTGGAGATCTGTGACTGGAGGTTCATTAGACGGAGTTTTTCCTCAATGTTGTTGGAGGTCGGAATCAACTTTCCGTCGCAATCGTACTCGAACGTGAACTCGCACGACGGCTCGTTCTCGCCGTGTGTGCCCGGCGGCCCGTCGCTTAGCTCCACCTCAAAGTGGTGGTGGCGGGGGTGCTCGTACAGAAACGCGTCCCTGACATGGAGGTCTTCCACGTCGTAGTCGTCCTGTGTGTCGAGCTCGTATACCTCGCCGGCGCGTCCCGCGTTGCCGTCGTGGAGCCCCTCCTCGTCCTCAAGCCCGTAGGGGTCGAAACCACGGTTGGCGGTGGCCTCCATCATGCAGGATTCAAGAAGCTTATCCACTTCGCCGTCTTTGAGCTGGATTCCGTTTTGCGACACGATCTCGTCCAAGCGCCTTCGGAGAAAACGCAAGTCGTGCTCGGTGAAGAAGTCGGGGCCCTCGGAGCCGTCGTGCACAATGGCGTTTTCGTCGTTTTCGTCGGTTCGAGACTGGTTGTGGATTTCGTTTTCACCGTTTTCGTCGTTTTCGCTGGACGCTTCTTTGGCGTCCACCCGACGGGCGTCCTCCGGTCGCGTCCCTTTTAGCTTGCGCCTCACGTTTTTGCTCACCAACTCCTGCCAGAAATCGTAGCTCTTCTTGATGTCTATCATTCGCTGCAACGCGGACGCCCGGCGTGCGTGCTGGGATCCTGCATCTTGCGGTTCTCCGGGGTCTTGGGGTGGATGTGTGGGATTGGGCTCTTTTGCGGTTCCGTTTGTCATCTTGTGAGCATGTTCTGTGGGATATGTGCTAATAACGGCGCTGGGTAGGTATGGCTCTTTTTCTGAGGTTGCACAGAGGTGCGCGCACTGGTAGGAGGAAGAGAGGAAGAGAGGGAGAGCGGGAGAAGGTGAGCAGCGTTGCAGTTAGTATGCGAAAAATAATGTATTAGTAGTTCGATATTGCCTGTCTCATATTTGTTATTCTCAGTTATAGGAGTATAGGACTAATCGGAATATCTCAATTATAGGATTATATCGATTATGGGAATATCTCAATTCTGAAAATATATCAATTACAGGAACTCAAGTATGGGATTATACCAACCATTTATAGGAATATATACCAATTATGGGAATATATCAATTATAGGACTATATCAATTATAGGAACATCAAAGAAATTTTTTAGAACTTCTCAAGGTTGCCTCAATTATAAGAACACCTCAATTGTCTGGAATATATGGGTGCTGACTCCCCAATTTGTTTTCAAGGCTACATTCGTGGCATCACGGGGATGTCTTCTTTCAACTTAAGGGTAAAGCTCCCATTTGAATTAGCCATATTTGATCACGCAATTTGCCCAAAGGCAAGCCGAATTATGGGAGCATTTTGCCTTTCAAACTAGATTCATATTGATTAGGAAAGCCAATCTAGTAGCTGCGGTGATGAACTTATATCTGCGATACTGGGTGCGAATGTGACTGTTTAGGTAGCGAGAAAAAGTCTTCTGTTTATTCTTTTATGTCAATATGCACTTTCTGCTTGTTTTAGTGGGTTTAAAGAGAGTGCCGCATGATCCCTGGTATTTTGCCGGAAGCCACGACACGTCCTTCAGCCCGTTGAAGCCTGCTTGATCACTTTATATCATCATGATGTAACCGTAGCCACTCTCACCCTGTAGGCTTAGCCTAGGCTTGGTCACGTCCCCATGAAATGTTAGGCAGAATCACGAAAAGACAAGTACCATGCAAAAATCACGAATCATGCAAGAATGCAGGCCCTCAATGGTGCAGAAACAATACATTTCCACATGGTCGACCTTCTTGGTCGCTCTGAATACTCATATACTCGCACGCGGTTCCAACTCCAAACCATATTCTAGGTATACGTTCACGACGCTTCACCCGTATCGTAACCGACAGTTTTCTCAGACCCGCAATGTCTCCTATACTTCGACTCAACAGATTTAGGTCGAAGAGATCATGCCTGATGGTTTTCTGCGTTCCTAGTTCGGCTGCAACCAGCCTCCATCGAAACAATTCCATGGCTAATTGGTTGCAATGTCTGCGCGTCTTGACATCGCCAATGAACAAATACTCAAACATGGTCAAATCGTCCTTCATCCTCTATCTTTCTCAAACGATACACATAATCTCACTGGGTTTTTGCATTCTCCGGGAGCCTTTCTCTGCAATGAATCACGCTCATTCCCTAATCCTTCTTCAACGTGCGCTGCTTCTCCGCGTTCTTCACCACCTTCTCGTCCACGAACAACCCCTTTCTTCTCCGAATCGCATTCATGTACCGTCTTCCAACGTTCTCTCTCTCCTCAAACTTACCAAGCTCCTCCAACTCTTCCTCGGTATGAGGAATCCAGAACGGATCAATATCCAACATATCGAAACCGTCAAACACCAACTGCGGACTGGCGGCGCCAGACGTTCTTTTTCTGATTTCCTCGGAAAACCCAAACGCTTCGATGACGGGTATTCTGGCCCCCACTGTGAAAAAAGGCGTCCCTTCCTTCAACTCCTCCGAGATGATAGACCCCCCTCTCTTTTGCACCACTGCATACACTTTGCCCAATACCTCGGGAGACGTCTGGATCTCACACGTGTACATGGCCAAGAACAACCTAGGAGAGCATTTCAAGAAAGACGAGTGCACCAACTGCTTTGTTTGCTTCAAGACACGGCCGCCAAGATTGAGCAAAAGCTCGTCCGTTTCGGGCCTGAACGTGCGTTTCAATATGGTGATGGTTCCCTGGATGGGCTCGGAAGCGAGCGGGCCGTCGTTCATCGCCAACTGATACCCACTCAAAACGTTGCTCTCAAACTCGAATTTTTCGTCTTTTTCCTCACCGAAAACCCTCCTGAACTGCGCGCCGTTGGCGGGGTCTTCCACGAAAAAGTTGGGTCCGGTCCGCTTGGGGCCAAAACTGATGATACAGTCGATGAAGGTGTCGATATCGCCAAAAACATCGAGGAGTTTTGTGTCGAGCTGCGTCTCCTCCAAAGCCTTTTTGAGTTTGCTGCGTAGTTCCGTAGCATGCTCAGAGCCGTCTTTGCTTGAGTGCTTCAACTTGTACGCGACGACTTCGCGTATTTCTGTTTCGTGATTTACCAAGAACTTGCACATGTCCGGCGCCATCGGATACACATCGAGCTGCAAGTCGAGCTCCTCGCGGGACACCTCTGCGTCCTCATCCGAGTCCTCGTCGTCACGTGCGCTTTTTTCGTCAGTGTATGAAAGACCCTCCCGGAACGGAATCACGGGCTCCTTAATCACCACGTCACACCCAGGCGCAAACCGTTTTTCCAAGTCTTTCAAACAGCGTTCGAGGTGCAATTCTCCAGCAACACATACGATAAGTTCGCCGGAGTCGTCGTCCACGTACCACTCCAAAACAGGGTCTGCTTTTGAGAGCAAATCCAAGCCCTTCTCCAACCTGAACAATTTGAAGGGGTCTTGCGGCTCGATGGCCACGCTAACGATGGGCTTGTTGTGGATCAAAGTGGACGTGGACGCCATGTTTAGGTAGGGAGAGTTTTCGGGCACCTCCGACATAATCGTGGCGTTTTTCAAGACAATGTCGCCAAGACCCACCACGCCCACGATGTTACCCGCAGGCACAGAGTTCACCCTTACAAACTCACGCCCCATGAGTAAGAGTAGATCCTCGATCTCGATATCTTCCCTGAGCTGTTCAATATTGGTAGGGTGGTTTTTTGGCAAGGACGGATCATACTTCGCCCCCACCACACACACGCGTTGGCCCTTGGAGAGCTCGCCCGAAAATATCCGCGTAAATGCCACCAAGACCTCTTTTTCCAACTCTTCCTCCGGTTCTGCGTCCTCGTCATCCTCAAATTCCCACTGGAACTGGTCCGGACGAGTCTCTAGGTAAATGTCGTCACCGTCGGTCAATTTGGTGGCCTCCAACGCGGCGGCCGCTGCTGCCACTTCTGCCTGCCTTACCTTTTCCCTGATTTTTTTTTGTTTCTCTAGGACTTCTGCAGAACTGAGCTCCTGCGTGACTTCCTTGGGGAGCTCGCTTTCGGGCACGGAGATCATTTTCGACACGTACGCCAAAGTATGCTCCTCTGGGTCGGACACCTTACAGTTGACCATGGCATCCTTGAAGTCGGGCTCAATTAGAAGGCTTTTATCCACGGTCGAATCCGTGATTGCACTGTACAAGACCTCGTCCAAGATCTTGTCCATACGCTCCTGCTGCGCCTTTTGCGGATTGGGGAGGTACTCGATAACTGCACTGAGCAAAGAGTGACTGAGCGGAATCCACTGCGACATAAGCACATTGAGCAAGCCCTTGTGGTCCTTGGACCGTAAGTCCCTGGGCGAGATTTTGGCACTGAGCTTGCCTGCGATTTTCTCGATTTTCTCGTCGTCTCTTTCTAGCACACAGGCATCGTAGATGTTCCATATTTGCTCCAAAATTAGCGAAACAAAAAGGGGTTTGAGGCCGGACTGCGATGCCTTGAGCTTGGATCCGGGAATGATCTTCTTGTTTTTCATGTCCAAGTAGAAATCGCCCCAGAGCGTCTTGCCCAAAACGGACTGCGAGAAGCCCAATTTTGCCAGGTAAATCTTGGCAAACGTGCTGATCGAAAACGCCCAGCCGTCGATGGCAGAAGCGAATATCACGTTATTCTTCTCCGGTGCGAAGTAGAGGTCCACGTCCGATCTTTCCACGTAATCTCCCAGGGATCCACTTTCCCTCCAGTCCAAATCGTCCTGCATCCTGTCGCCAGCAAAAAACGACGCCATCACCACGTTGACTTGTTCAATGGTTTTGGAGATGTGCTGGTACGCCTCCAAGGGCGTCATGCGCCATTCCGTGACCAAACGGTCGATCTTGTTGACCACCAAAAGTGGCTTGATGCGGTCCACCCAGCACTGTCTCAAGACATTGATCGTCTGTGAACTGACGCCTTCTACAGAGTCGACCAATACCACCGCGCCATCGCAGAGTCGGGAGGCAGACGAAACCTCCGACGAAAAGTCGATATGGCCAGGCGAATCGATCAAGTTGATGAGGTACTCATTGGTGTCGATCTCCTCGGTGTTTTCCTTCCGGCGCAAGATCTTGAAATAGAGCGAGATCGCAGATGACTCCATGGTGATTCCCCGCAACTGCTCGTCCTCGCGGGAGTCCAAGAAACGCACCTTGCCTGCCATTCGCTGGGAGATGATCCCGTTCGTAGCCAAGAGCGAGTCGCTGAGCGACGTTTTGCCGTGGTCCACGTGCGCCAAGATACAGATATTGCGCACGTTGGCCTGGTTGGCCTGCAACTTCTCGACGGTTTCGGGCGAGAGCTTCATGCTAGGCGTGTGTTTGAAAGGGGAGTAAATAGTAGGTTTATGGTACTATGGGCTGTCGCGCACCGCGTGGCCCGGGTGAGTGCAGTGGGAGAAGAAAGAGAAGGAAGGCAAAAAGAGGACAAGGAGGGCCGCTTGAAAAAATATACCACCAAATTGACTAAAAACATCAAAATAATGGAAAAAGCCTCTAAAAAACTTTTAAATCTCTCTGGTGGGCTAATTAACTAGGGGCATTAATTCCGTATCAGTACTCTAGGGCCGCGCGACTATCTGGCCCAGGGCCGCGAAGAGATGACATGACCATTCCTTTCTTTATTCCACCACAAGTCACATGAACTGCCCGTTGTGTTCGACGCAGCTTAAAAAACACCTTCTCTCCACCTCGCAGGCCATCATCAGCTGCCCGAACGAGACGTGCGTGTACCCATTCAACCTATCCATGGACGAAATCCGGAGCCAAGGCTTGGCAGTCCGCACCAGTGAGCTGGAGATCATGGCGCAGATGGAGGACAAGTTGATCGGCGCGGACGTGGACCCACGCACGGCGCAGTTTATTACGAAAAACGACAGCGACGTTCCGCCGTGAAGAGGTTGTATAATTTGATTTTGCAAGTTCTTTCGGAAAAGGTTACTTACATTGAGAGGGACTATCCGGAGGCTCACTAAAATTGTGATGGTGTGTCGAAATTTTGGTGGTACTTTGACTGGGGTTCTGGATGTGCTGCCTGGGGCCTCGCAATATACCATGAGCCATGCTAAGGTAGAAGGGTCACTGAACACAGCCTTCGTTTCGCCCTACAATTGATAAAGTTGCGTGCAGATAGTCTATAGGCACGAAAAAGAACAAAAATAAAACCGAGAAGATTCAAACAAGTCAAGGTCAAAAATCTGGCCTATTCAAAGCTACAGTGTTTCATGCCACGGCCTGGCAATTCCGCGGCCCCATTGTAGGACCAGAAAATAGTCGCACGTTGCTTCGCTTGGACCGGGTAACCCGAGGTCGTGCGCCACCCAAACCACAAATTGTCGTCTGGCCGCCGTTCAACTGGCGCCCCCTAATACTCAACAACGAACCTTCACTACGTCCTACTGGTTTTTATCGAAAACTGCACTATATTAAAGCTCGAGCGCTTCCATATTTCAGCTTACAAACTTTTACCCGCGGTTATTTTTTCGATACCGCCCTGAAACGAAAAAGCGTCCATAGTATTCGATATCAAAAAACAGTGAGAAATACCGAAGATTATCCTTTGAAAGTATCCAACAACGAAAATCAAATATCATCCAACACATACAAAATGTCAGACCAGAACTGGAAAGACTCCTTGAATATCCCCGAAAAGGATACCAGAGTACAGACCGAGGATGTGCTCAACACTAAGGGAAAAAGTTTTGAAGACCTCAATTTGAAAAGAGAATTGTTGATGGGCATTTTCGAGGCCGGTTTTGAAAAGCCTTCCCCAATTCAGGAGGAATCCATTCCCATGGCGCTCTCAGGGAGAGATATTTTGGCTAGAGCGAAAAATGGAACGGGGAAGACCGCGTCGTTCGTTATCCCTTCTTTACAGCTCGTAAAACCCAAGCTCAATAAAACACAGGTGTTGATATTGGTGCCTACCAGAGAATTGGCGTTGCAAACATCGCAGGTGGTGAGAACGTTGGGCAAACACTTGGGCATCAATTGTATGGTCACCACGGGAGGCACGAACTTGAAAGACGATATCTTGAGATTGAACGAGCCCGTCCACATTTTGGTGGGTACTCCTGGGAGAGTTTTAGACTTGGCTGCGAGATCCGTGGCTGATTTCTCTGAATGTCCTCTTTTCGTAATGGACGAGGCCGACAAGATGTTGTCGAGAGAATTCAAGAGCGTTATCGAGCAGATCTTGTCATTTTTCCCTCAAAAGAGACAGTCGTTATTGTTTTCCGCAACCTTCCCCTATGCTGTCAAGGCGTTCATGGATAAGCACTTGACGAAGCCTTATGAGATCAACTTGATGGACGAGTTGACCTTGAGAGGTATTTCTCAATTCTACGCCTTTGTCGAAGAGAAACAAAAATTGCACTGTTTGAACACTTTATTTTCCAAGTTGCAAATCAATCAATCCATCATTTTCTGCAACTCCACCAACCGAGTCGAGTTGTTGGCCAAAAAAATCGCGGAGCTCGGGTATTCATGTTACTATTCGCACGCCAAGATGCCGCAACAAGCCAGAAACAAAGTATTCCACGAGTTCAGGCAAGGTAAGGTCAGAAATTTGGTCTGTTCCGACTTGTTGACCAGAGGTATAGATGTGCAAGCAGTGAATGTGGTGATCAACTTTGATTTCCCCAAATCCGCAGAGACTTATTTGCACAGAATCGGTCGTTCTGGTAGATTCGGCCACTTAGGTTTGGCGATCAACTTAATGAGTTGGAACGATAGATACGCTTTGTATCAAATCGAGCAAGAGTTGGGTACGGAGATCAAGCCAATCCCCGCCACAATCGACAAATCCTTGTATGTTAACGAAAACGAAGAAACGATCCCTAGACCCTTCAAGCTTGAGGAGTTGCCCAGAGGAAAGGACAGAAGGGGCGGATTCGAATACCAAGGCCAGCCCCAGGTTCAACACGCGGGTCAACAACAGGCTCTCCAGCAACAAGCGCTCCAGCAACAAGCGCTCCAACAACAGGCACTCCAACAACAGGCTTATCATCAAGCCGCGTTCCAACAACAGGCGCCTCCAGAAAATGCTGCTCCGCAATTCCAGAACAACCCGGTCGCTTCTCAGACCTCCCCACAGCAGCCTGCAAACGGGCAAGCTCAGGGCCATGGTCAACCCGTGGGTCAAATCCCTCAACTTCCTAATGGAATGCCTCCCCAGTTCAACTATCCAAACCAATATCAGATTCCTCCTCAATACAACGGGTACCCTCCACAATATGGTGGGCAGTACCCAGTACAGCAACAACAGTGATTTGAATGCTGTCAGTCCTAATGCCAGAGGCGAAAGGAAGATTCTCATATTAAAAAAAATCCAAAAAAGCCAAAAAAATATCAAAAAATCCAAAAAAATCCAAAAAAAAAAAAAAGAACACACACCCGAAGAAGTGAATGCGACACGGAGCTTTTTGCTTGACTCCTGAAAGACAAGACCGAGATCGCCGTTGAGAAATGAAAGATAAAGCGATGTTCCATCGCAAGACTCGTCAGCAAAAGAATGCAACGACTATTGAGCACGAGGCCAAGGCTAGGCTCCTCACTCATGATTACGATTAACGACCTTCACATCGGCCAGATCATTGCGTCTCTGGTCACGAATGACTCCAGCAGGCCCATTTGCATAAGCACCAGCATTACTTCTTTTTTTTTTCAATTTTTTTTTTCTTTTTTTTTTTAGTTAGTTTCATAGCTATGATACATACATTCGCTTGCTAAAACGGGATGCTGAGATGCCCACTGGAATTGATTGTAGATAGCCTCTAAAACAGAAGCGAAAGAAAAGACCGCATGAACGAAAATGAAAAGACAGTCCAAAAGGGCCAAAGCCAAAAACCTCAAAAAAACACTACTTGGATTCACTAGTGACTAATCGACCATAAGCCGCACAGCAGATTACTAAGTTGGGTCTGGACATTTACAAGACTTAACCCATCAGCACAACTTCCGCACCCCAACTTCGTTTGATGTATAATTTCAAGATATTCTATAATTGGAGGGTGCAAAGGATAGTTCGGCAATGACCTTGAGCAAAACCCATCGCTGTCAGTAGAATCCGTTCGAGAATAAGCGATTCAAATTACCTACTATTACCTCTACTATTACCTCTTCTGTTTCCTCTACTATTACCTCTACTGTGGCCTCTATTGTGGCCTTTACATATACCAGTCCACTTTTTCTCGGCAAAGTTGAAATACCGCCTAAACGACCAAGGATAGGGCTCTCTCTGTCTTCCTTGCTAACCCGTGAAAGTGCACAATAGTTGCGCTCGCAGATTTACCATTTAGTAGATGTGAACCTCTCACTATATTGCGCATAGATTCCGTACCCACGGAATACAATAAAAAAACAAATACAAATACACACCCACGTCGTCCTCATCACTCTTTCCAAAGTCCCCCAAAAACCAATTTCGAACACCCTCTTCAAATCCCTTTATCGCGTGCCCCCATCGCGCCCCACACTGGCAAATTTTCCTGACTCGGACCGCGCAGCCGCATCTAGTAATAGAAAAAAGCGAAGAGATTTCCTACACCTCTTCTAACCACCCGGTTCCTTCGTTTCAACACACCAACATACGCTGTTGCACCGTTGCAGAAAAAAGCAACAGCAACACAAAACCAAAACCAAACAACCACAAAAACAACCAACCATAGAACCATGTGTGGAATTCTAGGCGTGGTGCTCGCGGACCAAACCAAAAACGTAGCGCCGGAGCTCTTTGAGGGGGCGATGTTTTTGCAACACAGGGGCCAGGACGCCGCAGGCATCGTCACGTGCGGCTCCCGGGGCCGTTTCTACCAGTGCAAGGGTAACGGTATGGCCCGTGACGTGTTCACCCAAGCGAGGATGGTCAATCTTGTGGGCAACATGGGAATCACGCATTTGCGGTACCCCACCGCGGGCCTGAGCGCCGGCAGCGAGGCACAGCCCTTTTATGTGAATTCCCCGTATGGAATCACCATGAGCCACAACGGAAACTTGGTGAATTCTGGCGACTTGCGCCGCTACTTGGACGAGTCTGTGCACAGACACATCAACACGGACAGCGACTCGGAGCTCTTGCTTAACATCTTTGCCGCCGAGTTGGACAAGTTCAACAAGTCACGTGTCAACAACGGTGACGTGTTCACCGCCTTGGCGGCTACCATCGACCAGGTCAGGGGTGCGTATGCGGTCGTGGCTATGATTGCCGGATACGGCCTTATCGGGTTCCGCGACCCGAACGGGATCCGGCCCTTACTATTTGGCGAGCGCACCAACGCCGATGGCTCACTGGACTATATGCTTGCTTCGGAGTCCGTGGTGTTAAGCGCCCATGGGTTCAATAAGTTCCGGGACTTGGCGCCAGGCGAGGCTGTGATTATCAGGAAGGACTCCAGCGGTGCCAGCGAGAAGCCCGAGTTTAAGCAGGTGGTCGAACCCAAACTTTTTGCGCCCGATATCTTCGAATACGTGTATTTCGCCAGACCCGACTCGGTATTGGACGGCGTCTCTGTGTACAGGTCGCGGATCGAGATGGGCAACCGGTTGGCGGCGAAAATCCGCCGCGGGTTCCCCAATCACGACGTTTTGGGCGAGATCGACGTCGTTATTCCCGTGCCCGACACGGCCAGAACGTCTGCGTTGCAGTGTGCAGTATCGTTGAACGTGCCTTACAGGGAGGGCTTCGTCAAGAACCGCTATATTGGCCGTACGTTCATCATGCCCAACCAGCAGGAGCGGCGGCTGAGCGTGCGGCGCAAGTTGAACGCCATGGAGTCGGAGTTCAAAGGCCGCAATGTGTTGATCGTGGACGACTCCATTGTGCGCGGGACAACCTCCAAGGAAATCGTGGCCATGGCGCGCGAGGCCGGCGCTCGCAAGGTGTTCATTGCGTCGTGTGCGCCTCCAATCAGATATAACCATATTTACGGTATCGACTTGGCAGATACAAAAGCGCTTGTGGGTTTCAACCGCTCCGAGCAGGAAATCGCCGCCGCCATCGGCGCGGACGAGGTTTTCTTCCAGGATTTACAGGACTTGGTCGACTGCTGCAAAAGCAGCCGCACGCTGGAGTTCGAGGTGGGTGTGTTCACCGGCAAGTACATCACGGGAATCGAGGACAACTACCTCCAGGAGTTGGAGCAGATCCGCGCGCAGAACCAGCGCATCAAGGAGTACAGCAACCGCGGCATGAGCGTGGACGCGTGCATCGACGCCTCGGACTTGGTGGACGTCAAGGCCGAGAGCGACATTTCCATCTACAACACGGGCGACTACGCCGCTTAGACTTATAGAGGACGATAGATAGAAAGAGACATTTGGTTATCGATGGTGGGGGGTGTAGGTGGTGGTGGTAATATGTTTTGGTGATCTATAGATTGTTCGTGGTCTGGTGCAGTTAATCATGCCTTGAGCCGTTTGAGATGCGTGTTCCGTATTGAATGTTCCTTTCCTAAATCTAAGAGTTGACATGTTTAAGAAGATTACGGAATGAGAAGTCATTCCTGAAGAGGACTGAGCGTTTTGCAGATGGCCAGTTTGAAAAAGATTAGAAAGTTAGAGCTATACTAGTGGGACCGTGTGAGGTGGACTACTGTGGAGGAATGGTGTCTGAACCATAAGCAATGGAAAACGTCACACTGGACCGATCGAGCCCAACAGCTTTACGAGATTCGAGGCACATTGGTAAAATGGTGATAAAATGAACGGGCTCAATAGTGTTCGTGATTACCGGGTCATTAATGGCTTATTTATGAGTTATTACCCAGTATTAATGAGCATGAGAGAGCACACCAAGGCAATAACAGGCTGACGCCTACTGAATGCGATCTAGTGAAAAATATTCACAGCCCCCATGTCTTGCGGCGGAGGCCGGTTTGTGGCGATAGAGACACGGGCACACTGAGTATCTTGTGATACACTATGAATGCAATGAAGAGCCAGTATCGCGCTATGGTAACGAGCATTAAGTACCATTCAACAACAGACTTCTTGTCTGGTTCGTGAAGGTAGTAGTTAGATTGCAACAGTGTCGCTAGGTGTCGGTTCCTCTCAAACTAACCTATCCATAGTAGTTGGAGCCGCATCGTGAATAAGGCAGTATTTGGAAAGGCACATCTGAACAAAGTACGTACCGACCAAGGTAGTAATTCCCGAGTGTCAGATATTGATCTGAACTGCGATCGAGGTGATGCAAAGTTTATATCTGGCCCATTCTCAGAGTCGCCCCAAAGCAACATATTCCTCAAATGAATTCTGACCCATAACTTTCGACAGACGGAGGATAGGAACTGGCAGTCACAACACTCTGCTTATCGTGGTGCAGCTGACGATGAACGTCCCTCGTTCCGACGAGAGCAGTCCCTAGGGCAACACTATGTATCCTGCTGCTATTCTCTTGATATGGCTTGCTCTGGCGGTCCCCAGATGTACCCAGCGAACGTCCATTCTGACTCTTCCAAGCCTTAGTTTTTGGAGACACTGCGGAAAGTGCTTCTATGAAAACACCAGATAGCTCACTGGGTGGTCCTTGCACGGGTCTCACCATCTCCATAAAGCCATACTTGTCCTGAAGTGACTTTTAAGCACGACCTTCTGTTCACAATCCACAATCAGCCACAATCAACATCTAGACTCCTTCAAAAGCAGCTCCTCAAAAGTAGCTCACTATTCTTCGAAAGAGCGAGCGAGTAGGGTGTTGCGCTTCATTTGACCCGGTGTCTATGTCCCTCCCCTCACCCGAGCTCCTTCTATCGTGCACATTATTCAGATCTCTTGGCTTACGCCCTGATTTTTCCGGGTTTTGTTGCACCTCTTTCACATCTTGCTGCTCTTCATCATCTTCATCATCTTCTTGTTGCTGTTCCTTTCCTCCTCCATCGCTTCTCCTTACACTACCGTACCGAATCAACAACCTGCTTCCCACTTCTTGTGGCAGTTTAGCAGTGTGAGTTCCATTGGTCACAAGCACGAACTGATTGCCTTCACTTCCCTCGATCAATTTCCTCTCATTGTCTCCATTCTCCTCTCCTCTATTGCCCCCTTCGCCTACGTATAACAATCCTCCTGGGTGCTTCAATCGATTGTGCCTGCGGAGACCCAGTTTGAAAGTGTAGGCAATGCCGCATTCTTTGCACGCGATTTCGCTGTGCTCTTTGGCGACGTGGACTTCCACACTTGTCTCATTTCTGAACCGCTTGTCACAGTCCGCGACATAGCACTCCACTGATTTACAGGTTTCTTCATGTTTTTTCCAATCCAGCTTTCGCCTGAAGGACTCGACGCATTTTCCACATTGGAAGCGTTTCTCAGCTGAGTGCACGGTTTTGTGAGATTGCAAATGGTCCGATCTCTTGAAAACTTTATTGCACTGATCACACGGATACCGATCGTAGAATGGTGGTTCTGCGTCGGACTCCACACGCAATGCCAGGTCGTCGTTTTTTTTGTTCTGTTGCTCTCTGTGTTCTGGATGGAACGCCATATGAAGGTCTCGATGGTCTAGACGGTTGGTGCTCCAGTCGCAGTAGAAGCACTTCAATCTGCCCCTTTCTTCGTGACCCTTCTCGTGAATTCTGAGCGCTTTTCTGGAATTGACACCGTGGGGGCATTGCGGGTACCCTGAGCAAAAGAACCTGTATTCGTGTCTTGAAGACGCCGGATTTGATCCTTTTTTTAGCTGGTTTTTGGAGGAACTCTTGGAGGAAGCTCCCGAACTAGCCCCATCGTTCCTTCTGATGCGAATAAGCTCGGTGGAAGTAGTGGGGTTGGGGTGGACAGTTTGTTCAGATCTTTCAGATTTCACAGCATCGATTTCACCTTCCTCACTGGTCTCTTCATTAGAATCACTTTGCGTCTCTTCCTGAACAAATAAGTCACCTTTAGGTGTATTCGAGTCACGTGCCGTGGCCCGATTGGTAGTCCTCTTTCCAGTGGTTCCTTTTGCTGTGACGCCCCGTTTTTTACCTCCCCTCGATATATCACGCACGCCACTTTCAGAGTCACTTTGGGGCTCAACTTTAGCAACAGAACGATAAGTTTCCGCAGCGACATTGCGCTTTTTGTGGCCGCCCGCATGCATTTTCTGCCCACGGCTTGGTCTCTTTTTCTGTGCCAGCAGAATGCTTTCGGTGACTGGAGTTCCATCTCTAGATACAGCAGAACCAAGATCCAGACTATCGAGAATCACCGTGACCTCATCCTCTTCACGCGTAAGTGTAGCGTCCCTCGACCTCGTGAAATGGACCACGGTATCCTTTCTCTTTTTCTCCTTGTGGGTTTTGGGGTCTTCGAGTTGCCCCAGAGAGGGTCTTTTCTTGCGGCGTTTACGATCGGGTTTCGGCTCAGGGGTTTCCTCTGATTGTTCCTCGTGAACGTGCCTCGACTTGGACCTCAATAGACGCTGCAGTATATGGCTGGCTTCTGTCTCTGGAGGCTCGGAGGCCAGATCGATATTTATGGACGTTTCCTGGAAAAGGGTGCCGCTGGAAATATCGGGGTCGTGCACAAAAAGGGCGGGCCCCAGATTGCTGTTGGTTTGTGAGTGCTGGGAGCGAAGACGCATGATCCTATATGTTTTTGATGATTTTAGCGGGTTGGTATTAAGAGACTATCGGTTGCCGCTAAGAATTAGTCGTTGTATGACTTGGCCCTTTGGGGAGACGCTGTAGCCCACGTGATTTAGAAGATATTTCGAGCCCGGTGAGGAGCAATGGCTAGGATTATCCAAACGGTTTTGTTGACGTGTTGTTATTATGGGGTTCTGGATCGGGTGACCTGCACACATGAAGAGGGTGTGGGGATTAGAAGTTTTCGTTATTTCTAAACCAATCCTGGGAATGAAGGTAAAATCGAGATTCAGGCTCTCTGCAAATCTTCAGGGACCCTATTCTTTAAAGTACGATACGAGCGATCTTCGCTTCGAGATGGTGACTCGATTAGGTCACGTAACCGGATCAGACAAGAGGCCGGCTGTTGATCATTTTCGAAAACAGGCTTCTGGGATTCTCTCGTGAAGAATTAGAGAGAGATGGATGACACTCTGGAGGTCCACATTCGGTGGGTACACGTGTGCAACAATGGGTGCAAATTTGGGTTCCGAGCAAGTGAGGCGATTCAAAAAGGACTACCTCGAGCGATGATATGTTGAATCTTGAACAGCATGCTGCAGTGTTGATGGAAAAGACTAAGTTTCAAGAAGTTGTTGATCCTAAAGGCTGCCTGTTTCAAAGGAGCTTCGCTTCTCAAATCTTCACGGAAGCGACTTTCTAGTAATACTATTTTAACCAGAGATCTCTCCAGAGAGAAGAAAAAAAGCTTAATAAAGCGGCCGTGCCCATCCCTGACCTGCCAGTGTTTAACCATATCAAATAAGTGCTTCCGTGTGAATGGAGAGTTATCATTATCAGCCCTGTTTCATGCAAACATTGCTACAAAGTATCTCACGCAACTGATAGAGCTATCCTAGTCGAAACGCATTTTGCCATTGTTCAGCCCACAAGAGAAGCGTGACTCTTCGCCTCATGAATGACGTCTGGTAGATCTCGGAACGAACCATAAACATGCAATTACTTTCAGAATTCCGGATTTGCACTAAAAGCCAGGTCACCCAACGAATGCCTATCAAGGTAGATGCTAAGGCAAGAATATGTACTAAATGACTCCACGCATGTCTATCGCCAACTTCGAGGAACATCTAGTGACCAGTGGCATTTGAAAACATGCACATGGCTACACATAGTTTAGATCTAGGAGACAAGGAAACAGTATCAAGAGCCAATAATACAGACAGCACCATAGATTCAGGTATAGACAGCAGGAAGAGCCAGATCCAGTTACGGACCTTGCCCGATCCAAGGTGCCTATAACACACCTTGCCTGATGGGTGACCCAAGGTGCCTATACCACACCACAGCGCCCTAAAATGCACCCGATCTAGCCATTTGACCAATACCTCGCCCATGCTGCTCGACCGCTTACTAATCCTACAAGAACTACCAATTGAGATCCCGTGGCATTTGCACCCATCTCCAAATCTCCAAACCGCCTGTTCATCCATGCATTCGTCACGATATTTACATACAGCACCGTCTCTACTCGACATCATCGAACTTCTCGCCAGCAACCAAGTCTGGAATGTCCTCCTCCTCGGCACCTGCATTCAACTCGGTGGGGGCCTTGCCGGCCTGGATCTGCTCCGCCAACTTGCGCAAAACGTCCAAGTTCTCAGATCCCAAGTGGGGCAAGATTCCTGGAATCAACTGCGTGATGTCCTTCTCTTGCGGGTAACCGGTGAAGGCAAACGTGTTAGACGCCGAGGCCGCCTGCACACCGACACGGGGGAAGTGCAACACCTTTCCGTCGTCCTTGAAGAAGTTGGCCTCCTCCACGTTCTCGACTTTGATGGCCTTGAATTTACCCAAGGTTTCCATCAACTTGACATCGTCCTGCTCGGACTTGACCTTTTTGGCCTTGACTCTGGCGCCACCGACCTTTCTGGCGCCCGACTTCTGCAACTTAGCTAATTTTTCCTGGTCAATTGGCATTTTTCTCTATGTGGTGTATCCTGAAAGATGTCTATAGTGGGGAGTAGGGCCGACGCTCGCGTGGAAAATTTCTCGACGCTCTTGGCGCGGCACGACCTGCTCGCGGGCCGGCGGTCACGTGATTAATGGCGGAAGGTGGGAGACTGGCTGTTTCTCGCTGCGAAGATGGAGAGGGGGAGGGGCGGCTAGAGTATGTGTGGTCAGAGATGATGCTGGCTTACTGGAGCACCGTGCTGGACTTGCTGGACTAGTGGCGTGAGTTGTCACGTGATCCAAAATGTGTCACGTGACAAGCCTTGCTTCTTGCTTGTTTTATTGACCAGTTCAGAGCTCCTTCTCCAGCCAGTCCTTGTTTCTTCTCTATTGCTCTACGGAGGCCTCAGCCTTGACTACCCCAACACCCTCATAGTGGAGTGACAACGTATAAGTACGCTTTGATATTCATCATGCTCTCAAATGATTTGTTCATGGACGAGTCGAGCTTCTGTTCAAGCTGGACGTGAGCGAAAGTTGAGTCAGACTTGATAAGCTTGACAATTGTTCTCCTTCTGCTGTGCCTGGAGATGAGTATCAGAAGTGACCACCTGAGCACACACCTTCAAACCGTAGCCACGAGTTGTGCCCTTTTCAATTATTAAATTCCTTTCTATCTAAACGCATCTCTTGACTCAATTCTTAATATTTTGCCTCTGACCGGTTTTCAGTTCCCCGGGCCGAAAATGGTATATGCGTTTGAGAGTCAGAGTACACTTGAGTCAAGGCAAGAAAAAAGCCATAAGTAGCGTCGAGGCCAAAAAAAAAAATTAAAAAACTATGAAACGATCCAATACAAATTCTCTCCCTTTTTTCTCATTTCCCTTTTCCCGTATCTTGCCCCCAGTAGACCTTCCCCATACTTTCGCGTCACATAGGCCGCACATCTCACTCACAGCCTTTTCTTCTATCTTTCACCGAAACCCACCATATCAATGTCACGTCCCGTCGCTGTTGAGGACCTTCTTCTGCTGCGTCTCGACGCGGGAAAGCCCAGGTTTCTCTCCCGAAAAAAGAGGACAAAACTCAAAGAAAGCAAGGCTGTGGAAGAACCTGCCACACCCACGCCTAAGCATAACCGGGAAGAATATACGGAACCCGAAATCGAACCACCTTCTCAACCAGAAAGTACTAAATCTACACCTGCAGCGTCTGAGCCGAAAAGACGCAAGCCAAATGCCAAGTACGCGTTTTCCTGGGACCTGGACGAAGATACCTCCACGTCCTACCAGCCACTAGTGACGCTAGAAATCCCCGAAAGCACCGTGGAGAATGTTTCCAAAGAAACCCACTGGTCACAAAAGGCCCTCGCAGACATGAGCTCACGTGACTGGCGCATATTCAAGGACGACTTCAACATCTCCTCGAAAGGCGGCGACATTCATCATCCACTAAGAAACTGGGACGAGGAGGAACTACTTCCGCAAACCTTGCTAGGCGTTTTGCGCGGTACGCTTGGATATATGGAGCCCACGCCCATCCAGCGGGCGGCTATTCCACTAGCGTTGAGAAATAGGGATGTGGTAGGAATAGCAGAGACGGGTTCTGGTAAGACCCTAGCGTTTCTTCTACCCATTCTCTCGTATCTTTTGAGCATCGAAAAGGCGTATATGGAGCACGAGCATTCGCACGAGGACAACCACAACAAAACGCTCGCGTTGGTTCTAGCTCCGACTAGAGAGTTGGCACTCCAGATCTCAAAAGAGGCGGAGAAGTTTACGAAATTGTTGGGTCTCAGTGTGGTCACCATAATCGGAGGTCACCAGTATGAGGAAACCGTGCATTCGCTTAGAAAAGGTGTCCACATCGTGGTGGCCACGCCTGGAAGACTAGTAGACTCGTTGGAAAGAGGCATCGTGAGTCTCCAGAAATGCTACCACCTAACCATGGACGAGGCAGACAAGATGATCGACATGGGGTTTGAGAAATCGCTCCTGCTGATTCTCCTGTACTTGCCCTCTAACGAGCAGCTCCAGACGTCCCTTGACGGCAGGATATTCGGGGTGTCCAAAAGGAATACTCTAATGTTCACCGCGACGATCTCGCCTGCAATCGAGAAAATCACCAAGAACTATCTACAGCTGCCGGGTTACCTTTTTGTGGGTGGTGCCAACGAGCTGGTGGACAACATCAAACAGAATTTCGAGTACCTAGGACCCGCGCAGCCCGACAAACAGGTTATAGATAGCAAGCGGTTTGCGAGGCTCCTTAAGGTTCTCGAAGCACACAGAAAAGCCCGGGATTTCTCAGTGATTATCTTCGCAAACTACAAAAGGGTCGTGGAGCTGTTGGCGGATGAGTTGGAAAACAAGAAGTACGACTCCATAGCAGTAATCCACGGGTCCAAAAGCCAGGAAGCACGAGAACGGGCCATCGAGTCGTTCCGGTCACGTGACGCGTCCATATTGATAGCCACCGACGTGGCCGCCAGGGGAATTGACGTGCCCCACGTGACGTTGGTGGTGAACTTCCAGATGAGCAACAAGTTTGAGGAATACATACACAGAATCGGCAGAACAGGAAGGGCGGGACAGGAGGGCCAGAGCCACACTTTTATCGATGATGGCGACGCCGACACGTTTGTGGAGTTGAAGCGGTTTTTGAAAAAGGGCGGGTACAGGATCCCGGACTGGTTGTACCGGGTGTAAGCTGTTGTTTTGGTGGAGGTTTTTGGAATCTAGCAATTGTGATAGAAGATGCACCTTTCCAAAGACATGCTGTGATGGACCTTTCACAGAAGCCGTCTGAGGTATGTGCCTAGTGTATTGGGGGTTTCGGAGGATAGTCTGCTCGTGACATGGGTCTCAATTGACTCGTGCACTTTCAATGACCGACTCATAAAAAGGTAGACGGCTGAATTTCATTGACGCTGTCGTGTCCTCGGAGCTTCAGGGAACACGAGACTATTCAATGTGAGGAGTGGAATTGGATTGTACGAATGGATACAGAATGGGGCAAACTTCGACGCACATTTCCTATTTCACATAGCCATCACCATCAGGGTGTATTTCAGGTTGTTGTACCTTGATTAGCAAACTTATTTAATTTGTGTTTGAGAGCTGGAAGAACAGTGTCAAGAGGAAACTTTGGTCATAAGAACTGGCCCACGGTTTATTCATAGCTTTTTCTCTTTTAGTACATAATATAGGGTTTGCAAGGAGAAATATATGACAACTTCGAACGACCTTCAAGTGATGGTCCCACCTCGTAAACAGAACTTGAACACCGTAGAGCTAGACGACGATAGCACCTCATATGTTACACTGGGTACTAATTAGAACGATACAAATCAGACTCTCCCCATCCCTATGATGGAAATCGCTTTACATCGATATTACCATTTACCAATCCACCTCATCACACCGTTGTCTGAGCTTAAACGATCAAGTGCTGTCGATATACCCGTATTCTTCACCGAATATATAAATAGATAGGAACGGCCGAGGCGGACATCTTTTGCAGCCACCGCAAACCAGTTATAGCGATTGATTTCAGAAAGGAGACAGAAATAGTCCCTGGATGTCGTTCAGCGTGCGGTGGAGCCGTACCGAGAAACAGTTCACTCTCCACAATGAGAAGGAAAGGACGGTCATCGGAAAAAGCGATTCTGGCCGAGAAAGGCGACAACATCGTGCACTTATCGTTGCATCCCGTATTGCATGGAGTAGTCCTATGCCCCTCCAGGTCTTCGCATTGCCTGCTGTCACCTGCCGCAAAGAACATAACACATTACTCTGATTCCTCGTCGCTGGAGTAGCCCGCAAGAAACGCGGACGAAGCCCGTTCGGCACTCTTTTCCACTTTCGACTCTCCATTACCCGACTCTTCCAAAGGCGCAACCCTAGATCCGGTCTCCGGTCTCCTTTGTAGTTTCTTCAATGCGCTCAACCGGGACCCGTCTAGAATGCCCGGTTGTGTTATCGCAACATCTCCAGGAGCACTCACTGAAGCCTCTCCATGAGATCCAACATCTGCCTTTACATTTCTCTCTTTTTCAGCCTTCTGGAACGCACTCACCTCTCGCAGGTTGCCCTTATGCTTCTTGAAATCCCCTGTGTCGCCCAACAACTGCCTCACTGTGTCCATTGCCATCTGCTCCATGTCGCGTTTGGCCAGCTGCTGCGCCTGTGGGTCTGGATCGTCATTGGCCCACTTCACCGTCAAAATATCGTTCCCGTCTAGACTCTGGCCATCCATTGCTTCTTTAGCAAACTGCGCCTCAGACTCCAGGCGATACGTGACGAACGCGCAGTTTTTCGCGTGCAAAACACGGATTTTATCGATGCCGCCAAACTCCAGAAACTGCCGGCCAATTTCCTCCTGGACACTGTCGTTCACATGTGCACCAGTGACGTACAATGTGCGATTACTTCGCTGCAACAGCCCGACGCCGCCCATGTCGTCGCGGTAGTCTGCAGTCTTGTCTCTTCCAAAACAGTCCTGGGTGGGTATTTTGAGGTCTTTCGTGTCTGGAAGGCGGTGTAGGTAGGGGCATTTTCGGCCCTTATAACAGCACCCTCTGGCGAAAAAGAGACATATTGGGCTTCTTCCATCCACGCCACGGGTCAATCCGGCGTCTTTTTTGATATTCACGCGGAACTTCAGCTTCACCAAGTTGCGGGAGTTGGAGTCGCCGCCGGCCCACTTCAAGAACCAGATGTTAAACGTGTGGCCCGATTGCGGCGGTTTGTCGTCGTCTGGAATCGCGTCTGCGTCCACCTGGAGCCGTGCATATCGGCGCGTAGACATTCAGGGGAGATATTGGGGTGCTATTATGGGTACAGCTTGTTTAGCATGCAAAATAGAGCCTTGGTGCCGTAATGGTGTAGGCGATGAGCTGGATGGTGGAGTACATCGAGTGTAAGTGGAGTAGACATAGATGACATGGTGCGCGCACGCCCGGAAGTCGGATAGTAAAAGATCTCGAAAGATCGATGGTGCCTAATATGTATGCATAGAGAAGATAACTGAGAAGACTTGCCTAGTACATTTCGTTATAATATCTCAGAATCTGGGTTTGAAGTGTATAAACCCATTATTCCAGAAGAAACCTATGCTAGTGACTACAGCCAGTTGACTCTTATAGTCTTCACAGGACCACGTAGCCAGAGCCTTATTGCACATCCCCCTATGAATAAAATTCTTACAAATCAAGTCACGTTTCTTCTGGGCATTCTCTTAGCGGGGCGGTGCTTCGGATACCCTACTTCGTTTAGACTCATGGACTAAGGAAGTGGTCAGCAACTGGCAGGTGGTTCCATGCATTGGGACGAACGTCGGAAATGGACAGCAAACGTAAATCTTGCCAAAGCAAATAATAAACCAACCACCACGTCCGGCTTCTTGATTCTCTGCCGTGGTGATCTGGCCGTTAGCAACTAACGTTGCACCCATAGATAGCTGCGAAAAACAGACCACCCATACAACCATAAAATGCCACCTGTTAGGCCCTCCGTATAACGGAAGGTGCTGGGGACCGACCAAATGAATGCAAGCTATCTTCACGTTTAGAAATCCAGACTGGCCAAATGATGATTGGTTACACACAAATTCAACACTATCATCCATAACCTCACCGACCTACAACAGACCTACAACAGACCTACAACACAAACATACACCACAACCGCTTCGGGAGTTCTAATTTCCTTTATTCGTGTATACTTTCGTAGAACCCCGTAATTTCGGTGAAAACTCCCACATGTGAACGATTCGAACAAGTTCCATCGGTCCTGTAGGTTTCCAAGACATCCTAGTGGGCTTAAATAGCGACTCGAGAACTAACTCCAGCAACAATGCCAGTTGAAGTACCCATAGTTAAAAGTAGTTTGAAATATTTGTAAGGGATGAACCACAACCCATACCTACATGACCTTTTCGTAATCTAATTTAACTCTTTATTCATATATATTTTCGTCAGGCCGCGTCTCTACAAGAGGTTGACGGCAAAGGAGAAACCCACCAAGGCAGCAACGGCGGCGCCCTTCTTCCAGCCAGCAGATAAGGCACCAGCCTCAGCACCCGAGGACGAGGAAGATGAGCTCGAAGATTTGGACGAACCGGAAGATCCAGACGAGCCAGACGAGCCAGAGCCGGACGAGCCAGACGACTTAGAGCCAGAAGACGCGGACGAGCCAGAGCCTCCAGCACCAGAGGACTTAGAGCCGGAAGAGCCAGAAGAGCCGGAGCCACCAGCACCGGAAGACTTGGATCCAGAAGAGCCAGAGGCAGCAGAGCCGGACTCCTCAGAGCCAGAGGCCGTGGCAGAAGATCCACCCATACCGGCCATTCCACTCATGTCCGACATGGCAGAGGCCATGTTCGAACCGGACTCAGAAGCTCCACCTCCAACGGCAGAAGTGACAGAGGCGGCCACAGACCCGGCGGCGGCGCCGGCACCCGAGGTGGCAGCACCGGCAGCACTGTTGACGGCGTCGGAGACAGCAAACTTGATAGCGTTGACCATTGTGATTAAGTGATTAGTGTAAAGAAAGACGAAGTAGACTAGCTTTAATAAGTGAAGAAACCTTGCAAAAAGAGCAGTGGGCGCCGGGACCACCACCCTTATATACGATTTTCACCATCACAGACGGCTGGCCGCGGTTGCTGTTTTCCAGGCGTATGCTCTATGTGCAATAAAAAAGGCACAGCCTAGAACGGCATGGTGGGAGAATGTGCGTATGGTGGTTTGCAGCTTTGGGTGCGAGTCGCGAGGCTGCTGGCGAATGGGTTGATAGTAAGATCCGGGGCGAAACAGCACCGCCTCTTCTTCAAACCTTTCCTAAAGCGCTCGATATCAAAACGGGGGAGAGAGGCGAGGAAGGAACCGAAAAAAACGGTGAATTGAAAAAAAAAAAGCCAGGATCAACTATCGTCTGTCAGATAGTGGAATATCGCGAGCGTAGCAATAGAGCGCGGCCAGAATAGGAGAGCAAGGCAATGACCGATTCTGACACTCGAACCCTTCGTTTTTCCCAATCCAGCTCTAAAGGGGAAATTGCGGGAAGACGAAACCATCGGGAGTCCCCGACGTCGACCAGACATTATCAAAATACAAATACTTCTCTTCTCTTTCCCAGCCTGCCCCAACATCTCACTAGCTCATTACCCCATCTGACGTGACGTGGGCAACGTGCGCGAATGCGGTTGCAACTGCCAATCACCGCTCGCGAGGGCTATTTTTACATCGCGCTACGGCTTCTCCACGCCAGATAGGGGCGTGACGGGTGTTGTGAGCGTGGGGTAGTTGCGCGGTGCGAAAAGTAAAGAGTGTGCTGGTGCCAGAGAGCAAGGCAAAAGAAAGGCACCGCACAGGGCTCGCAATCCACGCCCGATCTGGGTAAATTGCGGTCGACACCTGTGTGATCCGGAGGCCCGGTTGGTGTAGTGGTTTGTGCTTTTAAGGTTGGTATGTGGCATGGGCGAGGCAGTGTGGGGCCTTGGTCCGATACTGGAGAGGAATGGTAGAATTGGAGGTAGACGTGGAGTAAAGTGGAGGTAGAGTGGAGGTAGAAGATGTAAAACTTGAAGAAGAGAATTTGTAGAAGATGTAGAAGGTAGAGAAAGACGAGCAAGTTCATCTGTATCCGTCACCAAGTAGAAGTGGCTATTCTCATTTGTCAAAGTCAAAACCTCTCCAAACGCGCCTCTTAATTGCTCATGCACCCACACTAATTGAGCCGACACTTCGCTCCACTTATGGTCGTTTTGCGCCCTTCACGGACACGATTAAGCAACGTTGGTGAAAGAGCAGGGTCACATTTTCTGAGGTCTTCGAAAGTGATGGAACTGCTCCACTGAAGGAGTGCTTCAACGTGACTCTGCTCCGTGCTTCTGTCCTAGTATAGTGTGCGCACCGCATCGTGGCCCTAAGCAGAGGCTCGCTACCACTTTAGTCAATAGCCCCGCCTTCACGATAGGGGCTAGTAACGATAGGGGCTGGCGACAAGGCGGACACGGCTGTGACACGTTTCCTTGCCAGATAAGCTGACATTGAAATAAAAATAGATATAAATTGCTGGGCCCAAGCTCCGCACGTGGCTAACTGCTATTAATATAACGGCCACTGCCAGACGTACTGGAACATTATCCCGTTGACACTTGACATGCCCAGAAAACACGCTTGACGGAACAGTTGACGGTATATTTGACAATGATATACAGTGCTTGACAGAACGGCAAAATGAGAACGGTAAAGACCCACAAATCAAATATACAATCCGTCACTGGACTCTCCAACTCTTCCCTTCGTCTCGTGCCGAACTTTTTACTTACTCTAACTTTTGTATTAACCACCCACGCACGTTCATGCGCCGATGGGCATCTATAAAGCTCCGACGCACGCGAGGCCGACCATGCCCGCAACAAGCAAGCCCTTCTTCCACGACCCGGCGACTTCAGGAACGCCCGCGCCGGAGTCCAGGCTGGACGAGGCTTTGGAGCTGGCACTGGAGCCCGAGCCGGAGCCAGAAGCCCCGCTCAGGTGCGAGCTGTGCGAGCCGCCCGCCACGGAGCTGGCAGCCCCTGCCGCCGAAACAGAACTGGCGTCGTGGGCCGCGCTGGCACTCGTGACACGCAGCTGGTCTGCACTGAACTGCGACGTGGCGGAGTCGAAGCGTGACTGCGCCTCCCGGATATCCGAGCGTGCGTCAGACGCCTGGCCGGTTGCAAACGTCACCACCTCCGACGTGAATCTCTTGCCGTCGCTCTCGAAAACCGAGGTGACCGTGTGGTAGCCCGCGACTGCGTCGGAAGTCACTTGGTCGAACGCGGACACCGCGTTGGCGGTCACTTTCGTGGCGAGCTCCTGGCCGTCTGAGGTCACGTCGCCAAACACAGAAACAGCGCCAGCGGTGATCTGGTTACCAATGGCCACGCCATCTGAGGTGATCGTGTTGATGATGTTGCCGACGTCAGAGAGAATATTCATTGTGAATGGATTGGTTGGTAGTTCAGAATACTGGCTGCAAATTCAGTCTGGTTAGCTGCTGAACAGGTGGTGTAAGAACAGGGAATGGAGATCCGAGAAAATGGCCAAGCGCCCTGGTTATATACGCGTATGTGAAGGCTTGGCAGAACTGGGCGTGAATGGTGCCAAGGCACTGGGGCGGTGGGGCCATAGAGAAGGCTCTGTACATTGCGTGCGCGGGGTCACGCTTGACGTGTTTACCGTGGCTGGTTACCTTGGCCCGAAGAGAGACCGCCATAAGTTCACTTCTTTTCGGGGACTTTCACGCTTTGGCGAAGTTTCAATTTCACGAGCGTTCCGTTCGTGTGTCCGGCATTCCATTCTCGGGCCCGTTTTTGCGACAACACTGGCATTCTGCTGGAAATCGGGGCTCCTATTTTTAGACTCGGATCTGGAAGTGTCGCCCGGAACGCGGCGGCTCGAATCGCGCTCGCCGCAACGGTGATTACTGAAAGTAGCAATAACCAATAACCCAAAACAGCAAAACCCAGGAAGCAGAGGTGGAATAAGCCGTGGTGAATATCCAGCTCATTAAAGGAGAACCTGCTGTTTCTTTTTTGAAATCATAAGAAGTTATCGCTGTGGGTGTTTCCAGCCATGTGCCGCTCTGCTTTCGTGGAGTGTACGGAAAACACGGCCCGGGCGCAGATCTCGCATGGCGAGCTGGCCGCGATCCCGAGTTACGTCACGTGACATTACGTCACGTGACATTCTGTCCACGTGATGCTTGCACGTGATCTACTTCGGAATTCCCGATGCGGTGCGCTTTTGCGCCGCTCCTGCTTACCCAATGCGGCAGCTTGATCCGACTTATCGCATCGAAAACTCTGATAAATACTGCTCCACCCCAAGTCTTTTCAAAGGTCTCCCCTATTTCCATATTTCATAATGTCCTGTTGTTCCAAAACTGCCACTCCTGTCCCTATTGTTGCCAACCCAACTGCTGCCAAAGCTGGCAAAGAGCAAGGGTGCTGCGGAGCCAAGGGCTCGATTTGCAAATGTGGCTCTGGTTGTGAATGCCCTTCGTGCAACACAACAAAGCTTTGATGGCTGCGACAAACTTCTTTATTATGGGCTGGTTCTGCCACGGTTGCGTTTTTGAATTTATAGTATATAAGTATAATGGATGGCTTAGGTAGGGAGGATGTAGAAACCCTATGCAAGCAGAAGCTGCTACTGGTTGATTCATGAATAGTAGTGGATGCTGGGATTATAAAGCTATGTTAAATCAGTATCAATTCTCTTATTTACCAAAATCTTTGAAATACGAAGAATTGCTCTTTTAAGAGAGTGCCGAAGACAATGCCCGGGCACTAATACATCAAAAAGTGACCACCTAAAAACAACGCAACTAGAACATTCTCAATGGGGTTGAGTAAGCCAGAGAAATCATCTAGAATTTCAAGGGTGTACCGACCCATGAAACTGAAATGTCTGAAAACACACAATTTTCTTCAACTACCATAGCCTTCCTAATAGTGATGGTGACGTATTGTGTCTTTAATCTCAAAAGCTTTTTACAATCTGCGCTACATCATATTTCATACAATCACATCTCGATTAAAACAGACTAAAAACAAGCCTACTTGCGCGACTCCTCGAGGCCCTTCTTGACGGCCGCACCCAAGTCTGGGTGCACCTTGGTGAAGTAGGCCACCACTCTGTCCTGGATGGGCACGTCAGCCGCAGAGGCGTGGGCAACAACATTGTGCGCCAAGTTCTTCTGCTGGCCTGGGTAGCGCGCCAACACGTTCCACAAGTCCGTGGCCTGCTTGAACTCGGCGTCAGTGGCCTTCCAGTGGAAGGGGCACGCGGCACCCTCCCAGACCTCCTGGTCCTCCTGGAGGCTGAACTTCTCCGTGGCGAAGTTGTTGGCTGCGGAGAAGTAGTTGGGGGTGCTGCCCAAGTTGCCGTTGACCAGCATGGCGCCGTCACGGATGTGTGGGTGGAACGCACCCTGCTTGCCGGTGACTGGGCAGTTGACAGGGATCTGCTGGTAGTTGGTGCCCAATCTGTGTCTGTGGGTGTCTGGGTAGGAGAACAAACGGGATTGCAACACAGGGTCTGCGGATGGCTCCATGTAAGGCACGGTGTGCGATGGCGAGAAGGCCACCTGCTCGATCTCCGCGAAGTAGTTCTTGGGGTTCTCGTTCAAGGTGAACTTACCGAAACGACGCAATGGGAACTGCTTCTGGGGCCACACCTTGGTCAAGTCGAACACGGAGAAGTCCACCTGCTTGGCCTGCTCCGCGGTCATGGTCTGGATGTAACAAGTCCACGATGGGAAGTTGCCCTTAGCGATGTTCTTGAACAAGTCCTCCTGCGCGTGGTCGGGGTTGGAGCCAGCCAAGGCACCGGCCTCCTCGTTCGTGAGCGTGTGGAAGCCCTGGTCCGACTTGAGGTGCACCTGCACGTAGTGCCAGTCGCCGTTCTTGTTCGACCACTTGTAAGTGTGGCCCGAGTAGCCGTGCATCTCTCTGTAGGAGCGGGGGGTTCCGCGGTCGGAGAACAAAATCGTCACCTGGTGCGCGGACTCCTCGTTGCTGGTCAAGTAGTCCCAGAACATGTTGGCGTCCTTCAAGTGGGTCTGTGGGTTTCTCTTCTGCGTGTGGATGAAGTGGGGGAACTTGGTGGGGTCGCGGAGGAAGAACACGGGCGTGTTGTTGTAGACGAGATCCAAGTTTCCCTCCTCGGTGTACAACTTGACGGAGAACCCACGGGGGTCACGAGCGGTGTCCGCAGATCCGGACTCGCCACCGACGGTGGAGAATCTGGTCACCAAGCGGGTCTTCTTGCCGACGGTGTCCAAGAACTTGGCGGAGCAAATGTCGCTGATGTCGTCGGTGACCTCGAACTCACCAAACGCACCGGAGCCCTTGGCGTGCACGACACGCTCGGGGATTCTCTCCCTGTCGAAGTGCGCAAGCGAGTCGATCAAGTTGAAGTCCTGCAAGAGCAAGGGGCCGTGTTTGCCCACTCTCTGGGACGCCATGGGGTCGGGCACGGGGCAGCCGTTGGTGTTGGTGTAGACAGGAGCCATTTTAGTGAATCAACTGGGAAATAGTACTGTACAATTGGAGAATAGTACTGGCAATAGTGGAAAAAGAGCGCTGCCAGCCGGGGGCCAGCACTGCTTATATATTCGCAGCAGTTCCCTGGTGCGGTGGATTGCGGGGGATCCAGGCCCCGTATGTTAGTAATCGCGCGGCCAATGGGCGCGCGTCAGTTACTCAGGCCACGCCAGGGCCGCATGAGATATCGGCCACACACGCGGGGTGCAAAAAATAAAAGAGGGCAATGTGAGCATCTGGCGGCTAATGAGGGGGGTTGTGGGCGCGATATGGCTGCAATTACGGTTCTCCGTCGCGGTTGCCTTTTATTTTTCGTCTTTCATCTTTTGCCTTTATTTTTTCTGGTATTGTCTGGCCTGTATTGGTGTATGGCAGGCTGCGAGCGGCGTAGATAATGCTCAGTAATGCTGTTCCAGTTGCTGTGCCGAGGTTGCTCGCAGCTGTGGCCCTCCTCTATGCACACGCCAGTTTCCACCCACGCCGGCCATTTTTGGGTTCTGGCGGCGGATCCAGAATCCAGGCTCCGGTGTACACACGGGCATAGAATAAAAAACTAAGTTAATCATCTTTGTGGCGTCTTTTCGGCGCTCAATGGGCACTTGCTGGCCAGAAACCGCGATCTAGCATTTGAAATTTGCCTGTCTGGACTGCATGCCGCGGCCACATGGGACCGCCGATATCTCCGCACCCCGCGGCCAGAAACAGTAGTGAGCAAAGGTCTGAATTGGACACCACATTAGGTGATTCCAGGTTAGAGTTTCTGCAACTGGACATGTGGTAACGTTCTCGATTTCGTTCAGTGCCTCGTTTTTGTTGTTTTTGTTTTTGTTGTTTTTGTTTAGTGCTGTGTTTTTTGGATTCTTTTGCTACTTTTCGTTGTTTTTGCTCATCCCGTTAGCCGTGGCGTGAGGCTGGTGGGGCTTAGTCAGATCGGTCCTAGACTGGTCCTACTCACACTGGTCCATGCGATCGATTAGCGTGGGTGTTTTACTAATCAAAATGCCCTTATAGAACAAAAAAAAAATGGGTAATTTTGACAGCGGCTAGCCAGCTACGTCGTACCTTCGTATATTTTTTCGTTTTTTTCGACGATTGGCCGATGGGCTTGCCCGGAGTTGGTAGCGGATTTACCGCAACCTGTCAAGCTGCGCGTTTCGTCATCGGTTCCTCATCTGACGTCTGTCAAGATCGTCTGTGGTCTTTTTTGTCCTGGTAAAAAATGAAACTTTCGCGAGGTGGATTACATTGTTGTCATTGAAGAATCGTTCTATTAGAAGTCCCATCTTGTTTGTCGTGGTCTATATGACCAAGAATGGTGGCCACACCTTTCAACCCGTAAATCCATGAAGCTTCTGTGATGTTCCCATTTTTGGGTATTTGGGGTATCTGAGCCGCCCCATCTAGGAGAGGTAACCTTGCCTGAAACGGAGACGGATCTGTGGCATCAGCAACCTCAGATTCTAGTCGAAACAACATGCAGAACGACCCCAAGGCCACATCATTTCATGAAGGTTATCCTGAAGCAGCTAAGAGCCGTGGGGAAGGTTTGGAAGGAGCAGAATGATTTGCATCAGGATTTGCCTAAGGATTTGCTTCAGGATTTGAAGCTCTTCTTATGTCCAGTTCCGGGTCCTATGTAGCAAAACGACGCCAAGATATTTCATGGTTAAGTGCCATTTTGTTCAAGCGGACAGAGGGCACGGATTGTGACTCGGTTGTCGTCAATTGTGCTCCAGTAAAACCCTAGATGAATCACGGATCAGCCGTCATCAAGTCTACCAATGGTGTACCAGTGCGAACAGGTATCTATCTACCGATGTCTTTCAATTTATCAATCAGATAGCACTGTGTTGCACCCATCAGTGTATCTATCTAATCTGAAGCCGAACTGCTAGCGACAGTTCTTGGGAATACATTTGGCAACGTTCTACTGTGAGTCTACAAATACGAACACCTAAGATGTAGGTGATAGTTATTGGATACAGACTATGCGTCTTGAGTTGGATTGATATATGAAACCACTCGCCTATCCGCGAGAGATGCAAATCTTCTGCATGACAAGAGGAGGTTGTTGTGGAACTGACAGATCACGAACAGGTAATGTAGAGCGAGATGTTAGGCCCTAAAGTCGCAGTTATTCCAGCCCATAGGGATCAGGTATGTCGCTGGTTTGTCTGTGGATATAGGTTCGTGACTTCCGGCGATACGATCCGTGTCGGAAGAAAAAGTACGTGTCCTCCCCTTGCGCTTGCTAGCTTCGGATCTCCATCGAAAGACAGTCTGTGATATTCAAGTCGAATACTCGATTGCCAATATATTCTCATGCTCCATGTCGCAGCACGGTCCCTGTCCATACATTGTCACCTGCCCAGAGCCAGAAAGGGATATGCTTTCGCTCACAATGCATGTTTGGATTCAGATTGCTAACCTGTAGAATGTGTTTCGCAACTCTCTCATAAATAGACACCACATCAGGCTCCTCTTCCAGTCGTCCCCCCTACGTCCTCCCCCTGAGCGTCTCGCGCCACGCCTTGAAATCCTCCGTCAAGATCCCCCCGTTGCGCAACTGCTTGTTTTCGTCGCCCACGCACTCACTCAACATGAACGTGCGAGAACCCAGATCATAGTCAATTTTATACGCCTTCAGCTCATCAGAAGAATCGACGTTCTTCACGATCCAGTCCAACACGGCACCGTACCACTTAAGCGCATTCATGCACACGACTTTTGGCCCGGTTCTGCCCGGAACCTCGTTGTCCTTAATCAACACCGGTACCTCCTCGGTGTTGTAAACCTCCACGTCCTTTAGCATGTAGTTGTCGTCTCTGAATCCGTAGACCATGCGTGTGATGCCCAAAAGGAAACACTGGGCCCACGTTCTGAAAAGCTTCTTTTCAAACTGGAACGCATGTTGGGGCGTTTCCACTACACGGCTGGTTTTCAACTCCGCATAGTGGGGGAGTATGTTTTCGTCGCCCTCGGGAACATAGTCCCACACGCAGTCGACCTCGCCGGCCAAGAGCGTCTTTACTTTTCCTATTCCGGAGCGCACCACGCTGATATACTGTTCGTAGCTATTGACCACTTTCTTGTGGCGTTTTTCAATGGCGCTTCTTGTCGACTGTGCCCACGGTTTCGGAAGCGTGGTCAAGGTCTCGAATTTGTAGCCACCGTACTCGCATGTCTGCATGTGTTTTTGCTTCTGCGGGTCGGAACTGAGTTTTTCCTGCTCCAACACACGGTTTTTCAAGTCTCTGGCATCGTCGTTCTTTATGTAGATTTGGCCGTCGTACGCGACCACATAGAGGTGGATCTCGCTGTTCATGTTGTACGGCAACGTGAGGAGTTTGGTCATGATTCCGCGGAATGTGATGATGTCAGCCTTGACTTTCTTGCCTGTGGTCTGTTCGTGTGCCTGTAGGCTTTTGAGAAGCAGGGGAAAGTCCGCCACGTTTTGCTCGTCGGGGATTTTCTTGAAGCTGCCGATTCCACCCAGAAGACTGAACTGCTTATCCACGTACGAGTCGGGAAAGTAGAAGTAATTGAGGCTCTCCAGCTTGGACACTTTTTCGTCAAACTGCCACTCACCGTCGATATTTCTCGAGTAGCTGAAGAGCTCCTTGGGCTGCTTGAGTGCCGTCGTTTCCGCCCGTGTCGAGAGGGGGAGCGTATGGAGCATGTTGTGTTTTCTGTGGTTATGGTGAACTTTCGGTGTTGGAGATGACTTTTTCGCAGTGCTAGTATGTGCGTGGTGCTCGGCTGCGAAATAACCAGAAGGCAGTAGGGATAAGTTGAGAAAGGTGAAGGGAAAAGAGTGGATGGATGAGTGTTTGGGTTATATGGGGAAAGATGTATTTTTGTGATCATTGGCGGGTTGTGTGATTTATGGACGAAAAACGCAAAGTTGGTATTTCGGTTCATGCCATAGAATCAATGGTAAAACGCGTAACTTAAGATGAAAACTGAAAAGATATTAAAAGTTCAATTTTGTAATTAGAAGCAAAAAAAAGCAGGATAAAGGCTAATTGAGTTGGAATGCCTGGAATCACAGTTTGGTTTGTAAAATTGTCTTCAAAGTTTGTGGTTACGTATTTTGGCTGGTACTACCAAGCTTATAGTAAATCCAATGAGACCTACGAGCTTACTAGATAGATAAGTTGCACCTCGATACTTTCTGATTTCCCTCAACACTCCGTTCACGAGACAAAATTACTCATAATTCGAAGTCGCTACATTACTGGAATCGTATCCAATAGGGGATTGTCATTATCCAATGAGTGCTCAAACTACCCTTCCATCGACTAGTGCTCTATCCAATAAAGACCCTCCATTCCCAAGATCCCTCATCCCCTTTATTTTTACCCTCATTTACGCAAAACACCCTCAGCATCGACCTTCCGATTTTGCGATTTAAACACCCCCTCTTTTCCACTGACTAACGGTGCAGAGCATTTGCGCAGCCACAGTCTATGCGCACCATGATCTAATCAGAACAGAACAAACGAGAATCCCACCAACACCACCAAAACACGCAAAACACGAAAAACAGCGAAAACTGAGAGGTTCCATTTCCAGTTACACTTAGCAAACTCATGGTGAGACTACATTTCCATGTGCTATTGGTTGTGCTACGAGCCAGTGCCCAGGTCCTAGCAAATGAGGTCAATCCTGGCACACAACAGGTGATCGAAAGAGGATCCGAACAGAGCGATGACGGGTTTCTGGGGATAAAACATGGTGATTTCGGGCGTGGGTTTCAATATGACGAATCTCAAGATTCAGAAAATACGCTTATGAGTACGGATTTGTCAGACGGCGCAGAACAAGAACCGCATTGGGCGTCTGTCACCAGTGTAGTCTTTCACGAACCGGTACATGTTCATGACGATTCTGAAACTTCTACTGCCAGCAGCGAAATAACGGCAACAACCAACTTTGGGTCACCCGGCAAAACAGACGTACACGATACATCCATACAATCCAAAGATATTCCAAAATCCCAAACGACACCAGATTCCGAAGAAATCCGTGAGCTCTCTGAAACAGCATCTGGAAGCTCGCTGCCGGCGTTGCGCTTGAACGCGTTTTTGACCAATGAAGTGGATTCCTCACGCCCGTGGGATAGTACCGCTAAATCACAAGAGAACACCGTTCAGAGTGTACCATCTAGTTCGGCCATGTCCTCTTTACTTCCCACTTCCTACGACGGTTCTGAATCCCTTCAAGCTATGAATCCCGATACTTCACACTCCAAAACCACGTCCTTGTCAAACGAACTTGGTTCCTCGCGTGCCCCGTCCATTGTTCCTACAGAGTCCACAGCCACAGACTTACCCGGACCAATAGATAACACGCCGAGTAAGGAAGAATACCGCCCCAATGTGTCCAATATGTCTACGTACGACCACGACAGCTATAAAGGAAACGACTCTGCGGACTGCAAATTCCTCTCGTTTGAGGAGTGGAAAAAGTTGAAGCAACAAGGCAATCACGAACCGCCAGAGGCCAAATCGGGAAAATCCACCAGCGAGACTTCAAAAGAAAACACCACTACTGCCAAAAACAGCACCTCCTTCTCTGCCGCGGCGTCCAGCGATATCATATCTCCTACATACGAGGACCAGGGCCGCGTATATAAAGACAAATTCAACTACGCGTCCGTGGACTGTGCGGCCACCATAGTGAAAACGAACAGTGATGCCAAGGGAGCGTCTGCCATATTGACAGAGGTAAAAGACTCTTATCTTTTGAACAAATGTGCTACCCCTAATAAGTTCATAGTGGTGGAACTCTGCCAGGATATCCTCGTGAGTTCTGTGGTGTTGGGAAATTTCGAGCTATTTAGTTCGATGTTTCGCACAGTGAGGTTCTCTGTTTCCGACAGGTTTCCAGTCACCAAAGGGTGGCAGGAATTGGGCCAGTATGAGGCGCAGAATATCAGAGACACACAAACGTTCAATATCGAGAACCCGCTTATCTGGGCACGGTACTTGAAAATCGAGATTCTCAGCCACTACGGCAACGAGTTTTACTGCCCCATTTCCTTGGTCAGAGTGCACGGAAAGACCATGATGGAGGAGTTTAAAGATACAGATGTGGAGGATAAACCAGAGGAACTCACCCCCAAACCCACACCAGAATTCTTGAATGATACCTCGTTTAATACTACCGATGAGTGCAGAGTACTGACGCCGTACCTAGCACTCAACGAGTTTTTGAGGGACTTGAATTCCAGTGCTAACTACTGCGATGTGCCATTATCGGTGAATGTTTCCACGGCAGCCCCAGAAACTACCACCAAGCCCACGCAGGAATCTATATTCCAGAACATCGTCAAAAGATTGTCGCTCTTGGAGACCAATGCTACATTGTCGTTGTTATACGTGGAGGAGCAAAGCAAGCTACTTTCAGATGCGTTCTACAACTTGGAAAAACGGCAGGTTCGCAAGTTCGAGAACCTCTTGACCCACCTCAACGACACCATGTACACACAGGTGCTCTATTTGGAAAAAGCGGTGGAAAAAATCAAAACCGATTCCCGAAACTTGTTCCAGACACAGAGCTTCCAGTCGCTCAACACCATCAATATTCTAAGACAGGAAACGTATTCTTTTGGCAGAGAGATCTCGTTTTTGAGGAAGGTGGTCATTGCGGACACGCTTATTATTCTTTCTCTTTTGGCGTATGTGATTTTGACGAGAGAGACTCTCACGATGGAGGAGTTGACGGGGCGACAGAAACAGGCAGAAGTACTGCCCGCCGCGCCATTTACGGTGATCAAGCCTTTTTCCGCCAGGAACAACCGGGCCAGGACACGCAAGAGAAAACACTAGTAGGGTTGTGGACGGAGGTGGAGAAGAATAAGGGGGTCTTGTGGTTTAGGGCCGAGAAAGAAAACCCCAGGTAGGTTCAAGGGAAATTCATTGTTCACTATAGAGACTGGTATAGGTCTTGTGGTTTAAAGCCGAATCAGCAGTGCAGAATCGATACGAAAAAGAAAAAAACAAGGCAAACGAATTGCTCGTGGTGTGAATAACTGTATTATTACCCAAAAGCACCTGCTACAGTGCCATATCCTTGTTGATTCACTTGTTGACTGGGTGCTGGGTGTGGGATAATGGTGCCAAATGTACCAAGACTAATAATAGCCGCTCAAATCCAGCTCGATCTACGATAGCAGAGTACCCCTGGCTAACTCATCTTTAGTGATTGTAACTGATTATCTTGACTATGTACATAACGAGGTTCAAGGCCTCGAGTGGAATTTATACAAATGTTTTCTTGAGTGAACGGACTCAGCGTTGTCGCCTCAACACAGACCTAGATGCTTAATCTTCGGATCCCTTGTTTCTGTCACGTCCCTCAAACTTCTTGTAGCCGCTGTTGCCGTCGCGGCTTCCGCCATAACGGTTGTCACGGCGGCCGTCGCGGTCGCCGTCGCGACTGAAACCTCTGTTTCCCCCGTAACTTCCGCCGTAACTTCCGCCGTTACGGCTTCCTCCGTATCTCTGTCCATCGCGGTTTCCGTCACGGTTGCCAAAGTTGCGGCCACCGTCGTCGCGGTTTCTGCTGCCACCGTAGCCGCCATTGTAGCCGCCTCTGCCCCTCTCGCTACTGCGGTTACCCGAAAACCGGTCGTTTCCGCCGTAACGGGAGCTCCGCGAGTAAAGTTCTCTGTTTTTGCCTGCGGACCAACCCTTGCGCTTGATGGCATCCGGGTTGTCCACCTCTACGTAGTCCGGCACAAGCGAGCCGGGCAAGCCCATGTTGTTGAACATCCTGGTGGAGAAGAAAAGCGTGGCCTTCTCGTCGCCCGTAAGCTGGCGGAGAAGTTCCACGAGACTGCGGAGAAGCCCGGTTTTGTCCAAGCGGTAGGTCTCCGCCACGGCCGACTGGAAGCCCATGAGCGAGCGCACGTACTCGGTCACCTCGTCGTCGGAAACCTTGCCCTTCAAGAGCTCTTGGCCCTCCTCGGTCAACTCAAAGTCGGTCTCGGACGAGAACTCGATGTGCTTCTTGACGTACAACTCCTTGGCGAAGTTCATCTCGGATTCCAGCAAGAAGAGAGTAGCTCTGCCGGCGTTGCCCGCGCGGCCGGTTCTGCCGATCTTATGGATGTAGTCCTCGATATTCTGCGTAGTGGCCATCTGGATCACGTCCGTCACGCCCTTGAAGTCCAAACCACGCGCGGCCACGTCTGTACAGATCAATACACCGCGCTTGGCCTTCTTGTACTTGTCGGTGGTGTGCCTACGGGCGCCCTGGGTCATTTTGCCGTGCAACATCCACATGTGTGGGAACCTCTCTGGAAGCAACTTCGCCAACATCCGGTGCATGAAGTCCGCGCCGACCACGGTAGGGAGGAAGAAGATCGCCTTGTAGTCGTCGCGCTGGACGTTCTGGAGAATCTCGGTGACCGCGGCCACGTGCGACTCAAACACGCCCTTGGTCTTGACAAGGCGCTGTTCGATGTGCGCGTGCGATTCCGCGACGGAGTCGTCAATGCAGTCCACGTACTTGAAGTCCTTGCCCATCTGGCTCTCGGCAAAACGCGTGACTCTGTCGTTGGTGGTGGCACTGAACAAAAAGGTACGCAAAGGAGGCTCAAAAGAAGGCGAGCGGAGCTCCTTGAGCCGCGCGTCGATCGCGTTCAACTGGTCCTCAAAGCCCTGGTCCAACAACCGGTCCGCCTCGTCGTACACGCGGTACTCCAACTCGTTGAAGTGCTCAGCCCAGCGGCGGTCCTGGAGATTGGCCAAAATACGACCGGGCGTGCCTACAATGATCTGTGGCACGTCTGACCCCCAGGGGCGCTTGCCTGGAGGCAAGCCGCCTGTCCAGAGCCGCACGTCGCATTTGTTTTTGAGGTGGCTGGTGTTTGTGTTCACGCTGCGGAAGTCGGCGTGGATCTGCTGCGCCAAGTCACGCGTGGGCGCTATCACGAGGCACGACACGTTGCGGCGGCGCTGGCGGCGGAGGTCGAAAATGTCCATCACGTGCTGCACCAACGGAATCACAAAACTGAGCGTCTTGCCCGTGCCCGTTTTCGCGCGGCACACCAAACCCTGTTCTTGCAAAAAAGGGAGAATCGTGCGCTGTTGAACAGTGGTGAATTCCTGGAAATTCAAGGAGTGCACGGCCTTCTTGAGCCAGCTGTTGAACGCCGGGTGCTCCTTGAACTCGGCCAAGGTAATTTCTTCTTTTCCCAAAACCTCGTACAAATTTGGCCTGGCCACGGGTTTGTGTGGCGGCTGCGCCTGTGTGGGCGGGGAGGACACAAGGCATCTTTTCAGAATGCTATTGAGAAAATGAAATCCATTTGGTCCACTTAATCCAGTGAGTCTATTCAGGAAAAGCAGTGCCGGCTGGGCACGCAAGGCCTGGAGAAGAGACATAAAAGGATGGAGATGGAGTAGTAGCTAAAACCTGGAAGTTTTTTCGCACCCACGTAGCGATGGCTTGTTCTTGGGATGCACGGGTGTCGGGAACCGGCGGGCAGGGAGGATAAGGGCTGGAACAGAAAAAAAAAGGGGAAAAGGGGAACAGGAAAATTTGGTCTTGGCTTTTCCCGGGATTTTGTAAATTTGGTTTTCGTTTTGTTTTTTGGTTTACTGACGGGTGGGATGAATGTGCGGCGCGGCCATGCATGGTCTAGCCCGATCTAACGCGCGAGCCAATATGGAGATTTCTTCCATCAGTGTTCTTTTGAGCAGTGGTTTCAGAAGAGATGAACAGAGGCGTCAAGGGAGAAAGGGATTTTCTTGAAAGACTTACAGATTTTAGTTAAAGACTTTATTTATAGACTTCAGTGAAAGATTCCACTGAGAGAATCGATCTTTCCTTGCCCTACTCTGGCTTGGGTGAGCATTAGGACTCAGTGACTTGGACTGGATACTCACACGGCAGGAAAGCACAACACAGTCCTAGAGACTTACTCCTTTAGTACGTCTGGCAAACTTAAGAGATGGCTTATTTTCACCTGAGCTAACGAGATCGATCAGATCCAAGTATTCGAGAACCAAACTCTAGTCGAACGTCATAGGCTCTCTGACCAAGGCATCGACGACATGGTCGATCTTTAGACACTGTTTTCGAAGAAATAGGTAAAGTTTTTCAGTTCCAGCGTAGATCACCCTTTGCTCTTGTAGTTAGGCTAAGGTGAATTGGAACAGGAGAGACCCTGCTCTACCAGACACGAGTTTGCTTACTTCAGAATCTGTTCAACTTACGAAAACGGAGAGTGTTAGATGCACGGCTCTGCCTGCGGTTCTACGAAGGTACCCTCCTCGGACGTATTCAACAGTAGATCTCCAAAAGGTCGTGCGCGGCACACAAACGATAGCCTCACCTATCTGACCTGCTACACTAAACTTATCTCTTCTACACCATGAGCCAGTACCAACCCAACGCGGCCCCGGGCCGATCGTTCATCGAGAAAATCAACTCCAAGTTCTCCAGCTTATCCGTATCTGCCACCATCCACCACTCAGATAAAGACGGTAGTTCTGAGGACGACACATTGATCCACAAAGCGTTTGTCAAGTTCTTCGAGGAAAAGCGCCAGCCGTTTCCTGAGTGGCTCGGCGTCAAGGAAAACACACGTAGTAGTCGCCACAACAAAAGCGCGTCTGCCAGGACGTCCGACACCTTCGTTGCCTCCAATAGCAACTCGCAATTCCAGCCCGTTAGGGCGTCCTATAACTCGGTGAATCTGGCGCCAAATTTCAACTCTGCACCAACGTCTGCAACACACAGCCGCCAGAACTCTGTGCCGGACACCGACGGCGAGGAACGCCCATACACACGGCGCACGAACTCGAAATTACAGGCCTTGTACCATAAATCTAGACAGCAGTCACTTCCGGGATCGGGGTATTCGCTGAGCCTGCATAGCCAGTATAGCCCGGCGAGCCCCCCTCCAGCATCCAGAAGCAATTCGTCGGGCCAGACACTTCGGGATAGGGTGATGATTGGGAGCACATATGCAGATCCGTCATCCAGACCAACGTGGGGGAAGTAGGTGGTTTTCTGGCGTGTGGTTGGGGCAGATGTACTGTGCGGGGCACAGGAATGCCGAGGGGAGGGCGTATACTGGGTTGGTAGTTACAATGCTGGTAGTTACAAGGTCAGTTACTAGGCTAAAGATTATGATATGAATCTGTACGGCAGAATAGTAAAGGGGCAGTACCGAGAATATGGTATATATTTCTTGAATTTGGCAGAAAACGGCCTGGTGCCGGTACCACGTTTTTAAACTACCAGAGAATGAGGCATGCTTGGTTATTGGGGCAGGTAGGTGGTCTATCTAAATCACCGAAGATTACAACTATGCAATGCTCTAGAATGCATACCTACTGAAAATGCTAGTAAAGGGTGATTAGTAATGTAAAGCGAAAAACATAGTGAGATTAGACTGAAAGACCTCAATATGCTGGGGCTCCCCAACAATAGCTCGTTAATGCAGTAATGCATCAGACAGTGACAGGTACGACGGTTACGCCGACTTCTCAATATAGAGGCTTGTACTATTAAATCACCAGTCCAGTACTAATCTGAACCAAATATGAGTTAGTTGAATCTTGTGGATCACTGGAGAAAGCATGAAGTGACCATATCTGAAGAACTTTCGAGAAACACCGCAAGACATATCACGGACGTGGGATAGAGAAAGTGAGAGCGACAATGAATCACAAGGCTTTTGAATCAGATCTCTCTACAGACTCATGTTACTACGATTACCTACATAATGGACAACGCTTTCGATCTAGTGCCCTGCTTCTCGAAAATTAAGGTCGTTTTGTCAGCGATTGTGGAAGGTACATAAAGAGTCCACACAGCCGTCTTAGCGAACCCACGCCTATGCACTATATATATCACTTTTCCAAAACAAACCACTGACTCAGGTCCATTATATCGAGTTATGCTTTCAATGATACCTTCCACAAACAAGGACTTTGAGAATACCTAAATGTCCTGGGAAAGAGCCTACTGAAGGGTGTATTTCGGTGTGAGTCTCATGAGGAGACACTACTCTAGTCCATGGTTTTGATTAGAGTTGGACCATATGTGTCTTGCTTGAACGTACGATCAGGAAGTACAGCACCACGCTGTGCTGATGAGTTGGAAAGGTTCTTGAGTTGGAACGGTTGATGTGAAAAGCCGTTGTTTGGCCATGATACGAGGTAAAGATGTATGTGACAGGCGAATACCGGAAATGTTACATCATGATCCGAGCAAGATCTCTTTCTTGATGGGTGTGAGCATGTACTTTTCCTGTTCTAGTCGAATGTCTTTTTTCATTCAGCAGTGATGCTCTTGAACGAGAACAACTGTTCAGCTACAGGACGCAATAAAAACTATAGAAGAAAGACGGGGACGGTTTGACAGATTGTCTGCTTTTGCATTAGGCTCTTCACTATTGATCACGCCTTGATCTCATCCATAGCTATCGCTTACTTTTAAAAGATTATACTTTTCACTTTGACCGGTAATTCCCACACTTTCAGATAGACATAGTTGTGATACCCCTCATATACCCAGTGTGATGGCCTCATATATGCCAAGATCCCAACAACCCTAGGTGTGATATCCCCGTTCATACATCTAGTCTGACAGTACCTTATATACCCCTATGTATATTTCTAATACGGCCCTATGGCGCTATGCCCTCAATTACGTAGTCTGAGATCACCTTCATCTCTGTAGTCTCCTCATATATCCCTGTCTCATCCCCTTACGTATTCATTCATCTTACACATATAACACTCCTCAATGGTCACCCCTGCTACCCCCTCATCTGCTCCGGTTCTCCCAGAAGTTGCGTGCCCGCACAAACCACGGCGCAAGGTTCTGTTCCGCAGGGATCCGGACCTTGATCACATTGAAGTCGTTGGCCCGGGCGTCCAGCGGATGGTAGTACATGTAGTCGAAACGGTCCCTCAATCGCTGGATCTCGTCCTCCATTTTGACCTGCCGAATGTTAGTATCCACCGACGCCCGCCGCGGAGAAGCCAGCAAAGGCATATACTGGGGATCCCTGAATTTGCTGTTGTTGGCTCGGATGTACCGCGATTCCACCGACGATTTTCGCCGGTGGCGCGACGCAGTGTGGTGGGAAATGTCCATACTGTGACTCCTGCTTCCCAGCAAACTGGGCCTACGAAAGTCGGGCGAAGTTCCGGGCGAAATGCCGTCGTTTTTGCGCTGCTCGACGAGTTTCAACAAGTTAGCGGGGATCTGCGGCGACGCCAGAAGAAGCTCGTCGTCCATGTCGTCTTCGTAGTCGAGCGAAAACGTGTCGTCGTCGTCGAGGGGGTTTTCGTCCACGGAGTTGCGCTGGGAACGGGCCACGGAAACGTGATTCTGCGAGGGTGAGCCCGAGAAATGCAGCAGCGAGAGTTTCCGCGAGAGCACTGCCTTTGCGGCGTTCTCCGCATTGGAGAGGTCTCTTTTCCGCATCGCATGGTCGAGTTCATAGGGCACGAGCTCCAACAGCACGAGCTCCAAAAACACCTCCACGTTGTAGCTGATTTTGCTGGCGTTTCCTGTGTAGATGCGGTACTCGTTAACGATCGAGTTGAAGTTCCATTTCTGGATCTTGCGCAAAATGCCCACCAACGCCAGCAGAGAGTCCACCACGAGCACGCTGTGTTTAGTGCGATCAAGCAAGATCTCAAACGCAGCCACAATGAGGTTTTTTTCGATGATCATCCACAGGTCGTTTTTGGACGCCTCCCGCTCAAGCAGCACCACCTCGATTCCACTGTCGGACGCCGCCAGCGGCGACTTGGCCCCGTCCGTCTTGTCCTGGTCCTGCACAGAAGACCCCGTGTTCTGGTGGTTCGAGATCTTGAGGCCGCCTAGATTATAGAGGTCCACGTGGTTTTCGTGGAGGAACAGCTTGAGCGTGCGGGGCGGCTTGGCCACGTCGAGGAGCACGAGCAGTTTGAGCTGGAGCGTTTCTAGGAAGGGAAGGTGGTCTGCCTCGAGCTTGGAGCACCGGTAGAACCCGGGCTCGACCATCCCGAAATTGTCCGGGGGAATGAGCATCGGGGAGGTGTGTGGTAGGGCTTGAGATTTGAGCGTTACGTATGGCAACGGCTATGGTGGGTAAGGTTGTTTAGTGGTGGGTCAACGTTTAGTGTTGGTGGCTGGTTAGGGCACGCCGATGGTTATCGCAAGTTCCAGACCGTGGGTGCGAAACGGACTGAGCTTCTCTGCTTTGAAGTCCACTTTCTAAGGGTAATAATTTGGATTTTTTTATTGTGTTTTCTGTTTTTCATATATATTCTTTTTCATTCGTTTTTCTGATTCTCTATGATATACAGTTTTATATTATGATTCGTTTTGGCAGTGGAGGGAGCCTTGAGTAATGGTCTCGGATGGAGAATTATACCTGTTTACCAGCAGTACTTGTCCATATTTGCTGATTGATTCCTAAGTATATCGAACAATGCTCTGGCTGAGGATTCTTCGAAGCCCACAATTCCTTCGAACACTCACAAAAATAGACGTTTTATGCCCGTCACTCGTGTACTGCCAATAAAGAATAGACTACATGACGCCTTGGATCGCTCTTTTCGGAAGTGCTTCTGACACAGACACCGCTGCACGTATGCCCGCTGTGTGGGCTATGCTTCTTGAGGACACGATATCACTGTGTGTGCTTAATATTTAAAGTCCCAGAGGCGTGTATGAGGTTTAACTTCTCTGAGGTCTCGGTCAATAGTTATAATGTAACTCTCACTTCACCGACTCAGCTTCCCACAATACTGGTACACTTATAAACACCTAGTAAACACCTAGTAAGAGAAGAAATATGTCGCTAGGGATGCTCCCAAATAGACTAAAGCAAAGCGTAGTATCGTATCCCTTAGGTAGAAAACCATTTGCCAACTTGTTTGTGAAACCGAAAAGGCAATACGTGGGTAAGTGGTGCCTATTGCTCATACTACTGGGCGTATCAGAGAAATAGTCGTAAACCAGCAGATAAGAAGATCTAAAGCGTACAATGGATTGCCAGTGTTGGAGGTATTCTTTCATATTTCTTTCGTGAACACGACTCAAAGAGTTCAGTGCCTCGTACTGAGTAGAACATTGGCCCAGAAAGTCCAGAAAGTATAGTAGTGCTTTACTTTGAAAAGTCTGCAAGACATTTTGCCAGAACTACCCTTTGATCTTTTTTAGGCTGACACATCAAATGGCAGATTTCTTGGATCTCCGACTGGAACGTCGAAGATTATTAGTATTTACACGAGAGCTCCACAACCTTCCTCACACAGCCATCATTACGTCGTGGATGAGTGAAGAGGTCATGCTTTTTTTGGTGGGAAGTTCAGGCACGGTCTTTTTCGTGCTGTGCTTTTATTCCAGGTCTGGGTTTATAAAAAAGATACAAGGGCTAAATCGGTGTGACTTCATCTAAATCCGTCAGAATATGGGTTTCAGATCACCCTGGACGTGAGCACTTCTGACTATCCAAAACCTTCATATTCGTACCATTACTGGTAGAACCTCTACACCTTTGGTGGAATAGATGTTGCAGATTGGACCTTGTATTTAGTTGCCCTAAAGTATTGCATGATACCCCTTTCCATCATGAAGACTCACCAACGAGAGCCAACCAACAATCCTAACAATCCCAGTCATCCCCTACCAGCCAGCTTTTCTAAATTACCCAACTACACCCACATCCACCTTGACAGGCGTTCATCAATAATCTACTCTAGCTTCTTACATATCTAAGCACTGTTCTATCCGCTCGTCGCAAGTGTGTCGGGAATACCCTCGAACTCGCCGTAGCCCAGCACGAGGTTCATGTTCTGCAAGCACTGCGTGGCTGCGCCCTTGAGCAAGTTGTCGATCGTGGCCACCACCACCACTCTGTCCTCGGCAGAGTTGACGGCAAAACCACCAACAATCACGCCGTGTTTGCCAGAGATATCCTTGACCTCAGGAGCCTCGCCACTAACCGCAATCAACTGCTCGTCCTCGTACAAGTCTCTGTAGATACCACGAATGTCTCTGGCGGTCAAGGACTTGGGCTTGAGCGGAATGGACACCGTGGCTGAGATGCCCTGGAACCACTGCGCCACATGGGGAATAAACGCCACACTGCGCCCGAGCTGAGTGCTCACCTCCTTCTCGTGGATGTGGTCGGTCAACGAGTACGGAATCAAGTTGTTGCTCAAGTGCTCAACGTCGTTCTTTTTGGACGGCTTGGTGCCTGCTCCGGAGTATCCAGATACCCCAAACACAGTGGGCGTGCCGGCGATATAGTCCTTGAGCGGCGCAATTGCTACCTGGGCGGCGGTGGCGTAGCACCCTGGATTGGAGATCTTTTTGGCAGCGGCAATTTTCTGGCGATCCCCCAATTCGGGCAACCCGTAGACCCACTCGCCGGTGGTGTCGAAGCGGTAGTCCGCGGACAAGTCCACGATCTTGGAGCGCGAGTTTTCGACGGACTCGATGGCATCCACAAACGGTTTGCACACGCCATTGGGCAACGCCATAACCCAGATGTCGATCTTGTTGTTCTTCTCCAACTCGAGAATCTCCTCCGTCTGCAAGTTCGAGTAGACGATGTTGTCCTTGTTGTAGCCCTGCAACTTCTGCCCGTTGAGCTCACGTGACGACACGAGAGCGAGCTCGAAGTGTGGGTGCTGGTCGATCAACGAGATCAAGTTCTGGCCTGTGAAGCCCCTGGCGCCGATCAAGCCGACGCGCGACTTTTGCGTGGATTTTCCTTGTTTGATAGCCGGGTTCGAGGGCGTAAGGCGAGGGCTGGAAGTGTGGAATCCGCGCTTCTGCGTCGCCGCAGAAAACACTCCACTATCAGTGGCAGAAGATAGAGCAGAGCCCACGGAGGCCGCGTCGAACTGCTTGATCAACTGGCCGATTTCCGCAGTCTCTAAGCCATACCAGAACAAAACCTCGCCGTTTTTCGTGAACGAGCCGTCGGACTTGGAAAAGTACCACGACAAGTTGGCATCGTTCTCGTTGACGATCCAGTACAACGCCGCATAGTCCTTTCTGATCGCGCTGAAGATGTTGTCTGTGACGTTGTTCAACCAGCCCGTGCGCGACGACAAAAACTTGTCCAACTTGGGCACGGAGATGTTGGGTTTGGCGTTGTCGAGCACGATGGCCAAAACCTCGAGTGGCGCGTCGCCGTAGGACTTGAAGGTGGCGGATTCCAACTGTTTTAAGTACGACGCCACACTCAACTTGCCGCTCTTAATTTCGGGATCGCGCAAGAGCGCGGCTCGCAACAAATCCGAGTTGGAGAACTCGCTCAACTTGTTCCTGTTAATGAGCTTGTAGCCCCTGCGGATCAAGGTACCGGCTCCGGAGTCAGTGAACAACTCCTTCTGCAAGTCGTGCACGTCGATGATCGCCACCGACGACGATCTGGGCAAGTGCTGCAAAAGATCGTGGATCTCCTTGATCTTCAACTTTGTGCCGTACTTGACCCAAGGCTGCTTGAGCAAGTCGTCGTACTCCTCGTCGAGGTTGATGGCGGAAATTTTCTCGCCCGTGTCGCCGTTCACAAGACCCCCCTTTTCGTTGAGGTACACGATCTTTAAGGGCTCAAATTCACGTGCCAATTCTGACGCTGCTACATCCGCGTTAACATTCAACAATTGGCCCAGCGGCGTCTCCGCCAACGAGGTCAAAATCGGTAAATACCCTGCGTCGATTGCGGCCTCCACCGGCGACTTGTTGACGCCGTTGATTTTGCCCACCAATTCGTACTTCTTTTTGTCCAAATAGTCGGCGGTAAAAACGCCCGCGGTTATAGGCCGCGCATGCACGCCCATCTCCTCCAAGGCCGTGACAAGACGCAAGTTTTGCTCCAAAAAGCACTTGCGCACAACCTCCATGGTTTTAGGGTTGGTCACGCGAATGCCGTCGATGTACTCCGGCTCGACGCCTTCCACTTCCAACAACTCGTTGATCTGCGGGCCTGTGCCGTGCAACACAATGGGGTACAAACCCACGTGGTACAAAAACGCCAAGCACGAGGCCAATTCCGGAAGCTGTTGTGTGATGATGGCGCCTCCTACTTTGATCACGGCAAACTGCTGCGACGACACAGAAGTGAAGTATTTGAGGTATTGTTCCACTTCACGCTTGGAGCCAATGTTGTTCAAAAGCTGCACCACGGTGGAGCGTGTCGACAGGTTCAAGGGGCTGGCGGCAAAGTGTCTTTTCTGGTCGGTTAGGACCAATCTCTGGATTTGGGTCACGTTTCTGGAGACGCTGGCGGCAAGCGCCACACGGGGCAATTTCGCCGCCCGTCTCGCGAACGACATCGCAGAGGTCCTGGCTAGCATAGTGAGGGTTTGGCGGGTGTGCTAGAAAAATGCTCAGAAAAAGCGGGAGGACGAAGATCTTGTAAGAGTTTTTTTTCCTTTATTATCAGATCCTCAGGTGCACGGGTGCGATACCTGGGCCAATAAGCGTAACTTGCGAGCTAAGCGCGGTACAAGATCAGCGGAGGAACACAGTGTGCAGGGGATTTGGAATGACTCATGGGGAAGGGTTGGGTGACTTGGGGTTGGGGGAGGTGGAGATTTTGGGTTGAGCTGGGAGGTGGAAAGAAAAGAGAGTAGGGATAAAGAGTAGGGAAAGGGGATGGTAGTACGCCTTATCACGTGACTCCACAGTAGGGTGTGTCTTTGGTCAGATAAAGAAGTTTTCCATGCGATGTGCTGGTTTGAGGGAATAGCCGCGCATTTTCTGCTGAACTTCTTAATTGGGAATAGAAGAAGTTGAGTTGGGCGCTAGGTTAGAGTAGAGGTGGTTCTATAATACTTGTTGTTATCATTCGACTGCGTTCGATAGAAAGTTGCAGCCAATAGTGGAATGTTACCGTTGTGAAATGACAGTATTTACTTCCTTATTTGTCAAAACTTGCGATTTTCTCTGTAGTTGCGAGCATTTTGCAGCATCGGCCAGCACTATGGATACTTACAGAGTAGAAAGAGGCTAAGTCGTTCTTCTAAGTTTGTGTTTCAATGGTAATCTCGTTTAGAATGGTGGTGCTATTATTGAGTTTGTTTCATCAAATACGGGTGAATCAAAGGCTGGTCGTGATACTCCATGTATTTTTGTGTGACGATTTCCGCAACAAGATGGCAGCCCATGGTCTTTCAAATACCTTTACTTCGGTGCATGAGCGGAATACTATGAGATCTGTCGGTTGTGCCATCGCTACCGTCACCATTGTTGAGCTGGATACTCAGTTTAGACAAGAGATTCAAGAAGTGTAGATCAATCATAGATCGGGCCATTGTATGGTGTTCTATTTCGGCCTGTTAACCTAACCTGGAAAGAACACGGGCTGTTCGACCCATTGGAGTCATGAAAGCAGGGATCAAAACGTTGTTGCACGTAAGTGGTTTCCAGTATAAATGCTGTGGATATTGTGCACACGGGACTCAGCCCAACTCTCTTCAAGTTACGGTACTTGTGTCCGAGGAATTTGCCTTCAAAGAAGTTTCTGCCCCAAATACATTCAACTAATTGAAAACTAAAACCTGCATCCTTTTGTCTGATATATGTGCTTCCGGATGCACTCATACTTACCCAGCCGCACCAAATGTGAAATACATCGTAAACCAACCAGTTTAAACAAACACCAATGTTAATAATGTTGATCTCGTTGAAGAAAAACCTGGCTTATGGTATCCGACTAAGCAGAGGCGCTTTTGGTGGAAACAAGGTCTGAAGGTGTGAGTAGATTAGAATAGGTGTTTTGGAATATAGCAAGACGAGTCTCATTTGCAATACCAAAAGTTTCTCTGAGTCATCCAATCATAACTCCAAAGATTCTTAATCTGTTGCAACAGCCGCAACCGGCAGTCACAAATGGCTTCGAAGAACGGTAATCCCTCCATACCATGAGGTGTGTTCTTTCTAGGGCAGTCAAAGCTATCAGCCAGGATCTTTACTAGGTTTTTTTGTACTAAAAGAGGCCGGGGGACCGTTTTTCTTACAATAGATGTGGCCGCATAATACCAACATAGGTCTAACATGCGTCAATACGTACGACACCAAAGAGGTAGATTAGGTAATTCACCACATAGTTATACCTTGTGTATGCACGTGTAACCAATATAGGTATACCTTGTATATGTACGAATGACACCAAGATAGGCATAATGGCCAGATATCTCACCATATAGGCATGATAGGTCCACCACCATTACCTACTACGCATTTCCCACCCACACTCAATAAGTCTTTGACTCGATGACTCTATGATTCTATAATTACTATGCTGAAATAAATATGCTAAAGATGCTGGAATACCTCCTTCCCCCCTTCCCCTACGACCCTCCTACCGTCTCTTCCTCCACAACTTGCCGAGAATCGACGGGCTTTGGTGGCCGTCCGGCACTACCGTACTCTGTGCCCGAGGAAGTATGTCGTCGGGCCCAAACTGCGAAAGCGGCGACATTCCACGTGCAGGTGTCGTCAGTGTGGGAATGGGCGACTGGGGAGCGGAGTTGAACGACCGAGATAGGTAGTTCAGGCCGTGCGGTTTGAGGTGCGTGATGATGCTGCTAAGTGTGTTCGAGGGGCTGCTCCCCACATCGCTGGAACTGCTGGCGTTGCCAGAGAACGTCTGCAAAAACTTCAGGCGGCGCTTCTGCGGAACGGGTGCAACGGTGGCGATCTCCAGCTTGTATAGTGGGACCGATTGGCCCGAAAGTGGTGTCTCGGGACGCGAATTTAACGACGACGGCGTGGAGTTGCGCGGAAACGGCAGCGTGGGTGTGGGGCCGGCCGAAAGCGGCGACGCTGCGCCAGAGCTGTGCGGCGAGCCCGTGGTGGAACAGTCACACGAGAGAGCTGGACAGTTTCTCATTTTTTTCGTGAATGGGTGGTAGGTGTTTTCGTGGATGAGCCGCATGACCTCGGCCTTGGCGTCCATGAGCACGACCGGGCACGGGGCCGATACGGTTTGGTTCTGGTTGTCGCCAGCTTCAGCCTTGGTCTTCTGCTCGAAATTTTCGTTCATGTCCATGAGCGCACGGTACGTCTTGTTGGAGAGGTTGATCTGGCACTCGGACCGCGGCACGATGTAGGTGGCCACGATGTAGTGCCACTGGTCGGCGAGGAGCAATTCCGGGCAGTTGGCAGAGTTGGTCGACGTCGGCGAAACGGCACATTCGGCACCAACAGCATCCAGTGGGGAAGCTTCGTCTGCATTGACGAGCGACTCAGCGTCCAGGTCCAGGTCGAGGTGCCTCGCCGAGAAGAGGTTCCACGCCTCGTGCAGGTCCACGGCCTCGTCGAACTCGAGTGGGAAAGGCGCCCCGGTAGACGATGCTATGGATACGTTACTGTGGCTTTTTACGGAGCCCCTTCGCAAGTGCCTGCTCATGGAACGCGTGGGGTAGGGCAAGGAGTCGATGAACTGCTCGAGCGACTTGTCCACGAGGCTGCCCAGCACGGGTTTGTCGGGAACCGGCTTCTCCAAGCTGTGCAGCTTTTCTAACCGCTCATAGAAGTACTCGTAGCGGAAGATCTCCATGAGAAACGCGAGGTTTTCGTGGCTGTGGCAGTCGTACAAGTACTTGTGGAAGCGGGCCACGTATTCCAGGCGCCCCGGGGCCAAGGACTCCGGATCCATGGCGTTCTGGAAACAGTCGTTAATGAGGGCCTCCAACAGCAGGGGCAAATCCGGCAATTTCGCCTGGCAAAGTCCTCCAGCCGGGGGGCCCGGCGACGGGAGTGGGCCTGTGTTTTGGATGACGCTCATGGGTCGGGTTTGGCTTCTTCGACGGTACGAAAAAGTTCAATATTATGGGTTGGCTCTGTGCATCTGGTGGCTGGCAAAGAAGCGTTCGAAATTACCGGATCGGGTCAAACGCGAGTGGAGTAGCAAGTTAAGGAGCAATTTGAGGTTTCCTTAGTACGGCCAAGAATCGATGGGCACAATGAGCCGTATGCGATGTCGATGAGTCTTTAAGGCCTGGTGACGGTGGAAGGAAATAAAATACGAAAAAAGAAGCGAAAAAGAAACACGCCAACGGTCGTTTCGAACAGCGTGAGATGCACGGGCAAAAAAAAGAAATTTAAAAGGGCGCGTGTGCTCGTAAAGCTCCCTCGCGGGTGCGTCTCTCATGCAGACTCAGGGCTGGCAACTCTGTGGTGGCCGTCATTGCGCATGGGTGTACGCGGCTCCGGGCTCCAGGTTCGCCGTAAGAGTTTGCCCTAGTATCGAAAATCCCCTCCCCTCCACTGAAGGAGCTTTTTGCGGACTTTCAGTGTCTACCCCGCTTTTGGTCTCCGGTACAAGAGAAGAATGCCCAGAGACGGACAATTGCTTTTTAGGCACTGTGCGTACGCAGACGTGGCCACATGCCCACCGTGCGCCGCGTTCCTTCGATGCAGATTTCTCCCCTTAGTTGAGGCACCCGCCAACAGCAAAACGGGACGAACACGGGAGGGATAATGTATACGATTGCTTTTTATGGTCTAGGTCCTTGTTGGCGAAAACGAGAATTGCCTGCAACTTTCCTACTTACTGTCTTCCGGATTGAGTATATGCCTTTGCCATTCCGCCTGTGATGGCGTGCTTCGTGCGGCGCACTCGGCCCATGTTTCACAAATCCGAGCCGCTGGACCCTAGTGCCACTTTCATAGCGGCGGTAGTTCTTGGAATCCTGTCCTTGGCCATCTCCATTACCATTCCCCCTCGAAAAGAAGAGAGATCTCTGTTTTCTTGGCACGATCGTCTAAATGTTAGACGAGAATGCCAGATGGTTCCCGGGAATCGGCTCGGTGGAGCAAAGACCCTTAGCGAGAAGAGTTGCCCAAGCCGCGCTTTCCGACTACCTGCAGGACGCAATGCACTAGCATACTCCGGAGGCAACTTTAACCGTCGTTGTAAGTGCGTCTCAGTCGGTAAGCTGTGGTGCCCACGACCGTGCAGGTCCACCTACGCTTTCGTGGGGGCAACTAAAAATTTTCGGTTGCATATGCCTCTGCGGTACGCGATGGGCTGGGCGTCTTATCGCGAAGCCTACACAATCTCGTTAAGTGTCACTCAAAGTTGACTTTTACAATCGCTGACTTTTGCGATGTACGCTAGAAAGACCCATGGTAGTTTGAGAATTTCGGAGCTTTGCCCTTTATCAATACGATTTTTTAGGCTGGTCTCTTTTCGCTCTTGTTGCTATCTTTTTCCTGTTGCTCCCGGTTATGTGTGTCGCCTCCACGTGGGGGCGGCTGTCACATTTGGAAGACTGCGAAACTGGTGACTCTCTCTAACTCCTCTGGCTTTTCGCCACATGATTCATTGCCGTGCGTGTGCGGCTGGGCCACCAGAAATGAGCACTCTGAGAGGACGATTATTCTTGCGTTCAACATGCCTACTTTACAACGAAAATCAAGGTTTGATTCGCCTTTTGTTCAGATGCAAGGAATGTAAACTGATAAGTCCTCTAAACCAAGAGGGTGTTGAGAGGTATTGCATATTCATGCTGCACGGCTATTAAAGAGATCTTTGCCATTGCCGCATGTTTCGAACATTCATGAAATGGAGTAGATGGTTGAGATCGAAGCCAAGGTGTTCGGTCGGTACCACACATGCAAGATTCCATCCACAGTCCGAGTCCTCAAGCTATGGTACTTGGTCCAGGCTGTCTAGAGTTGGCTATGGTGTAGTCACGTGACTAAAAGCTTTAGCACCTTTGCAGGCCAAACTTACGAACACCCCACTATTAAGCCGTTTGCATGATTCGCTTGGGCGAGAGCAAAGGCGTTGTTTCGTCGTCCACCATTTTTTCGCCATTTTTTTTCATTTTTTTCTTCATTATTCCGTTTCCTATTCTGGCTCCGACTCGGAGCCACACTCGCCGTGGTTCGGCAGTGCTCGTGCGACTGGCCCCACAGGTCTATCCAATACCCATCTTTTAAGTCTATCAAAAAACATGCAAAAACAGGGAATTTTGCAATTTCTTGTCCGTTTTCTAGAAAGTGGTCGAAAAGAATGAAATCTCTGCTTTTATTTTTTCCTCATTCGTTTCCTTCGCTAAAAACCCTGCACCCAATTTATTGGCCCTAGCTCACGGCCCACGATCGGCCCTAAAATCTGCGGTGTCCTGCACTGCGCCATTCCCTGATAACGCGACTGCCCCATACTCTAGGGGGTCAGACCCTATTAACTGTTAGGCTCCTTCCTTCATATTTATTATTGCTTGGTCATTTTGAGCATCAAACCTGAACACAAATTGTCCAACTTTCTGTCTATTCATTCTTCATTGTGTGCTATGTTTTCGTGGACCGTTCCTGCTAGGCTCCACTGTCTATCAAGTAAGACACTAGAGGCGGCAAAGTTTACGGTAATATCCCAAAGGATCACCATTTTTTCTTACAAGCTCTCCTCCAAAGCCTCAGGAAACCAAGACAAAAAAAATCCCCAGTACGTGCAGATCCCAGAGCACCTCAAAATACATATGTTCACCCCCGAGTTGGAAATCATTCGCTACGATGAGTTACGTGCTCCGTTTAAACGATTCCTGAGTGGTTTCATCCTTAAGCTCCTTGAACTTAGGGCCAATGAGATCCGCCTAGAGATGGTGAACTCGAACCCAAAATCGAGAATCTGCAAGGACAACGTGGTTCGGTTTATGAAGGTTCTAGCAAGACTTAGAGAATTGTTTCGTATAAACGGGGGCAACACGGAGGTGCTAGACGCCGTGCTCCAGTCACAATCAGCATTGGAAGCTTTTGAGGAGAAGTTGGCGGCAAAAAAGAAAGCCGCAGAGAACACCTCTGATAAAGCTATAGATCTATACTCCGGTCCGTATGTGCATATCCCCGAATCGCTCGAGCTCCACAGTTTTGCAAAGGAATTAGAGATTTTGAGAACCCATGAGTTGAAGAGAGATTTTGGTGCAGTTTCGGCTCATGAATTGATCAAAGTTTTGGAAGAACGGTTAAAGGAAGTTCACACTAGTGACTCTAGCAACGCCGACGCTGGCATCGGTAAACACAACCTTGTGCAGTTTTACAAGTTACTTCCAAAATTGCAGAAACTATTGGCCTGGAATGGCGGTGCGACCTCTGTCTTGGATACGCTTTTGAATTCAGAAAAGGTGTTCACTGAGATCGATGCGAAAATCAAGGCTAAACGAATCGAAAAAGAAAGCGCCACTTATAAGCAAGTACCCGACGACATGATTTTGGAGGAGTACAGTGAAGAACTCAATGAAGTCAAGCAAAGTCTAAAGTCTACATTCGCTGCTGCTTCTAGTGTGGATGTCTTGAAGGCAGTGAACGAATTATCTGACGCACACTCGGGATCTGAAAAGGGCCTCAATTTTTCCAAGCTATTCCGGAATCTTGCCATGCTTTTCAAGCACAATAATGGGCAAACTTTTGTTTTGGATAACGTATTGGTAAACGCCGCAGTGTTTGATAAAATTGAATCTCGGTTATCACTGAAACCTCCCACTGAACTCAAAACTGAACCTGAGGTGGAAAACGAGACAAAAGTAGATTATCGGGGTACAGATCATGTGATTGGCCTTCTCAACAATCTGCAAGGGTCAGGAATCCGTGAAGATTTATTGCAAGAGGAACGCACAATCCAATCTGCCCTTGCCGAAGCCATGAGCAAAGAGGAGAAGAACTTGTATGAAAAAGATCCTAAGGAATACGAGGAGCTTGTGAGTTTGACGTCCGAAAAGATTAGAGGTAAGTACCGCCAGCCACAGGTCAAAAGCCTGAAATCAGTGAAAAGAAACGACATACAGAACTATCTCAAGAAGATCAAGGAAAAGAAGGAGAAGTCTGACGAGACTAGGTGGCGTGAGCAGACGGCCTACGAATGGAGCAATGCACACTATAAGGGCCACCGCTCATTCGAGGCACGGAACTTTTTTGACCCTATTTTTGCCAGTGGCAAGAGCACGAAATTTCCCATGTTTCCCGGCACGGGCGAGCAGATCGAATATCTCATTCTCTCGTCCAATGGCGAAAAATTCTATACGCCCAGAAACCCGTTGGGCTTGAATCACGTGCCTGAGGATATGTTCGCCATTCTTCAAACCCTCTCTGAGGAGGACCTCGCCAAGTTTCTGAGAACTGTTGAGAAATTGAGGCGCAAGGGCTGGAGACTCATTGGATCCGGCAGAACCAAAGGCATGCTTGTTTTGAGTAGGGAAGTACGGAAACGGTCCAGGGTTGGAAAGTTTATTAAGTTTTTGCTAGCTACGTCAGGATTGTGCTTCGTGACCTTGATTCTGGTGAACTGGCTTGTGGATGACCGATCAATGGAAAGGATAGTGCATGTCATTGAGAAGGAGAAGGAAAAGGGAAAAGAGAAGAAAGAGGCGAATGAAACAGAATCTACTGGAAACAGTGGGGAGACGGTTGGTGAGGAGCCAGAACCAAAGAGATCCTTATGGCAAAGGTTGTTGTGGTACTAGCTGAAGATGCCGAGAGAACCGGTCTCCACAGAACTTTATTTTTTTTATGTCGACAAGAACTTTACCAGACGCTTTCGAACATTCATGCCACGAGTGGCTCATTTATGGCGATCACGGAGGGTGCCAATGGCACGCTATGATGAACTCTGCCTATATTTGTTGAATATACCTAAATAATCAGCCTGGACATATTAGTCCATGGCATCGGGATTGACCTGCGGCTCCTTTGTCACCAATGTGAATTTCCACGCAGACAGCGAGCCACTGGTGCCATTCCAGTTTTTAAGCCTGCGGGTCGTGGCCAAATCAGAAAGATCTGGAATCCGGAACCCTGTCTGGAACAAGTGCTGGTCGTGCTTCCGTTTTTCGATCATGATCTGGTGCCTGTTATTCATGGGTCTGCCGGGTCTTCTCTCCTGCTCCATCTGAGCAATTTCTTCGTCGTTTCTGTCGATATATTTTTCGATCATGGCCCGCATTTCTGCCACGTCGCAACTCTCCTTCTCCGGCTGCTCGTTTAGCGTCTCCTGCAAGAAAAGATAGAAAAGAAGCTCGTGGTTTTTCTGTTCCGCAAACTGGGCCTTTTTGGCTTTGATCTTGTGCTCTCTTTCCGTGGCTCTATTGAGCTGCTTGAACTTCCTGCCCTTGACATGGAGAGACCCCGAGGACTGCTTGGCGAGTTTTTTGGAAACTTTGCTGAGCGACTTGATGAGCGGCATTTTGGTATTTTTCGTGAATGTGGAGATGGAGATGAATAGGTGAAGCGATGAGCTGCGCGATGTGGATTTTTGGGAGATGGGGTGCGATAAGCGAGTGCGGTGCGCACGGGATCAGGTAGAGACTTAACAGTATGGGTCAGGTGATTGAGAGGTTTGGTGGGTAAAGATGATTTAGGCTGTGTGGGTGGTTCTATTGTGCTGATTGTGTTCTGGTGTAAATTATCCGCTATTGTAATTTATGAATTTAGTATGTGTTGCACGAAATTATGCACTTTAGTGGGTTTTCAAATGAGAATGGGGTGATGACAAGAGAATGGAGTGATGACAAGCGGAAGGAATAATTTGTAGAGTACCGCGAGCCTGTTTATTTTTCATGAAGAAAAAGAAAAGAAAGAGATTCTCACACTATTGGAACACGTTCTTTCATCTCTGGAAGCACGAAGAGATTAAGTCACGTGACTAACCCAGCCCGGCTTTCACGGTTATGTTCAAAGCGCCATTTTGAGGAATTTGCTGAGTCCCACGTTTATTCCTACTCTCCAGTGGTACGTCGAATCCGAATTCCGTGACTTGTATTGTCGGAGGAAGCTGAACGCAAGACGTCGTAACATTCGTCATTTATTAGCTCTAATTCTCACGACCTGATTTCCCCACCACTGCCAGCTAAGATAGATGACCAGGGGTCTAGAGTAAACAGAAACGATCTCTTTCAATATGCCCTAGTTCCTCACAAAAAATGAATCTACTGGGGCACCCCAACCTTTGGAGTAGGATCCATGGGACCCTGCGCACTTACCCGTTCACTACCCAGTCCAAAATAGACGAATTCACATTTATAGACCCAGCATCGTATCCATACAGTCCAAAAAACGACCCTCTAAACCCTAAAGTCTTTCAAACTCTGACCCAGAATCCAACCCCAATCCACCCCGCGGTCGTGCCATGCCCAAAAACACCCCAAGAAAAAAATTCACCCTCTACATCACACGACTTCTACCCACCTACAAAAATGGCCAAGTACACCGAAGAGCAATTGTTGCAAGTCAGAGACCACGCCTACACGCCCAAGCCGGACATTTTGGATGCATTTGCCAAATTGGTCGAGTCTGTGCGTGAGCACGTGGCCAACGAAAAGCGAGTGAAAATCACCAACGGCGATTCGTACATCGACGAACACGGCAACGAGCGCTCGTACAGCCACTTCAACAGAAGGCGGTTGTCACGTGGCAATGGCCCCAAGCCCAACTTGCGCAAGAAGTCCGAAACCACGATCGACGAGGACGGGTGGGAAACGTATGTAAAGCCCAGAAGATCGTTCGGCGGCGACGACCACGCAGACGACCGGGCCCATTTCAGAGAACTGGCCAAGGACACCACGGTGCGTGTGAGACCCAACAACAAGAACTTGGGCTCGTCCAAGGCCGTGGACCCCAGAGACGCTATTGCGGATAAACACACCAACACGTTCAATGCGTTCGAGGCGTTGGGCGACGACGACGACGAATAAGTATATAGTAATGTAACGGAGGATTCTATTTATGATTGTGTTTTCGATAAGTAGTGTTTGTGGGAGAAGGAAGGGAGATAGGTGGGGGAAATGGGAAGAGTGTTTGATGAATACTGGACCGTAGAATTTAGTGAGAAAGAGGAGGGGGACTGATTGAGTAAATGACTGACGTAGAGGGACGATGTGGGAGAGTAGCGGAGGTCTGTGAAGGAGCTAGGTGAGTGATGATATTGATATGAGAATGTGGGGTGAGGTGGAGAGGTGGAGGCGACTGCAACGATGTTGATAGAGAGGGAAGTTGAGAGGGGAGTGTGGATATAAGCCATGTGGTGGGGAGAAGTGGAAATTTTATTGGATACCTCATATGGATACCTCATATGGATACCTCTTATGAATACATCTCATACATACCTACTGAAAAGAAGAGTATGAATAGAATGAGTAGGTCGAGCGAAGGAGCAGGTCTGTGGGTGGATTGTGACATTGACAGATGTAGAGTTTGTAATGACTAAACGAAAACGAAAGGAAAAAGAGAGAACAAGCTATGCACTCTGAACAGATGCTCATATTAAAGATCTTGCGATTTCTCTTCCGATCTCCCAAAGATGCGATCGGAAGAATGCTGAAGGTTTGGAAAAAGGCTTGAAGTGATATAGGAGAACCCGTGAATCGACGAAACGAGCCAGGCCCAGAGAATGAATAGGAGTGTGGGTGTAGTTGCCAGATGGCAATGTAAGGCTTATTATGGCTGGGTGTTACCACGCTTGCTGATCTGTCCTCGCCGTTGCTGGAAGAAGAATTGCGGTGTTTCTCTGGAACTTCCGTTCATAATAGGGCAGCCTCACGTTTTCGTGGGTTGCCCTTAGTCTGTGTACTTTGGTTAGATGTGAGAGGACATGGAGGTATAGTAGACTGCGAATACTCCCATAGAAAGAAGACTCTGGGTGAACCTTTTATGAACATAGGATGATGTACAGAAGTAAGATGTGGAACGAACCGGAGAGACTGATCCCACTCTAGATACTGTTTCGACGTTTCGACAATGCAATCGTTTGAACTGTTCAGATGTATATTAAAATACGAAGCACGGATCAAGTAGGCAAAGATACTTTGACGGACACGAGAATCACCGTGACCCAGCCGCGGCGTATATTGCCGACCCGCTGTTTTAACTATTTCCACGACAATCATCCCCTAGCTGGCCGGTCGGACCCAGCACCTAAAAAAAGCACGCCCTCGCACATCCTTCCCCCACTCACACAATAATCTGCCTATCATCTTCAAACTTCAAGTCTTCAAGTATCGTCCTCACATCCGCCGGACGTGTCTTCTTCTGGAGCACCGACTGCGTCTTGGACTCAGCTCCGTGGCCAAAGGTAAACTTATCACCCGCTGTGCCGTCTACGCTATGTTTGAGATCCTCCACTCGCGGCATGAGGAAACGCTTGAAACTCAGGTCTGCGGCGCTACTGGTGCCGCTGGTGCCGTGGGTCTGGAGCGTGCCCTGAGTCACGTGACTGGTATCTGGGGTGTAGACTTCCGCTTTTCCGTTTCCGTTGGTTTGCCCGTTTAGGCCCAGATATATCGATGAAATATCGTTGGCCGTACCCAAGCCCAATTTGCTGGCATAGTGCTGCACGGCCGAGGAAAACGACGCGTCGTCCCGCTCGGGAACGCTACTTCTCGAGATTCTGTGGCCCTCGTCTTCAAAATCCAAAAGGAAAGTGTTGGGCGACACGAGCCACTGTCTGAGGGGCGTTTGCGCAAAGAAACTCTCGATGAGTCCGACGCTGATCTGATTTTTGAACAAGTCGTCACTACTAGTCGCGTGGCCCGGGAGACGCCAAAGGAGACTCGTCCGGTTCTGCACGTCCTGCTGGACAGCTTGTGCCAAGGTCAGAGAGGAGATATCCTCCTTTAGAAGATCCTGGTACTTGTCGTTCAAGATAAAAATCAACGCCTGCAACACGGTGTATGCACACTGGTCCTTGGCGACCAACGCAGTTGCAGAAGTGGGCCTTTGAAGCTGCCAGGACCCGAAAACCTGGATGAAATTGTAGGCAAAGTTGATGCCGGTGATGCCCGCGATGATGCTCATGATTCTGGCGAGCGCCTTGGCGGAAGCAGCATCAAATGTGTCCTCCTCAAAGTAGTCGCTACAGTGCAAGAGCATTGTGTTCAAGGGGTTACCTCTGTCCTGGATAAAGTTCTTATAGTTGGGCTCAAGATACCGGGCAGTGACGTCAACTTCGTTGGCTTGTTGTTTGTTGATCCTGGAGGAAAGCTCACGGTCAAGGAAGCCTTGCACCATTTCCAAGTACTTGGCCTGGATGTGCAGAATGTCGGATTTGGCCACCAACGACGCGAATTTCGGGTAAGATTTCTGGAACGTCAACAACTGGAAGCTGACATCCCAATTCTCCAACGTGGCGTGGTTCCACGAAATGGCACTGGAATTTACTGCAAGCAAGTCCATGATCTTGGAGATCATTTCTAGTAAATCCAACACCAACACGTAAACTTTCTGGGCCAGTTTCGCCTCGGCGCCAAGGAGAACATTGTCGACTTGGAACAAAATACCCTCGATGGAATCCGACACCTGGTCGAAGTAGTAGATGTGGCTCAGCAAGTTGCAGATGCACTCTGAGTAAATGACACTCAATTCATTCACCTCCAGCGGCGACAAAATCTCGGACAAGTGAAGGTAGAGGTTGGTCTTTAACGTGAGGAGTTGCACAAGAATATCGGAGATGGAGAGACCGATCATGTTGAAGCCAGAGGACACAAGACTCATTACGTACGTGGCATAGTGGCGCATGTGCAGAAAATGCGGAGCTTTCTCCGTGGCCTGGTCGGCAATGCTGGAGAGCGTGTTGAGGAGCGTCAACAAGGTCTCGAAGCGCAACTGCACGGGGATAGACGAGGCACATACCTGAAGAAACACGGGCCCCCAGCCGGAAGAACGTTCTTCTGGGCCATTTTTGAAGTCGTGCTCCACCACCAGTCGCGTGGCCGCGCTGATCTGGGGCAGGAGCAGCGTGTGGAAGAGCGCGTGAAGCCCAAGCAACGCTTCTTCGCCGAGGTCCATGCTGGTCACAGATTCGCCCTCCAAACTGTCGCTAGTGTCTGGAAGATGAACGGATTTTCCTGTAACCACCTTCGTAAGGAGCCGATCGTTGCCCTGCTCGACGTTCAAAGACGCCTTCAAGCGCGAGGACAAGCAGTCGAGCGAGAACGCAGATGCCACAACCGGCGCAAGAATCGAGATACTTAAGGGAATGAATTTGGCACTCACCTGCAGGTTGTAGCCCAAGCAGGAGAACACATGGCGGCATGTGAGCAAGGAGACCATTTTCCACTCGCGTGTGTTTGTGGCCTGCGCCGCCAGCTGGGACTCGGCCAAGGTGATAAGGTCGTGCGTCAACCGAGAAAACAGGTCGACGAACACCTTGTCTCCGCTGAACAAGCCGTTGTCTAATTTTGCGCAGAACACGCCGTACGTAGCCACAAGTGCCTTGCTGAGCGGCAACTCCTTGAGGGGCAAAATGGCCAGCATGATTTCACATACCTGGGGTGCAAAAGCGTTCAAATTATCGAAGCACTTTTCGATAAGCGCCAGCACAATGCTCAATGTGACCAGGAGATTGCCCAGCTTGCGGCCCCGCACGTCGGCCTTGGTCTTGCTCTTCAAGAACTCGATCACTTTTTCAAGCTTCACTCTTCTCGTGGACGCATAGTAAAGCAAGTAGGAGAGCTCCAGGGGATTGGGTTTCTTGTCCACGCCCTTGCCCGGCGGGTAGCACTGCAAGATCAACTTCTGGTGCTTTGAGTGGAGCACGCCCATGGTGGTTTTTCGGTGGATTTCTGGGTGGGTGCTGCAATTGGGGAACGGTCTTGTATTCCAGAGCGGTAGCAGTGGGACAGAGGCGGTAAGAGGAGGAAGCTATTCTTTTTTGTTCTTCTGTTGTCCTTTGTGGAACTCGTTTAGAATTCTTTTGGGTTTGTGTTCGAATCCTCTTTTATTGAAAAGAAGGAGATGAATGGAACAGAAGGACGGGGGCTCGAGGGAAGTTATTCGAAGCAGAGCCACCGTGCGGCCCCGATTAGGCAGGTGCGTTTCCAGGGCAGAGCTGCGCGTGCTTTTTCACGGGCCCGATTCCAGCGCCAGAGCAAGAATCGGGGCGAGAATACGGGGGACGGTATTTCTGTGTCTGGTGTTTTTTTACTAGTTTTTCATGTTTCATGCTAAAACACATGGCCTACTTGCCTGACGGAGCTAACAATCGCAAAAGATATACTACTATGACCCCATTTCTTTGTACTCTATTACCGTCCGGGCCTGGGGTACTCTGCACGGTGATTTTGAGATTCGCGTGGAGCGTGCGAAATGGGGCCGAGGCATGTGCTAGGCGAGGGTGCAACTAGTGTTAAACTGGGGCCATGAGGATGGAAAGGGAAGAAAATCGCGAAACAATCACGTGCGGAGAAGCACCCGCTTATGCCAGTTTGGCTATGTTCTTCATTTTTTTTTTTGATGAAACGGCGGACTGTGTCATCCGTAACGGTGACAGTCTATAACCGCAATAGGCAATTCTCAATGTGGGGGAACGGCCCTGTGCTACGGAATGTTGCAACAAGCAGGACAGCGAGGGATAGCGGAGAATCGATCGGAATCTCGTATATGTGCAGCAGACCCATGCCTTTTTTCATGCACTTGGCGGAGAAGTACTCTATGTAGTGTGCTAAGCCTGTGGAGTAGGTATGGAAGTAGTCGGCCATAAGCAGACGGAAGTGAGCTGCATGAGAAGTGTGAAAAGAACATTTATTGTTCGCATCTAGAATGGGATTAGGAGCATAATTTCACGACTTCTCGATGTGGTGGGAGACTATCACTGAGAACTTTTTTGTGGTGATTTGTAGAAGGCGATCAGTATTGGGATCCGCGATGGGGTATGCTCGTGAGTGCTGACCTGTATCAAGTATTACAAGCTTAGGCCGCTGCATCTGAGTATGGACTTTCCTTGAATGTCTGAATGATGGGGTATCTTTGGCATTGGCGTATAATCGTCTTTGGGTATTAGAGTCGAGTGGACCAGATGCGAGCATCTGACTGCCACAAACGATATCTTCAACCATCTCTATCTTTCCTATATTCAAAAAACACGTTGATGCACTAGAATGCAAAGCAGGTCATAAATCTCAGGTATTCCTCCCGGGAATATCATATGTTCACAGATCACATGTGTTCAGTGCTGATGAGAAGATATATGGAACTGGGGATGATGCCATACCTGATCCATGCTTTATGTCTCTGCAGGCAGAGCTTCTAGTGGAATCTTTCTACCTCCGTCGTAGACTAGGGTTCCCTCACCGAGCCATCCATTATTCACAAAGCGGACTCGTTGCAAGACGTCTGGGTGAAATATGCTCGATAATAGACGAACATCTACTTTGGCGATGTAAATAGAATCCACAACTGGCTTGGTGCAAATGGAGGTGGTGGCCACGGCTTGCGGTATCCTAGAGGAAGCTGTACAATTCACTGCCTGATGCAAGTTGATAAGACGCTCGATCTCCTTCCAGACGGTGAACCGAGGGTGCTGCACTGTGAACCATTCGGGAGGATATAGATGTCCAGAAGGTTCGAAGAAGCGGACGTACGAAAGCAGCTCGATATATCGTCTCCTGCTGGAAGCTATCATGTGGTGGGAATTACCAATGTGTTGGAAAAACATCAATAGTCGTAGGAAATATCGTAAAGTATTGCTGAGGGTAGCTATGGATTATGGGTCCAGAGATTGTCTAGTCCAGAGATTGTCTAGTCCAGAGATTGTCTAGTCCATCCTTATCACGGTCCTAAGCTCTCCCCTCGCTGCTCCAGAAGAACGTCTGAAACACCCATACAACCGACCAACCGACCTATTCCCCTTCTTCCCATCTCTCTCTCACACACTCTCTATCTCTCTCTCTATCTATCTCTCTCCTCTCCTCTCCCCGTCTACTTCCCCCCACCTTTCACACTCTCTACGGCCCTGAAGTACTCCGGCGGAATCACGCCCTCCGCGTTCCCCTCACATAGAATCACCCCGTTCGCACTGCGCCAGAACACAAGCCCGTCGTCTATACACTTCTCCGTGTCTATGTATATTAGCGTATTGCAAGACTGGCGGATTCCCAGTTTGCTCCAAGGCGCATCTGAGGTGAGGTGGATATGGTTGCGTGCCATGCGGCTGAGCCCCTTTTGCTGGATCTGCGCCATTTTTTGCGTGTACGTGCCGTGGTACACGTTGGCAGGCATGGACTGTTTATCTAGAAGCACTAGCTCGGGCACGACCGTTTTGAGTGTGTGGCCCTGGTTTGCACATATGTACGAGACGGAGTCCTCGACTTTGAGCGAAAACCGCTGTTTTTCGTTGTTGGCCACGACCCGCTCGAGATCGGCAAATGTGGTTTTGTGTGTTCTGAGCCTGTTGTTCAGTAGTAAAGCATCCACAGCGACCCAGCCCAGGGCGTCGATTGGGAGCTTTTCCTTTTCTGCCCCGTGCCGGAGGAGATACGAGAGCGCTTTGGAGATGAGGATATCTCTCTTTTTAGGGTCTGGCGCAGACATGGATTTGTATGATCGAAGGTTTCTTGCGATTTACGAGCCAGCCGGTGATGAGGAGTGTGGTTTTGGGGGTTGTGAGTGGCGAGCTCGGGCGTAGCTGTCGAAGGTGAAACGCTGAAAAGTGTGGAAAAATGGAACAGAAGGTGGAAGTAAAGAAAGTAGTCAAGATCTGGTGAATCTCTCGCGTAGTACTAGTTGGTAGTGCACGCAGATTCCGGGCCAGCAGCAGGCTAGATATATAGTTAAATGGAGTAAAAAAGGAAGAGGAGAGTGAACAGGATATTCCGACTGAACACCTGAAAAAAAAGAAGATCCATAAATCCTACTATTGTTCGTCGTGTGTGTCCCGTAGAAGCGATGCGCACGTGACCCACCAGCCAGGTATCACCAGCCATCGTACACTGTCCACTACGACCCTTCCATTACTTCCTAAAGGAGCATTAACCTGGGCTGTGCCACCCTTTAAAGTCTCCTACATCTTGCCCGGCATACCGGAGTGAATTCCATCGCAACTCCGTCTCTAAGATCCATTAATATATACACGCAACACGACGCAGAAACCTCTGTCTCAGTACTCCTTTCTCCTTCATCTGTCCCGACCTCTATTTATCACGCCGTCTCGCCTTGACCCCCGCCAAAGACCCCATCTCGGCCTTGCTCTGCTTGATCGTTTCGTTGCTTCCAAGCTCGGTTTTGGCGTGGAATTTCAAGTGGTAGCGGTCGTTTTTCTGCTTCTCCCCCTGCACGATATTCTTGACCAAAAACGCCGCCACCTCGTCGAGATGCTTGACTGCCTTTTCGGTCTCCTGTGGGTCGGTGAGCATGCGATTGGCCAAAACGCCTTCTTTTACTTTGGCACGTGCGGAGTGCAACATGAAGGCGTCGCCGTTAAAGGCGACCCGCGTGGCCCGGAGCGCGTGGCGGTATGCGTTCAAAGCGGGGCTGGGCATGGGGATTGGAAGAAGTGTAGATCTAGAATAGTTGTAGAGTAATGGTGATTTGCACTGGTGCGCGCGGTGGAAAAAACCAGGGTGGAACAGGACGTATGATAAAGGATACAAGATTTCCGAAAGAGCGCATTTGGGTTCTTCGCGGTTGGATTGAAGATCGAGTTTATTTGTTTTCGGTTATTTGTTCGTGGTTAGTTGTTTTTGGTTTGTAGAAAGTCTGATGCTTTCTCTAACACGTGCGGGAGCCACTGCGTAATGCAGCGACAGCTGATGAATTTTTTGCAGACTTCGTTCCCTTCTGAGTCACCCGGGATTTTTTCTTCAAAAATCTGCCAGCCTTCAGTATCCGCCGATTCGGCCACCCCAATGCTCCAACACCCCCCTCAATGCTAGAGATATAGTGATTGTCAAAGCTCTCGAGATTCGTCGAAGCGGAAACCTACTGCGTGTTTAAGCGAAAAGTAGACCTTACGCAGGCAAGCGAGGAGCACCAGATTGCCGGGGGTGGCGGCTTAGCATTCTCTGAGAGTTCGTGAGACGCTTCCTCTGCCCATAATAAACGGACGTTATCGAGCCATGCCAAGTTGAATATCTGAGCAAAGCTAACGAGCGAATCCCAAAGTCCATCTGAGTCTTGGCCTGCCCTTTCTTCCCACAGAGCATCCGGCAACCAAACCTTGGTCATTTCTGAGGTTTTGTCTCCTGGCATTGGGAATCCAGGCTCCTCGGGGGAAAGGTTGTTTGGCACTACCAAGGCAGTGGCAACACACACATAAACGGAGATTGAAGCGAGAAGCATTTTCACGGTGAATATTTGCACTGTGAGAAGAGGGGTTTATGGGTGGGTTTTATTTAGGTCTCTTCGACTCGTACGTTGGAGTGAAGAACGAAGACTTTACGAAATAATGGTTCGGTCGTTTGTTGTTTGTGAGTCAATGTCTCATCTTGAGGTGCTGATGCTAGTCATGCATAGGACGTGGGTGCACTGGCGAAATCACCGTATCATGTGGTGTCAGCACATATTGAGACCAAGCTTCGATACTGATTTGATCGTTTGTGAAAATATATCAAAATCCTAGAGCTCATGCGTGGTATGTCTTGCTTTGAGCCGTGATGATGCAAGGTGGACCGAACGTGAAACAAGGGCGATCTATGTGCCACTCCACGCCACCATAGTTTACGAGGTGAAATGGCCAAATATGACAAACACCAACGTGAGCCAAACGCCCAAGTTTCAACATTTGTGTGCTTCTTGTTTCTCATCATTGCGGAATCCTGGAAGAGCTATGTTCTGCAATTGGAACAACTACGTTATATTCAAGGAGCAGTACGAAATTGGTTGCGATGTTCAATTATGCAACGATACCACGACAACCACTCCTTGGGGATGTATTACCACATTGATTTCACCAGTACAGTTATGTCACGGAGACACGATTCCAGCTGGGGATTCTCATGGATATTCCCTAGAATTACTGAGCATGGCGCAGTAGTTTTTCGCAAACAAGATCAGCCTCTTTTCTTGCTTATGGACAACGAGATTCTTACCGTCAGAAATGAACACCAATCGGTGAACCTACCCATGAAATCCAATAATCGAGCTCGCCCATGCCAGACACGGTACGCGATGGATCAGTCTAGACTCATTTTAGCAGATGTAGTACAATCGTGCAGCACATTGGTAGGTCACGTGCTTTACGGCTTATCGCTCAGGTCATATATATCAGCCATATTGTTCACTATCTATAGATCAATTCTCCACATGTTTCAAAAGGTGAAGGCTGTCTGAAACCATCAAAAAGAACTATGAAGCCACGGCCGCATTCTCGCTAGGTTTTGGCCCTCCAGAACGATTTCAACCCCTTCACAACTTCCCCAGTACTTGCCAATAGTCTCTGCGAGTACTCGAAACTCGCCTCGTCCTCCCACTCTGCAGTCGACACAAGCCTTATAGTATTGTACCGCTGCAACTGGTCCTCGTATCTGGACGTATACGCCAATATCACCTCCCGTGAACTGTCGCTATTTTGGGTGAACACCCGTAGCAAGCTTTTTCCCATATGGTACACCTCTCTCAACTCTCTCAAATACACCTTGAAGTTGAAATAGAAACACAACGGCCACTTGTCGCTGCATTGGCTGCACATCTGGTTTGCAGCCGCATCCAAGTGCAGCACCATGCTTGCAGTTTCGTCAAGCAACTCGTCGATTTTGTTCTTGCGGCTGTGGGGAAACTGCCAGCTTTCAATGTCGCTGACTAGCTCGTGCACGGACGACTTTACCGAGTGGTATTGCTCGATGTCTAGTGCTCCGCCGTGGACACACAGCGCCAAGTTGTGCTGCAAATTCTGGAGCTCCTCTGCAACGCTCAACGAATCGTTCGGAACATGGGGAAGTGTGTGGCCGGAGTGGTGTGCAAAAGAGGGGGCTGAAAGGGCTTGTGTGGCATGGATTGCGGGAGAGTTGGATATGCTAGACATACTGTAATTGGAGAACGTATAATTGGACGGAATGTGACCCGATCCGGCGATGGCCCTTTCCATGGCTTCCTCTTCTTTCGCGTTCCATACGGCAGCTTCTTTTTCTTTTCGCCTAAGCTCACATGTTTCGTATAGTGCATGCGAGAGTATGTACTTCAAGAGCTCCGGCAGCGCCTCTGCTGTGTCCAAAAGGGAGCAGTACTTCTCCGGGTTTCTGAGGAAATTCTGTTGCCGAAGATCGGCGAAAAAGGAAGTGAGGTTTTGGTGGTCCGTGTGTGGAAGCTCATTCGGAGAGGCTATAGTGACCTGGTTTGCATTGAGACTGTCCAAGGCGAAAACCGTGGAAGAGAGTATGTTTAAAAGCGAATACATGCGAATCTGACCAGCAGTCACCGGGAACAGTAGAGCACTTATGTAATTGAAGGTACACGGAATTGAAACAGGGTAGGGACGAAACCATTGGAACAATTGGAACAAAGAACAACTTGAATTACAGCAGAGTAGAGCAGAGTAAATCAGATGAGAACGGAGCAGAACAACAACTACCTGCTTAGTCGATGGGAGGCTTTTTCAAAGCACCGTTGACTCGCTGTTTCACTCCAATTGTAGCGTTCAAGCATCAGGAGCCATAATACTCCACACCCATGTAATATTCAAGGGAGATACTGAATCTATTATAGCCCATATATCCTGTCATTTGATCACGTTGAACCACCGTCTCCATTGTGGTGTAGTGTTAAAAACCGTATTGTATTGAGGAAAATTGAGGGGAACCGGCCGCAAATGAAACACGCATTTCAAACAACCTTTTTCTTCCAATTGTACTTACGTAAGTTGGTCATCGATCTTTAGAGCCACCAATTTCCGCATTGAAACACTGCAGAACAGTACCTAGGACAGTGCTCCACGCAATTCGAGTTCTTCTCTGTTAATAATATTCAAGTATGAAGCCCAACTATTTCGGGACAAGACTAAAAAAGGTTTTATCCACCACAGGTGACTTTGTGTGCCTCAGATGCGTGACCTCAGTGTCCCGTAAAAAGGTCAGACATTATTACCAAACGGAAATGAGAACTCTACCAGGCCCCATATGTAAAAATATCTCATACGGAACATGACCCACTATCTCTAGTGATCCCTAGAGACAGCCTCAATAATAGATACTAAAGGATTTGCCTTCCAATCTCCGTTAGAGATTTTTGTCTCTTGCACTTGTGCTCATCCCAACTAGTGTCTAACTTCGCAAATATATCATCTCCTTCAAGGCTTCCAAAAGCGTATCTAGCGACGAGAACTTCATCTTCTCTTCCTGCAATTCCGATCATACAAAGTCTTATCATGAACATATTATACTGTGGCGGTTCAAATATGATTGCAAATTGAAGTTAGAACATATCTCCTGTACATCTGCTATTGACACACGTTTCCAAGCAATTTCTTTGAGATCATAAAATTCCAGAAGACCAAGATTGCGGCTTCATTGATGCCATCTTTTTCCAGAACCTCAGAAGGTTATTCGTATATCTGTGATACGATATTGTTGACACTTGCTCGGGCTTAGCTTAGTATTGGAAATTCATTTCAGTTTCGCTACTGTTGCAATACCAAGGCCAATACTGGGCTCAGTGAGTTCTTGGTTATTATTTTCGACTCTGAGTTCAAGTTAAGGCTATGCAAGTTGTCACATCTGTCTGCTTTGTTCCAATAAGCTCTGTGAGGTTCGTGAGCTTCGATTCCTGCAAGTATGTTATGAAAGATTGCAACTATTCTCACGTGGGGCTGACAGATTTTGACTTCATTAACTCTGGCCACAGCTCTATTCCCGGATCAGGGGACTTGCCCATCTATAAGAGCAACTTTGGACTCTAGCTGAATAATTATTGCTCACGCAAAAGCAGCCAGAAGCGTAGAGCAGTAGTATTTCATGTTCGTGACAAAAATAGAAACAGCCAGCCAATTTGGGCGAGTCCTAGTTATGCAAACTGCTACTCTCTCACAGTTGGTCTTTAGTGCTGATGAAATATTGTTACAGAAAATTGAGCGTGTCAGGTCCCGTGTGAATGAACCCTTCTAAATTGTGTAAACGTATCAAAAACAGTCAACACTCAGGCTGGTTCGTGCCTTTATGTTCGACTATACCTTTGACGCTGCCGATGAATCTCTACATATGTCAAATCTTTGGCAATAATGATTAATCACCTCTCTGTGTGCCGTTGGTGAACTCAATAAGTTTTGTGATGGTGATATAACAATCGTACTTCTACAATGAGTCAGGTATATTATAAGTTGAGGGAAGCCAAACCCACCATCCTAATGGTGAAAATCATCCTTTGTCTGGGCGTGGTTGCCACTAAAAGAAGGTCCCTGGTATTTCAGTCGGTTTCTCGGTCTTTCTAGAACCGACTTAATGAACAAGAGAGTGGATCTGTGTGGTCACAGGTTCCCGCTTAGTTCGTTCACGGCTCGTGAATGAAAAGTGCGTGAGAAGTCTGGAACCCCCACCGTCAAGAATGACGTCTTTTTTCTGTAAACTGATCACGAACTTGTTTCTTGCATTGCGCAAGGGTGTTCTCCGGTCGTCAGCCAGTTGGCACAGTCTAACTCATACTGTACTTGACCGGGTTAGAGGTCCTCATACATTTGTAGAGGCCGTCAAGTTAAGATTTAAAGAGCACACAGAGAAATTTCCGGAAATAATGGAAGTTTACTTCCAAATATCAAAAGTAGAGTTGGGCCCATTCTCGATACTGCAAGCTCCATGCAGGACAATACAGTGTGTGTCAAATAGCCGGGTCTACCACTAAGCGATGCAGGCTTTGCATGGCCGTATGAGGGTAACTCTCAGAACATGACTTTGATCCTCTCCATGAGGATGAGAGTACGGTGACTTGAGCGATTTATTTCATTTTCGCAACCATGAGAATCCCTATACCGGCTCCAGAGAAACCCTTTTTACCGTATTGCATTTATCCGATTAGTCGAGGTGATACTTGACAGTATATATTGATATCAGTATCAATTGGCTGTTGGGGCCGAGCTGCCAGTGGCCAGCTACTTCTTGCTGTCATTAAAGTATTGTGATCGCAATTTGACGCAACGAAAAAGAGAGCAAAAAGTTTAGCCAGAAAGATGATGATGGACTCGTCATCGGCCAAATATACAAACAGTGAGATCAGAAAGAAAAACTACCAATATAAATAAATTCATTCTAACTAGTCACCCTCGATATTGCTGCACCTCTTCGAGGTGCCCCGTCAGCCATCTAAAGCCAGCGTTTTGCGGGTTTCAGTCCCAGAAGGTACTCCTCTGGGAAACCCTTATCTCTCCAAAACGTCCTCAAGTTCTCTACGCTCGCGGCGCTCTTTTGCAAGTTACCTTTGGCTTCCGTCATATCTTCAGGAGTCACCTCTGCCCAACGGTCCGTATTGACGGTTTTCAAGATCGTGTACCGATAAATATGATCCGCTAGTTGCACTGCGTACGGTTCGAACGACCCGAATGGTTCGTCCCGCATTTCCAAAAACCCACTCAACAAACCTGCCGTTAAGAAGCGATTTTGGAAAACTTCCAGAGAGTAGACTGGAAAGGAAAAGGCAACACAGGCAAACTCGTTGTTGGCCGCACACATTTCCTCCGCAAGCTCATCGATCTGGGTGAGCTGCTGGCTGAATTCGTCTGTATCTTGAAAGAAACTTTCCTTATTGGTGGTAGCAGTCTCTATCTTTTTCAAACTCTCAACCATTGTAGCTCGAAACTCACTATAGCAGTCGAGATCTTGGATCTGCTTTCCGTCGAAACATCGGCCTAGTCTCGCTTTCAAATGTGGAATAGATTCAGGCATTATTTCCGTCTTTTCATTCACATCCTTTTCATTTTCTGGACTCGAATTGGTCGCAACGCTTGACGTCTCTTGTCCCATCACCGAGGATCCTTCTTTTTCACGGGAAATATCGAACTCCTTCTGTTCCGTGCACTCTAATTCACGAATAAACTGATGCAACGCCCCACGAGATGGGTTGAGTGATTTGATAGCCTCCCACTCCGGCCACTTCGTTGTATCATCTAATCCATCCTGATCCATCTCAATACTACCTTGATGTGCAATTTCATTGGTAGACAATTTAGAAGGTTGGGTCGGAAATCGAGCCTGGGCTAGGGAAGCGGCAATAGCAAAAACCACAAGTCTCATTGCCAAATTTTCTTTGGTTAATGACCTGAAGGTGCTGGGTGCTCTATTTATTTAGCCAGGATGAGACAAATAAGGTGTGCGAGGGTGCATGAAAGAACACAGCCAAGCACTACAACCCGAACTTCAAACCATGGAAAGAGTACAGGGGTGTTAACAATAAGTGCTAATTTGGGGAGGCTACAAAATGGGCCATTCTGCGGATTTCTGGAGACTGCGCCAAAACGGTAAGGGACATACAATGGCTGCCCAGACTGTTACTACAAATATTATAGCGAAAATGGTATCATGGGCTGCCGGCCAGTTGAGCAGAAGTTGAGCCTCTCGCACGTCAACCATTGTTCATAAACAAAAGGCCGAAGCCAAGACAACCCACAGAAAGAAAAGAGCCAGCGCAGGACCAATTCGGAAGTATATCTGTCGCTATATTTAGGTACCACTAGATGTCAAGGATGGACTTAAGAATCAGCCTAGCACAAAGCAAGCCCTTCAGGATATCGCAATTTTGCAAAATCGATACTTGAATCGATTCAGAGATAAGACGCAGATCGGTAATTCGGGCACTAGGCTCGATTCGAATGAATACTCGCTTGCCAGAAAAGCCCATTGCCTGAAAGGGCGGCCCGCATAAGCGGTGCAGGTGGCGCATGCCAAGCCACCCCAGTCCTACCGGCCGCACCACGTCTAATTCCGCACTCTACTTTCTTAATATATCAAGTAAATCATTGAGCTATATAACAACTACACAAGAAATATAGCTAACAGACGTTCCGTAGTAGCGAGCGTAAAACCAATCGAGAAAGAATCACTTTTCAGACAAAGCTTGAGTCTCCATATATGCGGCTGAATCCACCACCCGCAGAAGTTTGCTTTCCAAATCGAGCGGGGACATCATAAGGGCCAAGTTGAGGGAGGGTGTCTAGAATTCCTGGGTGGTGGTTTCGGCAATCGCGCTATAGCGGTCCACATCGTAGAAGAGTTGCGTCCACAATTTCTCCGCCTCTCCTGTAAGCTCGTACTCCGAGGCATCGAGCTTGTCTTGGATGATGAACACGTCGTCCATGATCTCGCGGAAACAGGGAAGGTCCAACTGGCCGTCCTCGTTGCAGTCGGCCAAGTTCTCAATGGTGTTCTTGATGTCTCTGGTCAAGCCTCTGACGAACGCCTGCTCATTTCCGGCGTTGTCGTTCACGAACCAGGATTTCAAGCCTGAATCCTCTCTTTTGACGTCGGCAGAAGGACGCTTGAGGGCGGTGGCGGCGTTCACAGAGGCGAGTATAGTGACGATGGCGAGCTTCATTGTAAGGTATATTGGTGTTACTGGTACGAAGACAGGCAGAACATGAGAGGCGTGTTCGGGCTTTTATATTTCTGTCGGGGCATGCCAAGACACCACTAGTGCATGAGTGCCAAGCCGTGGCTTGACAAACGAGACAGGACAGAATGAGAGAATGCAAGGGACCACTAAGTCGGGTCTATATTTGGTCAAGACAGCCAGAAAAGGCGGAGGTGCCTCGCAATTGTTAGTTTTGCAGTAATATATGAAACGCCGTTGTCGAGGAAGGGATCGGGAGAGCAAGGTCAGCTAAATTGGTAGTGTTGGCCACTGATAGTGCTCACTAAATGTCGCAGCATGGATTTGAGTCGAGCCAAATTAGCCCGAGACGCACCCTACAGACGTTTCGCATGTTCAAGTATTCCGCCCACTTTCTTAGATGTTTCATTTATTATAGCAAAGACCGTGTAAGTTTCAGCATGTGGAGCTCGCGTGTGCCTGGAAATATATAATGCCAGTACCTATAATGGGAGCTCATACATGGCAACCCATTTGAGCTTAGATGGGTTCAAATAGCTTTCAGCTTAATAGGGAAGTCTAGGCGTAACCATGCGCCGCACCTATGCAAAACGCTTATTTGCTAAAGCCTGTTGGCAAGTCAAGTGTCATTTCTTGGCGTGGTCTGGATTGGTTTGCGCTTGTTTCTGCAGAAGATTTCGAAAACGGCGACAACGTAAGGCACAAAGGGTACTTCATGATCAGTAGGGACTAGAGAAACAAAGGGGATGAAGAGTAAGTACAATTTCAAAAAGGTGCTTGAAACCGCAAATTGTACATCCGAAACACCGCGGCTGATACTTTGGTGATTGCAGATATGCTGGTCCAATTCTCTAACTACTTGATCTAATGCCCTACTAACAGTCCTATTGAAAGGAGAAGAACACTTGTGATCCTGGCCATGCCAAGGTATACAGTACGGATGACGATGCACCTCCCAAGCAATCCTAATAGTTACAGAACCACCGAAGCACCTCGGGTACGCATCGCACTAGGTTTAAAAACAATGCTTTGAAGCGCGATTACCTATTTAGAACAAAACAAGGGAAAATAGATAAGCGTATACCGGAAACAAAAACAATCTGCCGGTACCCATACATCAAAGCAATAGCCAAAGAAACTATTGTCATCTCCAGACCGTGTCTCGCCAAGCCACCTCAAACACAGTACTCCGTCTGCCCGGCCTTGCAGTTCTCTTCTCCCAAGAACTTAATGTACATCAACTGGCGTTCTGCATCCCAGACCTTTGTCCCAAGATCCATATCGTCATCAGCGTACTCAGGCGTTTTCTTAATTGCAGTGAGCAAATCCGTCAACGCCTTACTGAGCGACGGAAAGCTGCTAAAGTCCGCAGTCAACTCCCCGGCTTCCACAATAGGTAAACGTTTGCCCAAAGTTTCGAGCTGGTCCGCCATTTTCTTAGCCGAGGAGCCTAACGGAGTCACGTTCAACGATGGGGGCTGTGCAGACGCAGGCTTTGCTTCAACTTGAGGCTTTTCTTTGGTTTGCCCATTGTTATTCCCCTTTGTGGCTGCCTTCTCCTTGCAGGCAAGGTACTGGGGGTGGCTTGTGAACTCGCCAATGTCATAAATCACCATGTGGGAAAAGTCACAGTCGTCTGGCCCGTTTCCTAAGGGCTTACTGTGGTCATGAGATGCCCTTGTATAAAGCCTTTCGCCAGATCCGGTAATCTTACGAGTATCCGACTCGTGGTGAATGGAAGGGTCGCTGACTGCCAAGGAAACGGCAACGGCAGAAACTAGAGCAATAGAAGTGACTTTCATGTTGTAGAGGAGTTGTATGATGATGGGGCCATGAATGAAGAGAGGAAGATGGGGCTTATATAGGAAAACGGGTCTTGTTCCAGGATGTGTGCTTATTTCACTTTAATTATCAATTATACGTCTTTCTTTGTCCTTCCATTAGTAATCTTGAACTGCCAAGAAACAAGCTTCGAGACGGCACTGAGTATACACAAGCCAAATCTGCGTCATTACACAGCCAAGGCAGTATAATGTACTTGCAAACCACCTCCACAATCACACCGCGCTACTCTTTGCCTTTTTTCATTCCAATATTGCCTCCTACAAGATTCCAACACTGATGCTTGCTTAGAATATCAATGAGAGGTTTCATGGTGCTTAGTAATTCCTGTGTGTATTTGTCAAATTTTCTTGCGGTGCTGCTATTATTGTTCTATACAATGGGCCCAGGTACCGCCATGTTTCCACACAGTCCATGAAGGACTGAAGTTCGAGGTTTGGGGTATGCTGGACCTAAAATTAGACCATATTTAAACACCACCTTGAGGAATTATAGCGGTATAGAGGCTTACTATTGCCCCGTAGACGAGAAGTGCACAACGGGCCACCTAAAACGTACCAAAAGAAAGGAACTTTTTTCGCTTTTTCCAAAATCGCATGAGCGCGGCAAGAGCCAATATTTTGCACTCAAACCCCCACCGTGAAGCATTCATACTATGGAATCGCCTACCACTACACTCCAAGTCACGTGACATCACCTGGCAGAAAGTAGTTCTAAAAAGTGGAGCACACCTGCCTGGATTTGGACAATGGAGCTAATCCCTGAGTAGGTATACCCAAAACCAAGAACATATCTTATCTACTTGAAGTTCTCGGAGTGCAACACAGAAGCATTCACAACCTAGTGTATCGTTGGCTTCTTGGTTATAATGTGTACATGAACATTGAGATTGAACCCACGACACAAGTTCCTATTTCTCTACACTGTATGCGACACCATTTCACAGGGACTAAGCGTCTTAGTAGGCAAAGCTCAGGGGGTGTGATACTCACAACGTCATACTCTGTAGCCCTCCATCAAAGCCCCGATTCAGTCTTTTTAAGCCCAGACACATCTTGCAGATGTTGGCAAAATCTCTTCGAAACTGTTTATTCTGGAATCAGCCCAGACGGTTTTTTCTCGGTGTCGAATACCCAAGGCTATACCGTATAATCTGATTCACCCATCCTGAAACGGGTTTCCATAAACCACAATTCTGATGCGGCCTTAGTATCTTCCTACCTAAACCCCAGTCAGCAGAGCCTGCGGGCGTCACACGAATGTGTCGTCAGAATAGTGCACACTAAATGTTTGGACCCCGTCGTCGCGTTCTTTTGTTCTTAAAAACCTTTCCAAAATCCTGAGCTCGCCCCAATTCTTTTCAAGCATCGTCTGGTACTGGTGCAACTCCGGCTGGTCAGACCACGGGGAGGTGTCGAACGTGTCTACCGCTACCAAGCGTGCTCTTTGCCGCACCACCTCTAGCTCGAATTCTTGCACAAGACTCAAAGAAAGATGATTGAATATTTCCATGGTCAAGAAAAGGCTTTCGGTAGTCAGGTCGATGTTCTTGATTTCATTCACGTAGGCTCCGTAGGATGAATAGAAGGTGGGGTCGCGTTCCAATTGACTGAGGAATGCCTTTTCCACCACATCAGGGTTCGTGAAGTTCTCCCACGTTTTTTCGGGAATAACTTCCAGCAATACGTCGGGAGTTTCGTCTGAAGCGTGGGGGAAATTCGATGAGTGTTCCGAGTCTTCTGCTAGTGGCTGGGGCTCCTCGCCGTGGTCCGAGTACTTGATACTTTCAAACTTCGCTGTGCCCCAAGGGTTGTCAGGGCTTTTTGATAGTCTGTAGTTCTCTACTTCATCCCATAGAAGTGTTTCCGATGCATCGAGCACCAAGTCCACATCGTGCCAGACGTCCGGTTCTTCTCCAGTATTGGGGCTTATCTTGTCAACGCTAGTGGGATCTTCGAATAGATAGATCGGAGGAAAGCTCTGGGTAGGTGGTCGGAGTACGTTTCGGGTGCTGTTGTTAGGAGCAACGTCCGATACTAGCATTGACGCTGTGACAGCAAGAAACACCATTGAAAGAAACTTCATTGCAGCAGGATCCGGAGAATGTAATGGTTTTTACTAGTGCCAGTCCACTGCAAACGGGATGACATAATATATGTAGATTTCACTACCACCAACTGCTCGAGCAGATCTTCCGAAATGTAACCGATTCGCTCAGTTGGAGAATGTGCATTGGCGGACTTGCTTGACAAGTGTGTATCTTGCACAGATCTCCCGCTTAGTTGTCACGTTTTAGACCTGGAGAATTCAACAGGCATTCACCTCACAATTTCCAAGCCCCGTTTCATCCAAAGCTCCCAATTAGTGACAATAGTGCACCCCGGCGACCCCTTTCTGAACAGGTTGCAAAGGTAAGCTCTGCGCCACAGTACTTTTGTTGTTCCTTGTAACGTCGGATATATTGATACAGCCTCGCCGAAAATCCGAACGTTTGTCTCTAAAATATTCGAGTGAACATGGAATTGAGTCACTCAAAACCATGAATGGGTTGCGCCTAAATGCTTTCAGACAAGACCTTTTCAATCCGTTCACCCACTCATTCAATTATTCATCCAATTGTTCATTTACTCAATGATTCTCCCACCATAATCCCACTGGTTACCGTAGAAAAAATGACCATGGCGGAGCGTCGTGAACAATGCACTAGAAACCGCGATCCCCAAACTGAAAGCCAAAAGTCAGATCATTCTCTTCAGTTATAATAATAATTACAATCGGAAAATGAGTTCTATAACGCACGGAGCCCAACTATGCTCTCATACCGCGAATGTCCGATTTTCGTTTTTGAATGGTCAGGGGGAGTGTAGAAGCACTCCCACTAACGGTGTGGGTAGTTGAAGATGTAAATAAGGCTAAAAAGATGAAGCAATTGTCAAAAAAATCACGAAGAAAAAATAAATTGAAAACCTTGAATTAATCCCTTTTAACGTCATTGAACCCGAAATGGCTGTATTGAGTACGGCAACCCAACTGTGGACACGTTCTCAAAGCGTTCTTTAAGCTTTTTGCGAGTTTGAAGTAGAAGACATATCATCATGTTTAGGGAAAACAGAAGTAAGCTTATCGCGAAATATGAGCACAATGTATTTAAAAGGAATACGCTTAATCTTGAGGACTATTTTAGGTTCGAAGAGCCATTTGTAGAAACCGGTGCAGAAAGCGAAGTTTAAATGGTGATGCTAAAATTACCAATTCCAATGTAACGAACATAGCTCGAGTAAGTTGGACAGATTGTCAGTGAGATCGACGAATAAGATAAATTGCAAAATGGTCAGCCTCACCCGGGCTCACCCGGTGCCACATCTATGCCAATTCATAAGATTACTCACTGAAATGTAAGCCGTAATCCAGGAATATAGAGGAATCTATGGAGATCACTATGGAGAAAAACTGGGGTAATCTTTATGGAAAGCTTTCGGGTGGCTTCCCCTCATCACTCGAGCAATCTGGTATAGTAAAGTTTCTCTGTAGTGCCATCGGTGTAGAACTACAGTGCTCTACGAGTGTGCCCACCACTATCAACTTGCCTTTGCTACTCTTGGATTCTTGTCGGAAAGACGAAACAATACTTCCTGATCAAACCAACGACGTCCCAAAAGGCGAGAATAACGAACTTCAATAATACCCAATGGAGGCCCACCATAACAAAGACGATTACCGAAATACCTATGTCCACGGCCATATATTTGCCAGCCCCTAGAAACCAGCGACTGAACAAGGAATAAACCGCATATCCTACCTTGATCATTCATCCTCTTTTCACTCTCAATCCATCAACCCCATGTCATGTTCCCTCAGCCCACTCGTCCAGCAGAAACACCTCAAAACATATGTCGCAATATGAATCGAAGAATACATTGAAACATGCATCGAAGTAGAGATCCCTGATTTGCATTTCCATCAACATGGCACTTAGTCTTTGTTTATTCCGTTCATGTCTTCAAACGTCTCCTGCAAAATGTACTTCGCCTCTTCTCGCGTCCATGCTGACAAACTCCCTGTGTTAGCGTTATCGGCAAGGGAAAAAAGTCGATTTTTGAGCCTGTAATAACAAGGAGTGTATAATTCTTCGCCGTCTTGGCATTGGGCCAACTGGGACCTTAATTCGGTCACGTTTGCGGTTAGTTCGTCCAAAAAACCATCTGATCCCACGTCCGGGTCCTCAATATAGACGCCCTTGGAATCGTAAGCGTCCTCACAGCCGGCCTCTGAGTAGGCCATCGACACAGCAATCACAGATATGAAAAGGGTTAAAAAGTTCATGTCGAATAGCTGGATATTGATTATCGCACACGAGGTGTGTGCTTATATACGTAAGTTTTTAGTCTGATGGCCTACTCCGATAACTACCCAGCAGTGCCAAGAACAAGCAATATGCACCAAACAATGTTCCTGGGACGCTTGGAGAGTGTTGGAAAGACTCTGGTAGGGGATCCAGACTTGAATCCAGCCTTTTTCATGATTTGCTTAGCCAATAGCTTAATCTTATCCACCTCATAATCCTACGGCCCATTGTAGTTCTTTTTTCTTTTCCTCAGTAAGTTTGCACAAGAATAAAGACGTAAGTCTCCACGTATGCGGAACAATGCTACGTTGTTTCCTTAGCCAGAATGGGTACTGCTAAGAAATATAGCTTTTTGAGCGAGACGCAATAACTCCGCATATCCAAGTAAAGAAAGGCGGAAATACTGCGAGTGTGGGCAGAGGTCATACATGGAGATAGTGACGCACTTCTGCAAAGACTATTTACTCCGGAATATTGCATACTAGGGCCGTGACTGCAAAACATAATTGTATATTGCGGGTATCGCGTGCTCTTACAGTGAGCCGGGGAACGTTACCATATATGTACGATGTACTCTTTTTGATGTTCCTTCTAGAGACTTGAAGTGAGCGCATTGAGAGCGCCATTCTGCTGCTTGCATCCACGGCGGTCTTCAATATTCAGTCCGGTACGCTTTGGGGAAAGGGGCCATGTGGCCGGCAGATCGTATGGTCCAGTCACGTGACCTGTCGATTATCCTAATTTCAGCACTAAACCGTTGCAACCAGCAACCCCGGTGAGGATGTAATTCAGAGGACGTGGAACATAGACCCTCAACTGATATAATTGGTTTGGCAATGATCTCACGGTGTCTGGAGAGCAGGTAATCCGTCTCTAGCTGTTAACTAGCTCAGTCCCTGCAGCATTCGATCACCAGATACCTAGGCTGGCTATATACCCCAAATCCCGAAAGGGTAATGCTCATTCTCCGTATGGCTGTAACAAGTGTGCGTACTCAACGAAGCAACAAGCATGAGAACAAGCAAAACCATTTACTCGTCAACACTGGCCTACCGCAAACATATGTATTCCATGTCCCTACTGAGTACCAGTTGCCGCAGTCCAGAACAGGTCCCAGTATTCTCATTCCGGTCCGTGGCTACGCTCACCGCGATTCTGAAGACCCGTCTCTCCGAACCGTCCGCCCTCGTTTTTGGCTTCATTCTCGATTTCTAGTGTCGACAAAAGCGTGACTGAATTCGCCACCATCTGGGTCGCGTCCACGATCATCTGGTCCAAAATGTGCATCCCGGGTACCGTCCGCCATTCGGTGGTGTCTACGCTGCGCACCGTTTGCAACCGTACTTTCTGAACCTCCACCGCACTTCTGGAGGTTTCGTTGTAGCTCGTTGCAAACAAAATATCCATGAGAACTTCTCCTGCCTCGTGGCAGAGACTTTTGACTTCGGTCAGGTACGCATCGAAGGAGTACGGAAGGCACTTTTCCGACAAGTCGTCATTGTCGAAGCAGATCCAGGCTGCTAGCTTATTCAACTGTGTAATATGGGGTGCGGAATTGGTCACAAATTGTCGGGCTTTTCGGGCCACACTTGGAACGAGCTCGGTGGAGTGGAGACTTTCCGCTATTCTCCTGACAGAATGCTTAACTGCCGTGAACCGCTCGAGGTCCATATTCCCTTGGACGCACTCTGCAAGCGAGCGATTGAGTGCTAGGGAGGTTTCGTCCAAAAGCGCCAATAGGCTTTTCTCTTGTTCATTCGGTGAATTGCTATACTTCTCCAGCGACAGATCGTAAAATGTATCTTTCGCCTCGTTCCACGCCTGTCTGTCCGGGTAATCCATCAAAGATGAAACTTTCTGATATTTGAAGGGGTCGTCCGCAGACTGGCGGTCCCGCTTTTGGAACGCGTACTTGGATTTGATCTGGTCCGCAGAAGGGGCGTCAACCGGAGAGAGCGCTTGCAACCTGGCATGTTCACGATCGTAGTAGCTCTCATCCCGTGCAAACAGCACAGCATGCTGCGAGGTATTCTGAAAGACGATGTTGAGAATACTGGCATAGCGTGAGGAGGTGGCGTCTTTTCCCGAGAGAGCCATGTACACTGGATCCTTGAGTGCCATGGCTTCTGCGACAATGCTCAAGAGGACAAAAAGTAGGGGATTCATTGGGAAGTGACGAAGTTCCTTTGAGCACTAGCTGAGATCTGGGTAACCCACGATTATATACTGTGCAAAAGTGCCGGCGACGTGAGATCCCGCAGATTTGAGATTTCACTTTGATGGTACTTGATCACCAATGTTTCACGTGAGTGAACAATGGTTTCCCCGCAAGATGGTGAAATTGGAATTGAAGTTTCAGTTTTGCGAAGTCTTCACCGCCATTTAAGGAGCAGGGTTCCACCAGCAAGGTCCTTAACGATGGAAATTGGGTATTCCGGTGGACATTCATGACATGGCGGAAGTGCTCCTCATCACATCTGTAGAAGATGTCTTCGAAGCTAGACCACTACCGGGACTTCGGGGCACGGCCAGACAGTGCCCGAAACGGAATTAAACAAGACCCTCGGGCAAACCAGAGAGATGCATGATACAGTTGGCTGTGTCTATTTAGATACATGCTGACTAACGGGTTCTTTCGACCAATCTGGAAAAGCGATTGGGGTCTTCAGCACGAACTCCCACGCAACCACAAGAACCGCAATCCCTTTGAATGAATTCAATACTTCAGTGATACCTACGTAACACCTCTTCATTTGCATATTCCGTTGTCCGTATTCGCCATTGACTGGAAAACAACGGCCCTGCTGTGAAGTCGAAAGTCATTAAACTGCAGATCCCCAGGGCAGTGCGGTAAAATAAGCTGGGCAGAATTTCATCATCGTTTCGGGCAAGGCTCCGGGTGTCGAGGCGAGTGGAGCCAGGATTAGAAAGCTGCCTCTTCTCTTCTCTTTTGAGGCTGTATTTCGATCACTAGGATGTGAGTTACAATGTGAACATCTACCAATACGCATGAAGATCTGGAACACCCACCCCTACCCATGAGAATCGAACAACATGCGTGTGGTCACGAATGCTTCAATGTCACCAAACGAGGAGAAGTCAAAAAGAACCCAGGTTCAACTTCTGAAAACACACCTGGCCAACAGATAAAGCCAACAAAGGAAGTACTAGGGTGGGTGAGAAGATGAATAATAGTGTGGAAAGAGAATGAAGCATGGAGTGTCTAATGCAATGGCGAATGGAATGAATAGAAAGGCCCACGTGCAGCAGATTAAAGAAGCAACACTTATTCATCCCCCATTCACCCTTCGCTCAGGTGATACCAGTTTTCCAATCGTTCTTTTGACACCACGAACTTAACAAGTGTGTATCGATGTACCCTGTACAACGATACGCGATGCAACGATCGGCAGCAAAATAATCGATCTGGTTGTACATTCTAGAGCCCGTAGTTTAAAAACAAGGGTGCCTGCTTCAGCCTTAATCACACCACGTTGATACACACTCTCCTCCACAACACCATCACCTACATTCCCACATTTCGTATGCAAATATATTAGTATACATTCCTCTCCCCTTCCCTGCCGTCCCCATCGCCATCACTCCCACAACGCTCACCTAGAACACCAACTTCTCCTTCGAGTACGTCGGAATCTTCTTCGCCAACTCGATCCCCTCGTCGGCCAACAACCACCTGTTGCTCGTGTTGTTCGTCATCTTCAAGAGCGCGTCCAACTGCGCCCGCTGGTTCGCAATCTCGTGGATGTTGTCCACCACCTTAGGCTCGCTCTTCTTGCTCTTCTTCTGGTGGTTCTGCTCAAGTGCAATCATGGCCTGGTTGGCCAAGGTCAAGTTGTAGCTGTTTTGCGCCAACGCATCCACCTTCGAGTCGATCACCTCGCTGAGGGCCAGAATGGTGGGCACCGTCCAGTTGAACAACCCACCCACGTCGATCACAGCCTGCACAAACGTCCACGATGTGGAGGTGTTCACGTTGATTAGCACGTTGAGCATGCGCTCCAACAACTTGCTGTCTGTTTCGGCCTCGAGCGCCAACACGGCCAGGAGCTGTTTGGTGATCTGTTCCAAGGAATGGTCGTGGATAATGCGGTCGATGGTGGCGCCCAAGAACTCGGCCACAAACGCCACCTCGTCTGTGTTTTCGGGGTCCAATTCCGCGCTGACTTCGGTGAGGTTGGTGAATTCCGTCATGAGTTCCTCGAGCGTGATGGCGTGGCACTTTTGGATCGCCAATTTGAGTAATTCGGGTTCGTCGAGTGCGGAGAGCAAAACGAGCAAACCACGCGTGAACTTTACAGGGAACAACGGGTGCGTCAAGAGATACGCTAGCGTGTTTTTTGGCAAGAAATCCTCGGAGATGATCTGCACAGCCTTCTGCTCGTCGAGCGAGAAAATGAGTGCCACCACCAGCTCCACGAACTTGTGGTCGACGATTCTGTCGGAGGCAAGGGAAAAAGCACACTGTGGCTTGTGTTTGATTGTCTGGCGGAGGAACAGCAACGCCAAGGTGTCGAAGTTGTGGGTGTTCTTCTTGCGCACTGCTTTGGCCAACTTCTGGAAGGTTTTCTTCATTTCTTCCCGGTTGCTTTCCTCGGTCTGCGGCAAGTCTTCGTCCGCGAGATGCGGCACACCGTTCCACTGGCTGGTGGGTCTCGCCTTGATTGCTTTTCCGAGACATTCACTCAACAAGTTGAGCCCCACGTCCACCTGGATCAGCTTCAACTTGCACAACTTGGTCTTGTCTTCTAGATTCAAGTACAAGGCGAAGCTGCTGGCGGAGTCACGTGACGAGCCCTCCACGGGGAGGGCGAAGTCCAAGTACACGTGATTTCCCGAGTTGTTGGTGTGTTCGCTTAACAAGGACTCATATTGGAAGTTGAGCAAGAACACCAGCGACTTGTGCGAAAGCAAAAGCCGGTCTGCTGCCACAGCCACGAGTGCCACCAAGCTCTTGGGCGTGGTGTTACCCAAGAGAGCCTCCACCAGCACGTTTTTGATGGTGGTCTGTGGTTTCATAAGCGAGCGAGACGAAATTGCCTTTTTCGCTGCCTCGTACACGTAGAGCACGCCCTGGGTGTATGTGTATGCATTGTGCGTAGACGCAAGGGGCTCCTGCGACGAGATCTGGTAGATCTCGAACGACTTCTGGTGGTTCAACCCGACCAATCTGTAGGTTAGAGTGTCTGTGTTTTTGGCACGCACTGCATAGAACAACAAGTCCGTGTTGTGGTTGAACAGGCCCTTGGGGATGAACGCGTGGAACTCCACCTTACCCCTGGACGCGAGGCTGGGCACGTTTCCGGCCTTGGGCGAGAGTTCCATCTCCATCTCGCCGGTCGTGTACTGCACAAGAACAAACCCGCCGTTCTGCAAGAGCACGTAGACGCTATTTCTGGCGCCAAATTTGACTGCCGTGGCGCGGTGCGGCAAGCTGAGCTCTGCAGTGGCTTGTGTCTCGTTTCCCCTCTTCAGAATCAAAAGAAGACGGGACTTTTTGCGCTCGGTTAAGCCGACCACATACAACTGGCCATCGTCCTCGTTTTTGACGTCCATGCTGACCACAAGCGTGCTTGGAGATAGCGGGTACGACCACACGAGTTTGGGTGTGGGCTTCAACACATAGCTCGCGATAATCAGCTTCGAAATACCCACGTCAATGGTGTCTGTGACGGAAAAACGCTTTTCCTTCTGGGCCTCGGCAACCACGATTTTTTCGGGGAGCGCGAGGTCCGGCGTGCGGGGCAACTCCATGAGTGTGTATGTGTCGCCCAAAAGTGGCGTCAGCGACATGGTGTGTGGGATTTTGGTAGGTGTATAGATTTGGGATGGATAGATGGTAGTTGAAACTTCAGTTGATGAGGGAGTGCATGGGCTCTGAAAAAATGTAGGTGCGATGCGGTGGAGGGAGGTGCACGGGTGTCAGGATGGGTGGGGCACGGAATAACTGGGTTCGAAAGAAATGGTAAGATGTGCGTTGTGTTTGTTGGTGGATTCAGAAAAAAGGGAATTTCCATTCGGGGAAATGATGAAGAAAAAAGAAAAGGAGAACGAGAGATGGGTAGTGCGGTGCTGCTGGTGAGGACAATCATAGTGCGAGTAATTCTCTGGGGAGAACAATAAATTAGGCCAGAAAAATACTATTTCCTAGAGACGTTGGTGTCAAGGCATCTATTTCGTTTTTCTCGTGTTAAGTTGATTCGTGTCTGTTTTGCACCCAATGGCACCACGTGAAGGCTCGCACTGCCAGCTAATACGATACAAGCCACCAACAGCCAAATAGAAAGTATCCATTAGAGTAATTGCAGGCCAGCAGCCGCTGATTGTGTTGTTTTTCTCTTTCTAGCGCCACGGAGCTGTGGAATCCCGAAGAAAACCGGGCCTTTTCCCTTCGGCAGTATTCGCAGCGTCCAATTCCTCGGCAATTGCAGTATGCCTCCGTAGTCCATACTACAAGGTCGAGCGAAACGCCAACACGCTGGGTGTTTTCCCCGGGGATATCAGAATAATTCGTCAATTGCAACGCCATGTCGTACAGGTCTGTAATAGGGGCCAAAACTCCTGTGAAAGGCTCACTTTTGTTTGGAGGTGACGGAGTTTCTAGGTTCTCCCCCAATTCCGGGTGAAATGACTGAATACACGGAAAGGGCTCTGCCCTTAGAGCGTTTTCCTGAGCTTTCTTCTTTTGTGGCGATTATGCACTTTTGGCACCTGTTTGATTCCTAGATTGGGGGCACGTGTAGGATTTGCACCCTATTATCTGTCGATATGTAGTCGTGTTGTACAGCAGTAGGGCGACAACGTGGTAAGAAAGGAAAGAAAGAAAGGAAGGAAGGAAGCCAAAAGAGCCGGATAAGGAACGGCTTTCGGGAAAATCGGCTACCCGACTGTAGCAAAGTACAGGGTAAAATGAATATAGTAAGAATAAAAAATAGATTATAATATGTTTCAAGCTGGAGATCAAGTGTAATTTAAATAAATGCCAGTGGAATTGTAACTATTTTGAATACAAACTTACTAAGAGTAAACAAAAAGGAGAAAGATATTTTGATTAGATGTCAATATCGAATGTTAGAGATCTAGTTAAAGTTTATCAACTGATTAAAAGTAAACTGGTATGGCTAAGAATCAGATGCCGAAACTCTAGATCAAAAAAAAATAAAGTAATTCCATAGACTATGGGAAAATATTACTACCGGTAAAATTAATTTTATACCAGTAGGGCATCAATAATTGTTTGACTGCCTTTTGAGTAGGGTATTGCCTCTAGCGTTCTGCACCAAGTAGCCATAGCGTGCAAGACCACACCAATACAACACTTCGTGATTGAAATCCAAAAGCCGCTATCGAAATATCAAAATTCCCCACCCTTCACTACGTATCCTGTTTGTATGGCCCGACACTGGGTCGTGCTCGGCTCATATCTTGCGTAACGCGCCGCGCCCCGCCGCACTCCATCAATAAAGCACCGCTTTCCACCCTCTTGTACACCCCACATCTCCACCAAAACACCATAAATGTCGCTTCCAGCCACGTGGCGCCAGTTCCAGCTCTTCGACTTTCTACCGGTGCGCGACCCGCACTACCAGTCACCGCTGCCGTTGTTTTCTGACCCGCAACTTTCTGCCATCACCGCAGTTAAGGCCCACCTAGCATTTGCGGTCAACGGCCACGTGAAGATCGTTTCGAAAACGCAGTTTCTGTTGGTGGCGCTGTTTTCTGCATATGAACCTGACTATAGTATCACGTTTGCACGGCCGTTGCCGCAGTCCAATATATTGGTAACCCTTGCGGAAAAACAGGGCTCGCCTGCCGTTATCAAAGTATGGGACCTCCACAAAATCGTGCAATTGGACGCCAAAACCATAGCCGACGACGACGCCATGCGCCACAAGTACATTACTATGGTGCTGGTGCACGACGGCGACGACTCGTATCCGATTAGTTGTTTTCTGTTCAACGACTCGTTAACCTGTATAGCACTAGGATACACGAGTGGCAAAGTTTTGCTCGTGCGTGGCGACTTGCTCCGGGACCGCGGCTCGAAACAGAGATTGATATACGAGGGCCCGGATCCCGTGACCAGCGTGCAATTCAACCGCACGGAAGAGATTTTATACGTGGTGACCACTTCGCGTATCTTCACACTATTAACCACTGGCCGAAACAACGGAAAGCCGTTGCGCATCCTTTCCAAGGACTCGGGGGCAGATTTAGACTGCGTGGACTTAGACACGCGAACTTCCAGACTATTGATGGCCAGTACTGACGGATTTACTTACTATAATACGGTGAGTAAGGAGCAGGTCGTGGGCTTCAACGTGGCCAAGCGCAAGATCCTCAGACTCTTCAAAAACTACTTGCTAGTCGTGTCGCCCATGGAAGAGTCCAGCTCCGGGTCGTCCAAGACCATTTTGACCAAGTTGCTTGTGTTGGACATGTTCAATATGCACGTCTCGTTCAGTTTGACCATTCCCAACCTGGCCGTGTCCCACGTTTTCGGGTCCGCAGCCGACCACGAGGCGTACCTCCTTTCGACCGACGGCGTGTTGTATAAGCTCCACGAAAAACCCGTCAATCAGCAGGTGGAACTCGTGATCCAAAGAGAGCTTTTTTCGATAGCACTCAATCTTGCCAGACAGCACGGCCTAGATGCGAAAACCACCATGCGGATCAACAGGCTCCACGCAGAGTACTTATACAAGAGGCAGGACCACGACAATGCGACGAAAAAGTTCACCGACTGTTTGGAATATTTCGTGGAGAAGCCCACCGTGGCGGATGCCATGGAGGAAGACTTGGACGATTTCATCATCGACGTGGTGACGAAATTCAAGGAGGTTTCGAATATTCCAAACATGACCAGGTTTTTGAAACTGCTCTACGAACTGCACCTAGCCGACTGTGACCATTTGACGTTGCTCCTCTGCTGCTACTGTAAGTTAAAAATGCAGGACGAGTTGGACGCGTTCATAGCCAGATTCGACTTGGGTGAGGAAAATGCTTCGTCCAACAATAGACTTGACTTGAACAAGCTCAACTTTCCCCTTATCATCAACTTGTTCAAGGAGTGTGGATACTACTCGCAGGTAACGCTTCTCCTCTATAAGCTCAACCACCCGCACATGATAGTGGACATCCAGTTGAACGATTTGAAGGAGTACCTGTTGTGTTTGTCGTATATCAAAACGCTTCCAGTGAACGAGCTCTTGGGTGTGCTTATCGACTACCTGAAGAAAATGCTCGACGTCATGCCGTTGGAAACCACCAAACTTTTGATCGAGGTCTTCACCGGCAAATACAAACCCGACGACTCGCACTCGTTTTTCGAGACTGACGCCGAAAGTGACAAAGAAAAAGAAACAGAGAATGAAAAGACATTAAAGTCGGATGCTCTTCCTCCTCCAGGCTCCTATGTGTCGTCGTATTCTGCGATTCTTGGCTACTTGTCCAGCACCTTGAAGCACGAGGAAAAGGAGGCCACGCCAGAAATCGAAAACGAACTTCCCACGTATCTTCCCCCACGGCCCAGTTTGGTATACTCGTGTTTCATTAACCACTCCAGAGAATTTGTCGTGTTTCTCGAGGCCTGCTATGATACCTTCGACAGATACCAGGGCAGTGTGCAGGAAAAGGAAAACTTGATATCCACCTTGTTCGAGATGTACGCGTGCATTTCAGCAGAGAACGGGGGAAACGACCAAACCGACCAAAACGATGTCTGGGCCGAAAAAGCAAGACACTTTCTCGAAAAGAACATCGACGTGATCGACCGATCCCGGGCCCTGTTGATCGCGCACATGTACGGCTTGAGTATTAGCGATGTTTTCGTCAAGACCAGGGTCGAAAATGCAGAGGAAGACGCCTTCAAGTCCGCACAGATGACCGGCGACTACCACCAGGCGCTTGACATCGTGCACGACTTCGGCGAACGGAAACCAGCGCTCTACAAGGAAATGCTCAAGTTCGTGGTGTCATCCAAGAGCGTGTTTGAAGAAGCCTCCCGCACGGATCTCCAGTACCTACTCGAGAAGATTACCCGGCACAAACTCGCCACGCCGCTCGAAATTATCAAGATTCTCAGCTCTTGCGAGAGCACGTCCATCGGCATTGTCAAGGACTATTTGATTGATCACTTCGGTGCCGTCAATAAGGAAATCGCCAACAACGAGAAGCTCATCGATTTGTACGAAAAAGAGTCGACCAGTGACAGCGTCAAATTGGCCGAGCTCCAGACACAGCCCTTTGTGCTACAGAACAATATTTGTTCAAGCTGTGAGCTCAAGCTAGAGTTCCCGTTGATCCATTTTAAGTGCAGGCACTCGTACCACCAACGCTGCTTAAATGAGAATACATACATTCCAGAAACGAGCAACACCTCCGCAGAACCACGGTGTCCCTTATGTGCGAACGACACGCAAAACGCACAGAATATTCGAGAAAACCAGCTCCGCACAAAAACCGAGTACGACTTGTTCCAGACGAAACTCGACGAATCTGACGATAGGTTCAAGGTGATGTGCGAGTACTTGGGGCGCGGGGCCATGGAGTAGTGCGCACCCGTACACCATTTTTGCAACCGTTCTGAAACACGGCTGTGTCAGCGGGCCCATATAAGGCCGAACCGCTGTGTGGATTGTTCACCTTTTAGCTTTTTCTGAAATCCTAAAACAAAAACTAGAATGGAGCACCACCAAAAAACGTTTGAACTTTTGCGCCGCATTTTGTTCCAGGTCGAGCGCAGTCCGGAAGCCACACTACATGCATCTGCCCTGAGGCACCCGAAACCCGATACTCTCAGGCACGATATCTCCATTGCGGTGTCTGCGTTGTGGCTATTCATAAACGATGTGGATAAGTGTATATCCGCTGCGGGTATAGCGGGCGAGAGGGACTATGCCATATTTACCTTGATGAACGAAAGGCTTCTCAACCAGCGGAAATTCAGAGAGGTCATCACGAGAATCATGAGTCTGTACTACGAGTGTATGAACCTGAAGGCGGTGTTCCACGAGGATACCCGAATTGTGTTGCTAGGCCGTCTCGTCGAAGCGCTAGCTCTATATATAAAACGGGCAAGACACGAAACTAATCTTCTGGAAGAGGAGGCGTTTGCCAACACTATTGCGTTGATGAAAGTCAACCGCATTCTACAGTTGCAGGACCTCAAGGTTTCGGAGACGGACGTGTATCATGATTTTTCTGTCGAACAGGCGCTGGATGAGTCTGCACCGACTATTGCAAATTGCGTTGCCACCAACAAGAGTTCGGAAAATCAGCAAATCGCAGCCGAGAATTTGAAAAAACTTAGAAGATTGAGGGCAGATATGAACAGATGGCTGACGGCACTTCAGATCTTCGACCGGTGTTTCACCAACCTTCTCTACTCCAAATTGACGTTTGCCCTTCTTTGGAAAGAGGCCCTTGGGTGCAAGGATTTCGGCTATGCTTATGAGATCTACGCTGAAAAATGCAACAAAGAGCTAGAGGAGTGCAAGGGCAAATCTGATGATATCTCGCGGGTGATTGAGAAATTGAAGGAGGCTGAAATGCTGCTTTTGGTATTGGAGGTCAAAGCTGCTACAGGGCTGTTGACGTTTTTGAAAACTATGCACAGTCTTAGTGAGTCCGTCAAGCGAACTTTGCCCTTATTTGTAGCCATGTGTTTGAGTGCAATTGGGGCAAAATATAAGGCTTTGATTGGGGATGCAAATCTTGACAAGTACAGAGAAATGCGGCTGATGGTAGAGGTAGAGAATAGCCATAGTACTGATAAGTATGCACTGGTGCCTCGAAATCGGCTGGTTTTCAAGATGGAACAGAGTGTGAGCAGCGAGAAGAATACATCCCGAATGTTGAAGGTCGCAGATATATTCAGGTCTCCGGAACTGAAGAAATTGACGAAAAACAGGCAGCGGAGCTATCACCATGACATTATTGAGGAATATGAGTCTGCATTCTCACAGACGGTGGCCATGCTAGAAGAAGCCAGTCCAGCAGAAACAGGTGAACAGAGTTAGGATTGAAAAAGAATGGCGCTTCCAGAATGTTCGTGATTGGTGGATATTATCAAGAAGAGGGGAGATGATGGAACAGAATAGTGACGTGTGATTCAAAAGAGGTCACAGAAGTGAGTGTCTAGGGCTGGGAAACTGGATTTCGCAAAGTGCGAACGAGAGTCTACCGTCAGACTGGCTAAGGCGTTCAAACCCAAACCTGCGCTTGGTGTCTTTGTTGGACTTGGTCGAGCCATAGGACAATAAAAATCACCTCGCTTGCAGACATGCAAAGCCTGCATCGCTTGCGCAGCTGGGCACAACGCAGTCAAGAATTTATCTTGGTTTTCAAGGTTTGTCCTAGCGATCCCAAACTCTAACCAAATCTCTGTAATTGGGGAACTGCTGACGCTGAAATATACATTTGGGTGGTCTTGTGGCCTTATGGGTATCTGTTCTCAATCTCTCCATCTACTGTCTCATGTATATGCAGTTTGCCAGCATAAAGTTTGGCTGGCCTCCAACTACATACAAATCGATTCAGCGTTAATGCTTTCGAGCATGTTGCCTTTGGTAGTTTTAGCTGCGGGTCACGATTGTTTGATGAAAGTACAAAAATACATTGTTTGAGATCAGCTTTGTTTCTATATCCAGAGCCGAAATATCATTAGGATAGAGATTTCCAACCGACAACACAACACCTCTTTCGACTCGGAAATTGGCCAACACAAGTATCTTTAAAACTTTCCTAATATTTCCCAAATATTTCGTCATGCCCACTTCAAAGCAGGGCTACCTAGGTAGTCGTGCACATTGTATTCTTGGTAGCGTAATATGAACAACACATCAGTATTTGATTGTTCTCGAAGGAGTCCAAAATCTAAAAGCTCTTGAGTTTTCCAGGGTGGTGGAACGCCTAGGAAATTTTTACCAATTTGTCCCGAAGCTTGACTTATACGTCCGTAGTCTGATACCTAATGTGGAAACATGAAGTCAGAGTACCTTCGCCTGGTCAAAGGAGCATTGTAGATCGTTACGTATCCTTGTTCACTATTATTGGCTCGGTTGACGCTACTTGTCTTTTTCGACTTAGGTCTTGGCACCCAGTATTTTTGGATCCATCAACGCATTGCGAGCCAAATTTACTATAAATCCTTCAGTGTTCGCCCACTTGCTGTTTTGTTCTCCATATTCTTTGAAATGAAGCTCTCTTACCTTGCACTTACTGTCACCTTTTAAACGGCGATATCTCTTCAGCTGAGAGATCCAGAACACAGAGTAAATGCTGTCTATGTCCAAAAAAGCCAAACGTCTGATCTGGATATAGAACTGTGGCCAGAGTGGACGAAGTTGAAGTCTCTCAGACCCTCCCGTGAACAGTTGCAATCTTTCATAACATACTTACAAGAAATTGCAGCACAAGAGGCCAAAACAGGTTCTGAGAACGATTCTGACAGCTCTAACTCGAACACGAATGAGCCAATGCCAGATCCTAGTTTGGGGCAAACACTTCAAGAACTCAGCAACGCGAGGGACAACCTTGCTATTTGCAAAAGCGACAATACTCCTTTGGACCTCGAATGCTACCTCACGATCCGTGAAACTATCCATAGCATCGTGGCACAGGTTTACAACTTAGCGTTCAAAGGTCATGCAGATGCTTGGCTCGTTGAAGAGGCCGAGCGGGCGATTCTGGACTTGTACGACATCGATGAATCGGCCCTGGAAACGTGTCAGACAAGACCCGACGAAAACGCGATCTGTGCTCACTTCAATATCAACTCGTATTTGGCTCGGAGCAAAGCGCTCGACGTATTGACCAAAGAATTGAGAGATGGGGTTCGTGAAAGACAAGATTTGGGCCAAGGCGGATTGACAGAGCTGATGGACGTGGCCACGCAGTACGTCGCAGCCCTAGATTTGGTACACGAATTTAGATTGATTGACACTGCGTTGTGGGCACACGATCCAAAGGTGGCGGAGGCGAAAACACATGTCAACTTGTCTCAGGGCGACCTTAACTTTGTCGAGGGCTTCTTGAATGACCCAGACCTGTTTATGGATGAACTGTCCGACAACGGGAATGAGTGGAATTAGAGGCCATGTTCCGCAAGAGTCTGTGGTGTGACTGGTCTTTACTTTGTTTGATTAGTGAACTATGATTGATCATTCGATGATATTGTTCATAAATACGCAAGAATTCACTCTGGGCCACACGACCCGATTTTGGTACCGTTTATTCTATAATCTTGATTCCAACAGATCCAATCTTTCTTGATTCGATACTCACAATACAGCTGCCGATTCTTTCGGCTTGATCTGCTGAAACACGCGAGATTTTCCAAAAGTGGCTTCAGTGGGCCAGACAGTTTCTCGGTTTACCTTTTTGCTCTACTGCCTGTGATGTGGTAAAGTGCAGAAAGTAGGTCTCCTCTGGGACCGAGGTGCTACACTGTTCTGTTAGGTCCGAGGCACAGCGTAGATATATGGTTCTCTCAATGAATGATCGTGGTGCAGTACTAACATCGAAGATTACCCATACAATTTTAGGTATGTAGAAAGCTACAAGCCCGTTGATCAGCGTCCGGTTCGGCCCAAAAGGCAAAAGACCAGTTCACAGCTATTTAGAATCGCGAGACAAAAATCAAGCAACACAAAAGAGCAAACGAAACTACCCTCCTCTAAGAAAGATGGAAAATGGGCCGGTTTCCAGCAAGCGTAGTCCTCGATCTGAAACCATGTCTTATATGCAGGCAACCTGTGGAGACAGCACCGGCCAATGGTTCAGCAAATAAATAAGTAAGAACGAATGTCCCAGAGAGCAGGCCCAGATCGATTTTCAGATCCCTGAGTCCATCAACCACTCTGTTTCTTTTTCTCCTCTGGTTCCCGGTGCTGCTGTGGCGAGGTAGCAATCGCACCCGTTGCTGTCTTGTGACGATTGGACGTTTGCGGTGGACAGCGAGCACTGGCACGAGCGTGTGAGAATGCGCCACTAGCTAATTAACAGATTGGAGGCCCACCAATCTCGGCCCAGATCCCCCAAAACGTGATATAAGATAGGTTGTCAGATTCAGCACAGTGGCCGTTTTTCAAGAATCCAAAAAAAAACTAAAAAAATGCCCCGGCCCCCGTAACTGGCCTGCCCCCAAAACCGCCCTTTTTCAGAGGACGGTTGCAACTCGACACACACGCGCATGGTCCTGCGTCTATAGATAGCCCTTCTTTTTTCGCTCGCCCTTTTCCCTACTCCCCTGATCTCTTTTCCCATCTATTTATTTATCTGTTGCACACCTCCAAACGACACAGAAACCCCGGAAATCGAATCTCAATCATGTCGTCTGTCTCCTCTCCTAGCGTCGTCCCCTCGCAGTCCTCGGTGTGCGCTTTACTCACGTGGCAAAATCCCACCGCCACAGGTAAGGTTTTTGGCGGCATTGTGGCGGCATTGATCTTGACGAAAATCAACGTGTTCAACCACTTGTTCCACGTTGCGTACTTGGGCCTCTTGGCGGCGGCTGCCGCCGAGTACTCGGGACGTGTGTTGACCGGACAGGGTTTTGTGAAGAAGTACGTTGGCACGCCCAAGTCTCGTACCGACACCTTCAGAAACTCCGTGTTGCCCGCCTTGGGCGACGCCGCCGAGGCCATTGAGGCCGAGGTGCACCGCGTCGTGTACGCTCAAAACGTCGAGGCCACCTTGAAGGCCGCGGGCGTGTCGTACGTCTTGTACAAGTTGACTTCGTGGTTCTCGCTCTACTCGTTGGTGTTTGCCACCGTGATCTTGGCGTTCTCGGTTCCTTTTGTGTACCAGAGCAACAAGAAGGAGATTGACGCCGCTGTGGCCCAGTACACCAAGCTCGCCAAGGACAAGTCGGCCGAATACACCACGCTTGCGCAGGATAAGGTGGCCCCTCACTTGGACGCGTTTGCCAAGAAGACCGGACCCGTGGGCGCGTTCCTCCAGTCGAAGATCCCTACAAGAACCGCGGGCACCACCGTGGGCTCGCACGCGTACTCTGCGTCTGAGGAGCCTGCTGTTGCTGTCTCCACCGGAGCTTCCAAGTTTCCCGACGTGCCCTCGCACGCGGAGCCTCCTCACTCCGTCACCGAGGCCGTGGATGCGTCGCTCCAGCCCAACTTGTAAGCGCCGGTATAGTCGGATGTTGCTAGTGTGTTAGTGTGCTGTGTTTATTGGTTGTGCTTGTGCTAGTATTCTAGTCTAGAGCTACTAGTCGCCTAGTGTACTAGTGCGCTATTTCTAGCTGGCTGGTACCCCGCTCATTGTCGGCTAGTCTATTCAGTTGTCCGTGGCGTCGTTGACTCATTCTTTAATATGTATTGACTGTTCTATAATGCTGAACGATGTGCGCTACTGACACCCCTCCGGCGTGCGAAGCCGCTCAAAACACGCTATGTACTTCGAGCCCTTATTCCTCTCCACCTTCTGGCCCTCCTCCGTCGCGTTGGTCATGATCTCCACGCACTTGTCCTCTTCCTCCCACTGCTTGCTTTTTCTCTCAAACAAAGGATGCTCTTCCAAGTGCTTGACCATCCAATGGTGGAGATCCTCAACGTCCGTGATCGTATACACGATTCCTCCCTCCCTCAAAACATACGCGTATTCCGATAAAAGCGTGTTCGTGATGATTCTCGCCTTGTGTTTCCTCTGCTTGAAGTGGGGGTCGGGGAAGCAGAAGAACATCTTCAGTAACTGGGCCTTGTAGAAGAAATTGGGGGTGAATTTCATCGCGTTTCCCCGCAAAACTGCGATGTTCTGATACTCTTCTGTCTCCTTGTGGTGGTCCCTCAACGCGATGATTCTATCCTCCACATACTGTGTCACTTGCACTCTAATCTCCATGCCTAAACTCAAAGTTTCCGGGAACGCCTTGGCGAGATTGATGAGCAAGCCACCGTACCCGCAGCCGATATCGGCGATTTCCACGTTCTTCTGCATTTTGCCCGTTTCTTCGTCGAAATAGTGTGGGTATAACTTTCCCCAGTTCATCATCGAGGGTTCCTGTGGGTAGTCGAGTCTGTGGTCGGAAAAGGGATTCGAATGCGCTCTTTGGCGGTAAAACCTCTTGCGGGGTAAGTCCACATCTGGTTCTGGGGTTGGAGTTTCGATTCTGGCGTGTTTGAGTACTTTTCTGGTCTCCTCTTTTTTGTCTCTGTAGGCCTTTCTCTTCGACTCGGCCTCTCTCTGCTCACGCATCTGTGTTTCCTTATCCTTGACGACCTGGGGAGCCGAGGCCACGGGTCTGGCCATGCTGCTTAATAGATGTAAAAAAAAAAAAGGGAGAACCGGACTGGACCTGTTTGTTTATGGTTCTTCAGGTTATACCGTCAGTGTTGGCTCTTCGCTGCGAGAAAATCCGGCATGAGATGAGCATTCTGGGTGAGGAGTTGGATATTGGAGCACGGGGAAAAATGGGATAAACGCAAAGGAGGAGGGGTATTGGTTTTTTAAGACACGTAGTTTATGCTTAACAAGTGGAAGAGTGAAAAAAAAAAAAAAAAAAGGTTAAGGGGACCGTGAAGGGGGACCAGTGTTGGATGCAATTTACCATAGTGTTCGCACATACAGTAGATGTTGTTTTGTTGTTGTTTTTTCAGAATTCGAGTGCTGATTCCCAGTTTCTCTTCTTTTGCCTGGACGAAATATGAGACTCGCCTTCTGATGTATTCTTCGGGCCACGGTCATACCCATTGTTGGACCCATTGTTGGACATACCCAGTGTTGCAAAATGTACGCTTGTCGCATTGATTCTGTATTGCATTAGCGATAACTACACTTTGAGGACGGCCAGAGGGATCTCAAATTTGAGCCTTCTCCGTCTCCCGCCAGTCGAGCAAAATTCGAGAAATTCGAGCTATGACGTAGTAATAGTTGCGTAATGCATTCGGCTAATCAAAAATACATCGCACCAGCGACACATTCGGGCTTTCCTGGGTAAGCTAATTGTTTTATTGTAAATACAGCCGGGTGCTGCCCCTCCTAAGTAAGCACGTTTCAAATGAGGTCTATGGCTGAATCGTACTTCGAATAAAAACGCCTGCTAGCCATTCATCCTGTCGTAAATCTTGAGGCTGAGAAAGCTAATATGAACCTTTGAAATTCACCACCCACTCCATCCATCTCTTTTGAGGTATAACTTGCGGACTGGTCCCAGGCTTAGGTGGTATGAACCTTTTTAGGTGGTGCTAGCCACCGTGAAGAGAGCATTCATACAGTGGGCACTCATGAAAACGGACGAATAAATCAAACTTTCCATGCTACGAATCCTCATTGTCCTTAAACCATGCAACAGATACCCATCAGTGAACGAAGAGGATGTATTGAACTGGCCAATCCCGACATCTTAAAACTGATATATTTTTCTTTGCGAATCATGAGTACCGTGAGGTGGATCTGAGATCAAATCGCATAACTGCTCCACTCGTACCCACCTCCATCAGATAAGATGACTCTCAATCGTGCTCACCACTCACATCCAAATACCACTTATAGAAAAAACCCCTCTATCTGTATTCTTTGGACATTGCTGCCCTGCCTATGTACAAGCTACTGCTTCTCCTCTCCCTCACCTCCCCCAAGATCCTTTTCTCTCTGGCCCATGGTCAAGTAGAGCATCGAGCCTGTGGACTCCAACGTTCTCACCAAACCGGCACCACCCAAGACAGTCAATAATCCGGCCAACTGGCCCTGCAACTGGTCCTTCGTCGGTAACGACTTGAACTCGTCCACCTGAGATACATTATACACGGACGACTCGATTCTGGCACCGATCAAAAAGAGCTTTTCACCCGCCTGCTTCAAGACCTTCATCACCAGCGCTACCACCGTAGGGTCACACAGCGGAATGGTGATAATAGCAGTGGGTCCATTGAGCAACTGCGACAATGGGTGCTCCACCTTCTTATTCTTCAAGGTGTTTTTGTGCAAAGCGGGGTCGGCCTCGTGTGCAGACCGCAAGTACACGTCGTACAAGTTGTTTCTGAGATAGGTCAATTTGGCGCCCAGCTTGGAGAGGTCGGAACGCACTTTCAAGGTGTCGTTTTTCAACAAGTTGTTGTGGTGTGCGTACAAGACGATTTCGTTGGTGTCGTTCAAGTGCTTGTAGTAGTCGACCAAAAACGTCTTTCTCAGGAGCACGTGCTTGGTGGTTTTGCGGCTGAGGTCCACCACTGGCGTGGCTTCAGAAGTGGGTGTGGCAGTTGGCGCTTGTTGCAATGTATAGGTATACGTGGAAAAACAGCGCCACGATGCAGTTTTTGGCACGGAGCTGGAAAGGGCGAGGTTCCCGCTTGCCGTGAGCCGGCTCGCCGCTGCGTTTAACCTGTTGAGGAGCATCCGCATCGTGTAGAGATAGATTGGGTTTTGTTAGTGGTTTTTTTCAGTGCACTCTTTTTTCTGGTGAGACATTGGAGCGAGCACGACCGGGAGGGTGTGGAGGTGTTGGGTGGGTTGTTATTTTGGTTTCATGACTTTGATGGTCGATTTTCGGGCCTTGGGAATTGGTGGTGAGATGGACTTTTTCTTTTGGACTCTTTTAAGATTAGGCGATATGTGTGAAGGGAGGTGGCAGTGAGCAGCTGCAAAATGCTACATGATATGGAGGTGCGCTTATTAGTGGGACTACTGTGCTATATGTATTGGGTGTACTGGTGAGGTTCGGATCCAAGATTTAGATGGACTAGGGTGGATTTCAGGATCTGAGTTGGGATTGGTGAATTTTATTTGAAAGAAGTTTGTTTTGAAAATTGTAGTTTGTGAGGAAACTCGGTAATTATTGACATAAACCAGTCATTTCTCAATATATAAAAAAAAGAAATAAAAGTGAACAAAAGATTGGAGGCAGTTTTCAAGAATCTGTCAAGTTCCAATTCCCCCTAATGAAATCTAATAGTTCTAGTTGCTATCGAAAGTGCAAGCCTATGGCATACTGCCAGCACATCATGAAACGCACATAGTGAAACGCAACACGGATCACACTGCATTTCACTACCAACACAATTGCAGAAAATAGACACTAAAACTTATACCTACACAATACCCACCCCACTCTCCAATACACTTCCAACTACAGCCCCACTGAAAAGCCCAAAACTACCCTTCTCCACCATCGAAAAACATCCGTACATCCCACCACATCTCGCTGCTCATCGACAGATCACCGGGCCATCATGGCCATTTTGTTACACGGCAAATTCTTCCACGCTGCCCCCAGACTCCGAACCCTACTCACTTTCAAAGTAGCCATGGCGCAAGAAGGCCTCGACGACTTTTTGAGCACGCTCAAGGCCGCAGCAGGCGTCGGCCTGGTGCCCGAAAAGAAGCTCAAGAAGCAGAAGACCTCCGCTGGTTTGCAGGACGCGTCGAGGCTAGGCAACAGCTCTGCATTCGGGTACACGGAAATCAACAAATTCGAGCACTGTGCTCGGACTCTCCAGAAAAACATCCGCACAATTGTGGACGAGGCGCCCACAATGTCACAGCTTAAAGCGTATTCCTCGGACGATTCCGTGGACCGGTTTGCCAAACTGGAGGCCAAGAGCAACGCGCTTGTGCTGTTGGTGGCGAAGCTCAAAACGCTCTACTCGACGCGCCAGCTCGAGATTTTCAACCAGATCTTGGAAAACAACGTGGAGGTAAGCAGCAAAGTAGCCAGTATGGACACTGTGGCCAAGGGCCCCGAGAAAGAAAAGGACAACGACCTGGAAGAGGACGTGGCCGAATCAAAAGGCTTGCCGCCGCTTCCGAAAATCCAGAACCCAGACTTGCGCCTGCGGGTGTTCCAGCACAAGTCCACCTGTGCCAATAAGACGTATTTAAACGAGGAGGAAATTGTTTTAACACACAACGAGCGCATCGAGTTCTTGGGCGATTCCGTGCTTAACACTATAGTCACGTTTATTTTATATGAGCGCTTCCCCACTGCGAACGAGGGCCAGCTCTCGCAGATCCGGTCACTACTTGTGAGCAATAAAGTGCTAGGAGAGTTCTCCATAGCGTACGGCTTTGACAAGCAGTTGCGGTGCAACATCGACGAGGAAACTTTGAAAACAGGCACGCAGAAGGTGTTTGCGGATGTGTTCGAGGCGTATGTCGGCGCCCTAGCTATGGAAAGGGGTTACAACTTGAAGGAAATCGAGGTGTGGCTCACGGCCCTTTTGGCCCACAAGATCGCCAGTGCCTCCAAGGAGCTCAAGAAGGTGACGCCGATCGACAAGGATGCGAAAACAGAGCTCTACTCCTTGATAGGCACTGCCTCTTTGCATCCTGTCTACAAGGTGGTAGAAAGTGGAAATGGCATCAGCACACCATTCAAGGTGCAGTGTTTGATGGAGGACGTCGTCATGGGCGAAGGAGTCGCACCCAGTCTCAAGGATGCTGGGCTTCGGGCAGCCATGTCGGGGCTCAAAAATAAGGAAATGTTGGAGAAGTACGGCCGCATGCGGCTTGAAACGGACCGGTCGATTTCGGGCGTGAAGCAGGACAATAAGGCTGGAACAAGTAACGGTGACGTGTCCTCTAAGTTTCCGTTGGTGGCCGACAAGTCCGTGTATGCCAATAAGTTTGCGAAGAATGAGGCGTACGCCTACTTCGGGAAAAACTTGGGGCTTCACCCGGAGTACTCCATCCTGTTTGAGGTGGAGAATAAGAGATTCAAGGCGGAGTTGAAGGTGAAGGACGTGGTGGTGTCTGTAGCATATGACGCGTCGAAGAAAAACGCTGTTTCTCGGGCTGCGGCGGTTCTCCTCGAGAACAAGCACTTGCTCCATGATATTGTGAGCTTGGTGAACTAATGGAGGGGAACAGAGTTTGAAACAAGCAGTAAAGGGAAAAGTGGACCTTTCAATTTATACCACGTAGGGTGTTGTTTTTGGGAACACTAGGCAAGTTGCGTAAATCACGCTAAATTTGGGATAATCGTAGTTGGGGTAGAGTCTGAGGTTCGTGATGGTTTCCTGTTTTGGGAGTCTGCGTATCAGTGTCGACGTGCTTGGCCATGGAGATTGTTTCCACTATACATATACCAGACTTCTCTGGAAATCGCTTTTAGAAGTACGGAAGAGTATTATGTGGGTTCTGGGGTCGTTAGATGGAGCAACTCACATGGGTCACAGTGGATAGAGGTGGTGTGTTATTGTGAATGCACCAAAACTACAGGAGAAGTATTGTGAGAATGCCGGGGCCCGATGTCAGGCCGGCCAATCCACGACCATTTCATATTGAGTGAACTCACCAACCTCTGGTGACGGTGAGGACGTCTACTTGTATTTACGGGATACTACCTTGGTCACTCCTACTACAGTCCTGTAAATCAAGGCAATTCCCAAGTGTGCCCGTTCCTTTAGTTAAGAAACTTACTCAGTTAGCACTTAGATAGTTATACGCTTATTTTAGTTATGCACTTATTTTAGTTAAACAATTACTTAGTCAGGATACATTAGATGGTAAACTTCATACGCCCAACAACCATGCACATGTGCATATACTTATGAAAACCATCTGGCAGTAGTAAAAGTCATACACATAGACAGTCTGTCTTTCTCGCTTCATGTTGCGTAAGCATCCTGGCTGCACTCCAATAGATTTTGTCCCTTATGTTCTCTTTCTTCGCAACTTGTTATTGTCACTCGTCAGTGATTCCCTGTCCGCAATGATACCTTGACTTATAAGACTGGACGGCTTTCTTTCCAGAGGTCACTTCTGCTGCTTGGAACCAGCAAGTCTAGGCTCTATCATGTTTCCACATTTGTTGCTTAGCAGGCAAAGTGCTATAGTGCAATTTGGTCTTGGGTGACTACGATAGAGACATCTCCGTAAACGTAAAACATTTCCCGGATTACCACCATTGGCAAAACAACTGAATCACCCGAATACCTGTGAAATACGGACATTTCTAACTTTGTAGCGTACGATGGCATAAGGACAGAGAAATAGGGCGTCAGTTGCCGGAAGAATCCACAAATAGTAGAAAGTCCAATACTTGTTCTGAGGGGTTTCCCAGATCCTCTGTGGACTCCGCTATTAGAGTTTTAGCAATGTCTGAGTCCGGGGGCCGTTTCGTACAATGGGGCTAAATGGCTTCCCAACCTCGTGGGTGGGTCACCATACCTGGGCGATATCCCCACAGGTCTATTCGTGGAGGAGCCCAGCTTCTCTTGGACCGTCAGTTTTCTACATCAAGTAAATACATCGGAATACCATGAACAGTGGTTCTTACACCGCGCCAGTACCTAGCAATAATCCTGTGTGCATACCTTCATTTTTCGGTCCTTAGCAAGTATATATTGGCTTGGAAACTTGCTCAATATCGCGCACATGCACTGGCGATACCCCCAAACTACAAAAAATGCCACTTTTTTGCCCCGAACGACCATTTCACAAGTATCTACTTTCTTCAGCACCTAGTCAGGCTGACTCGCACCCACAAAAAATCCATACATCCAGGCAACTTGTCCGAGCGGTTAAGGAGAAAGATTAGAAATCTTTTGGGCTTTGCCCGCGCAGGTTCGAATCGTGCAGTTGTCGATTTTTTTGTCAATATACCTTTTCCGATTCCTAAAATTAACTACAGGTCTATCATTTTGGCTTCCGTTGTAGGCTTGGCTTTCCCAGATGGCGATGGAGCATTTCGCGCAGCCAGCTGAAAAAACCAATCTGATCCTGCACACACACAGCGCATCTCACTGCTCTTCTCTAATAAAAAATCTGAATTATTCAGACCCCAATTCCACACATATCCAAAAATGCAGGTGGCTAAGTTGGCAGTCCACCAGGACGACGCGGAAATCTTGCTCAAGGAGAAGAACACGCTTGACGAGAAGGTCGTGGACAAGTACAGAACCGCAGGCAGAATCTCGCAGACCACGCTTAAGTATGTGATCCAGCTCATCAACGATTCCTACCACCTCCACAAAACCGAGCGCCCGTACTCGGCCGAGGAGCTTTGCATATTGGGAGACTCCATGATGTACAAGTTGCTAGGAAACTTCTACAAGGACTCCGAAAAAGTACGGGAGAAGGGCATCTCGCACCCGGTTACTATTGAGGTCAACGAGTACGTTGCTAATGTGTCTCCAGAATTGGGCCAGACCCCGGAGCCGCTCATATTTGCCGCCGGCGACATCGTGACCGTGAGTCTCGGTGCACAAATCGACGGCTACACCGCGTTGGTCTCGCACACGCTCGTCATTTACCCCCCTGGTGTCACTATCGACAATGAGTTGAAGCCTGCCGGCCCGCTTCTCGGCAGCAACGCCGACGCGATAGTGGCGTGCAACATAGCCACCAAGGCGGTGGTTGCGCTCTTGGGCCTCGCGTTGCACCCCGAGAAAATCGCGTGGATTCCCGAGTTGCAGAACACCGGATCGGTCATTTCTGGTGCCACTATCAGACAGGTTGTGGACAGCGTGGCGTCGTCCTTTGGGTGCGTGGTCGTGCCCGGATCGAAGGTCAGGAGGGTGAGGCGCTTTTTGGCCGGCCAGGCCGAGGGTGTCGTCGCCGAGAGAGACTTCAAGGGTGTGGTGTGGGACGAAAGCGACCAGGAAAAGGCTCTCCTCAAAAAGACAGCCGGAACGGAGTTGGCGGTGCACGACCCCGCAAACGCCGCCGCCACCAACGTGGCCAGCGCCATTCCCACCGACGACTTCGTCGTGGAGGCAGGCGAGGCGTACAACGTGGACTTGAGGTTCTGTGGTGTGGCCGACTTCGAGGACCAGGGGCTCATCACCTTGCAGGAGGCGGACGACAAGCCCACCATCTACATCCGTGATTTTGCAGTGACCCACGCGTTGCGCTTGACCGGTGCCCGCGAGTTGCTTGCACTTGTCGACAAGGACTTCTCCGTGTACCCGTTCAAGTTGTCGCACACGTGCCAGTCGTTCCCCGTGGACTACGAGCAGGACGACATTGTCGGGCAGCTCGCCACGATCAAGAAGGAGATCGTCAGACGCAGACTCGGCTTGAACGAGTTGGCCAACCGGTACTTGGCGCGGCCCAAGCCTGTCCAGAAGGCCCGGCACGTGCCCTTCAGCAAGATCTTGACCACGGCGAACCCGACGGGCAAGCACGGCATCGACAGCGCCAAGTTGACGTTGCCCGGAAAGGAGGTGCCGCTCCCTGCATTGGGCATCAGTGCGTTGAAGTTGAAGTCGCTCTTGAAGTTCGGCACGCCCGCGGCTGTGGCCAGAGAGGCAACCACGATTGTGTTGAACAACACCAACAACGAGGTCTTGAGATTGACCGGCGGCGACCATTCTGCCCGGCCTTCGTGGGTGCACTCGCAGCACCAGGTATCCAGCGACGTGGTGGGGTTGATGAACTCTTTGAACAACTTGGAGTTCACGGTGCGGGAGGTGCAGCCGGTGGAGTTGAACGGTGCCGTGTTGCACTTGGAGGAGACGATGCAGATCGATTAGGTGGGGGAGAGGAAGACAGTGTTATTAGTCAATGGAAAAAGAAAGATAGAAGAGAGTACTGGTAAGAAGTAGAGAAGAGGGCAAGAAGGAAAGAGATACAGAGAGAAAGAGAGAAAGAGAGAAAGAGAGCAGGAAGGTATGCTAATGAATAGGGAAAGAAAGAAGGTATGCACGAGAAAACGAGAAGAACAGTAATGCTCATTAATAATAGAAGCAGAAGAAGGAAGATAAGCCGAAGAAAGGAGAGAGAAGGAGACAGAAATGGAGACAGAAACTTGGTGGTACTGTAATAAATATAAAATGAAAAGGAGAAAGAAGATATTGTTACTAAATCAGGACAAAGCCATTATTCTAGGACACTAAATATTACACAAGTATGAAGATGGAAAGAGAGGGAAGAAAGAGAGAAACGATAGTATTGGTAACAAGAAGAGAAGGAGAAAGAAAGAAAGAAAGTACGAGAGAAAGATATCGTATTGCCACTACAGAACTTACTGATTGTAATGATACACCATGAATCAATCTTGTCGTTATTACCGTTATGCATCGATGTTCCAATATACCAACTACAAATGAACCATCCGGTTTAAGCTTCAAGGTTCAAGAAACAACCAAATACCCTTATTCGTCATCGGATACATAGCATGGGAACGAAGATCCTTCACGCAGTTTGCATTTCTAACCAAATCAGTTGTGTCTAAACTTGCCTATTCGAAACAGTTACGTACAACGAACTAAGCAGGTTGACGTGGACGTTCGTTTGCAGCCAAAGCACACCTGACTTACTAAACGGCTGCGTTGATACTTCCTCTAAGGAGCCAGTAAGATCCCCCAGATATCGTTCTAAGCTCTGCTTCGGCAACAAGAAAAACCAATTGGGTGAAGACTTCGATCATCGCGAATAGCGATTCTAGCTTCGTTGGGGGTCAAAGATTTCAGCCCAAAATAATCATCTTTTCGTCGTATTATCTTGTATCGAATAGTGAGTACCGACGTTAAGTGAAGGTGGAGGAAGAGTAGTGAGAAGATGGAAAGAGGGCACACAGCGTTCCCCAAGACATATCTAATGTAAGTGGAAATCTGGATTTGAAGACCTCTTTCAATGCAGTTTGTGATGAGGAGAATCACACAAAGCTAAACCCGTTCAAGATCAATCGATCATGAACAAGACGAAGACACCTTGAAGCTCGCCAAATAATTGCATGGCTCAAGCAAGCCTCATTGATATGGAGGGAAATCATGGATGATAAACTCCGCAAAGCTTCCAAAAGAGCAGTTAGTGCTTTGCGTTTACTAGATGCCGTTCACAGGGGAAGCAAGCCATACCCTGGATTGTAGCTCGAATATCTCGGCTTGTCGAAAGCAATCAAATCCACATAGACAAGTGAGGAGGAACGAAGGTTCAAAAATAGATGCCGCACTAACTCGGACTTTCTAGGTGTTAGCATCCACTACCAGCAAGGCACCCGCAAACTAGTTAGAATGAATATGACCAGCCAGACCACCGATCATGGGCAAACTGCTTCACGCAGAAATACATCTGATAAGTGCCTGTTCGGGAGAAGAGGGTAGTCAAAGTAAGCGATAGTCAAAGCGAAACATCCACTGAAGGCTAAGTCTACTTTGTACAACCCGTAAAAGTTTCAAGCTCCACGCTTGAACAACATGTCTTGGGAAGCAAGACAAAGAAAAAGATGGAAACAAAACTCAGGAGATTCGTCCGGACTTTGTCTGTTTCACTGACTTTGGATTCGGAGAGTCTGCTTGACTTAGTCTGTCAATACTGCCAGAGTCATTAGTTCCATCTTACTTGCTTGGCAGATGCTCCTGTCGTATTAGAGGATTTGAGATTTCCATTTCGAGGATCAAAAGACATTGTCAGGGCCATCGTTTACCACCATAGTCCTGGCACCAACTTCCTTCTCCATTGCGGGCAACATATCATGCGGGACGCAGCATCAGGCTAGTTGTAGATTTGCTGGACTTGCTTTTAGATCAGCCTATTATGCGATGATCCGCTCCCAGATTGTTTCCAGATTGTTCCCAATCAATTGTCCGTACAGAATTGACATAGCACCGACCCAATCGATGCAATACAACAAACGTTTACCTAGTCTAAAAGCCATCAGACTTACAAAGCTTCATATACCTGAGCCTTGGCAGCCGGCCAGCAGACAAGTGAGATCATTTTTACGTTTTTACATCAGAGGTCCCTGATCCACCCTATTTCACCTTGTATGATAGTGCACTCATCACCCTTAACGGTTCTTTCACCGAGAACTCAAAGCACAAAGAAAGTTTCATCCCCTTCCTTCGGCAAACCCAATTACAGCGCTTGCATGTGCTTTTGATGTTTCACCTATGCACCGTAGCCAGCCGGTCTGAGCCACCCGAGCCGTCCTTTAACTTCATTGTGCGGTGGCGATATGATCAAGAATCTTTCAAAAAACGGAAGGTACTTTTCGTCTGAGGAAACACCAGTGAAATGGACGTGGTGACGTCATAAAGCCTGGTTCAGACTCTTCCTGGCCCAATTGTTTGCACGAAAGTCGGTCCAAATGTGGCCGCGTCCTTGTTCTGGAATGGGAAAAAAAGAAATTACGGTTCGTGTCCCACTCCCAACATGCCAGAAGTTAAAATAGCGTGCCCATTTTCTAATGCACGAGCGATTATTTCCACTGGCCTGACGTGATCTTGCAAGCTCGTAAGTATCAACCGGCCAGTCACGTGACTCGCAATTTCCAGAGAGGGGAAATCCCGCATTGCTCGCCAAGACCGGAATAAGACGAGCTGCGAGCACCGCAACAATGCAATTCGCTGGAAACAAGACAATGAGCCTTTGCCCAATCCGATTGTCCTGGCGTTTTCAAGGCGCTATTTCTTTTTGCCAGAAGCAGTGTTTTCTCACACGCGAGAGCCACGCCGCAGCGCAAGGAAAATATCGCAAAATGTCGTGTTTCCCACAAATGTCGCGAAGTTGGGCTCCAGCCTAAGCGGGCGGATCCTGCACATACCAACCGGCGAGCCCCCTTCACTCAACTACCTCCCTGGGATTCCTACCAAACTCTTTCTCTTTTTCCGCCTTGGTATCTGAAAACGAACCTTTACACCTAACCAACAAAACAAGTATGTACCAATTGCTTCATAGAGTTAGATCTTCTCCAATTCCACCAATTGCAATGGCCTAGCCACGGTCAGCAATATCTTTTTATATTTCGCTTGTTCGTCTAGACGCCGAATTCCCTGTTCCCATTTTATACGCCTATACCGATACGCAAAATAGGGAATTTGTACTATAAACGCGTCGACAAAATGACAGCGCTTACGTGTCACAATTTTTTCGGAGGCCAAAACAGTGCTGGCGCTTGTCCGTTTTCTGGGTTTGGCCACTCTCTTGTCTGTTTTGATCGGTCGTTTTGTCCTCTCACGCATTTGGCTTAGGCGTGCTGCTCCCGAGCAATCGCAATTGGGCGCGCAGTCAGGTGACATCACCATTTGCCACACTCCAATTGGAAACCCGGCAGGCTGGCAAATAATCGAGATTCTGAAATTTTGACATGTAATAAGGGCGGTACAATAAAGTCTGCCTTTCCGGGCTGTTTTAGTCGGGCGTGCATTTTTGGGCGCAGATGTGATTTTGCGGGTGAACCCGCAATTTGATTGCAAAGCCAACTGACATCATGCGACACCCGTGCACCACGACACCCGCGGAAGCTGGACACGACCTACTCCGTTTATTGTCGAGTTTTTTTCTTGCTTCGTTGACGTCGACTTCCATAATTGGGAACACCTGAAAATTGTCTCTTGATTGATCTGCTCTATAATCCTACACCCCAATTGATACTAACATCCATCAGCAATGCCTGCCTCCCGTGAAGACTCCGTCTACCTCGCCAAATTGGCCGAACAAGCCGAACGTTATGAGGAAATGGTCGAGAACATGAAAGCCGTTGCTTCGTCCGGACAAGAGTTGTCTGTCGAGGAGCGTAACTTGTTGTCTGTCGCCTACAAAAACGTCATTGGTGCTCGTCGTGCCTCGTGGAGAATTGTTTCTTCCATCGAGCAAAAAGAGGAGGTCAAAGGCAACGAACAACAAGTTTCTTTGATCAGAGAATACCGTGCCAAGATTGAGGCTGAATTGACCAAGATCTGCGAGGACATCTTGTCGGTCTTGACGGACCACTTGATCTCGTCCGCTCAGACCGGTGAATCTAAGGTGTTCTACTACAAGATGAAGGGTGACTACCACCGTTACTTGGCTGAGTTTGCTATTTCCGAGAAGAGAAAGGGCGCTGCTGACTTGTCCTTGGAAGCGTACAAGGCTGCCTCTGACGTTGCCGTCACTGAGTTGCCCCCAACTCACCCAATCAGATTGGGTTTGGCCTTGAACTTCTCCGTCTTCTACTACGAAATCTTGAACTCCCCAGACAGAGCTTGTCACTTGGCCAAGCAAGCTTTCGACGACGCTGTTGCTGACTTGGAAACCTTGTCCGAAGATTCTTACAAGGACTCCACATTGATCATGCAGTTGTTGAGGGATAACTTGACCTTGTGGACTGACTTGTCCGAGGCTCCTGCACAACAAGACGAGCAAGAAGCACAAGCCAGCGAGTCGAAGCCTGAGGAAGAATAGATAGCTTTGGAATAATGATATATCTCTAATCTGTCATGGTCCATCTGCAGAGATCCCTCAAGCCTCCACTCTTTGTCTTTGTTCACTTCTACTTGTCTACTGTAACCCACGATCTTGAATTTCTCTCATGCTTCCATTTGTATCCGAGATTTCGAATGTGAAATGAAAAGGATTTGCTGTCCAATAAATGAAAAAATATAAAAGAATTGAAAAAGAATCTGTAAAGGACCGAAATCAGCGGAGATGACTCGACTGCGTGGAGATATTACTCTGGATGTAGCTCAATAGAGGTAGTGCTCTGAATATTGTAGTGTCGACTGCCACGGGGCTGTGTTTAGTCACTATGAACGCGACACCTTGTGAGAAAAAATAGTATGGTAGCCTTAATACTATGTTCGGTTGGTTACTCTCGGCGACAAGGAAAAAGACAGTATGAAAAACCAGAATCCATTGGGCTATTACGGGAGTGGTATCCTTACTTATGTATAGAAATCCTCAAAGTACCTCCAAAAATGGACCACCCCCTCTAAATCAATGTAGTTATCCTTTTTTGCCACTGGCACCAGATCTTGCTATCAGTAAAAAATAGTGCGCGAATCCCTCACTGTTTGGGGCCCATGCTTCTTAGGCCCCCTAGGGAGAATGCTTCCGCTTCTTGCGTGCTACACTTCTCCATATACATGGTCAGTACAAAGGCCAGAACACCGGATTCTTGTCCTAAAAAACGGAAAGAATGCTTACTCACTTTCTTTTCTTCAAATGTCTCAAAATAGGAATACCAAAATAATTAATCCAATGTGTGTTCTGACTGTCATTTGACAGATTCTCTGACACGGGCTGGCTGCAAACAATCACGAAAGAGTTCACCAGAAGAAAGCGGCCGGCAAAACTTTACCAATCACTACAAAACGAACTTGGGCAAAAATCGAAAAAACCTGGCTTCCAAAACCAAAGTGTGGCTTGCTGGATACTGAGTCTAACCCAAGGATCGACCCGCCCCATTTGGCCCCTTATATGTTAGGGCCTGGGTGCGCAGTTCAAAAATAGGGCCAGAAAAAGGGCACGAAATCGATAGGCGCAACCGGGCGGTACACGCGTTGAGCGACTTTCCTGTCCTGCATGGATCTTGCGCGCGCATGTGCCCACCCACAGTGTGAATGTGTGGTGAAGAATGCTGTTTTGAGAGGTGTGCACCAAGAAGGGGAAAAAAACCAAACACCTCTCGTTTCGTCTAGGAATCTGGAAACCACAGAAACACACACATCGCCTCTACCAAAATGCCAGAACCGGTCGGGATTGCTAACTTGCCCAATCAGAGATACAAGATTGTCTCGAACCGTGGTGCCACCTTTACTTTGATGGTTGCGGGCGAGTCGGGCTTGGGGAAAACTACCTTCATTAACACGCTTTTCCAGACGGCGTTGAAGCAGCACGAGGACCCCGAAACTAGACACAACAAGTTCACGTCCGCGCAACAGACGGTGGACATCTCCATTGTGCGTGCCATATTGGAGGAGAAGAATTTCAAGATCAGGTTGAACGTGATTGACACTCCCGGGTTCGGCAACAACGTCAACAACGTCGACTCGTGGTCGCCCATTATCGACTTCATCGACGACCAGCACGACGCGTACGTGAGGCAGGAAAAGCAGCCGCTCAGAGCTGACAAGAAAGACTTACGTGTGCATGCATGTTTATACTTCATCCGTCCCACGGGCCACTCGTTGAAGCCGTTGGACATAGAGATCATGAAGCGGTTGTCGACGCGTGTCAACTTGATCCCGGTGATTGCCAAGTCTGACACGTTGGCGCCCAACGAGTTGGAGGTGTTCAAGTCGCGTATAAGAGAAGTCATCGAGGCTCAAGACATAAATATCTACACGCCTCCGTTGGACATCGAGGACCCAGCGTCGGCGGAGCACTCGAAGCAGCTAATTGAGGCGATGCCATTTGCGGTGATTGGCTCTGATGAGGAAGTTGAGCTTTCTCCCGGCAATTTTGTCAGAGGAAGAAAATACCCATGGGGCGTGGTGGAGGTGGAGAACGAGAGACACTGTGATTTTAAGAAATTGCGTTCCCTCTTGTTGAGAACGAACATGTTGGACTTGATCTTGCAGACCAACGAGATTCACTTCGAGACGTTCCGCTCGTTGAAGTTGGGCACGTTGAACAAAGAAAACGGGGCCGAGAATGGCGAAGAGGGTATGAAAAAGTCCAGAAGATTGCACAACCCTAAATTTAAGGAGGAGGAAGAGGCGTTGAAGAAGTTCTTCACGGAGCAAGTCAAGGCGGAGGAACAGAGATTCAGACAATGGGAGACCAACATTGTGAACGAGAGAAACCGGTTGAACCAAGACTTGGAGGAGATGCAATCGAAGTTGAAGGCGTTGGAGGACCAGGTGAAGAAATTGCAGTTATACAAGAAGTAGTTAGGTAGAAAGTTTGTCAAGAATATAAGATACGAGAAAGAAAGGGGAGAGATAGTCGAGAGCGGAAAAGTGGTGGGGACGGTATGGGATTGGTTGCGTAGAGACATCATATGTGTATGGCCGTTCGCGGTGTCCTTTCAATATCTTATCAGTAAGGCGAAAGACATGACACTGCGCCACGTTGACACAGCGTTTGGAGATTCTCGACCCAAAACAGGAAAAAAGGAGAAAGATGGCAAATCAAACATCAGTTGACTCGGTTTCGTGATCGTGAAGCAAGAGGAAATGCTGAGCCATGTAAATCTACTGTTACGCGTTGACCCAGCAATGTAAGTGCCATGCGTATCTCCTACTGCCAATGGAATAGAGAAACCCCAGATGCTGTCAGACGAATATAAAAAATGAAAAATAAAAAGATAAAAAAAGACCAAAAAAGATGAAAGATATAAAAGGGTCAAAAGAGACCCATATCTCCGTTTTACAGAAGTCCAATTCTTGCTTAGCCCAGTGCCTCGCCAGTGGCTCTCGCACCGCAGCCACGCCAGAGTAATAACCACCAACACATCTATTAAGGACCACAGATGTAAAACAAGCAGAGTCCAATTCTGATTTTCTCCCACTAACACCAATTATCTAACAAAAACCCAACAACAGTCTTCCTCCTGAGCCTTCCCTGAGCCTTCCCTGAGCCTTCCCCGAACGGTCCCTCCCGAGTGGAGCCGTTTCGCACCGCGGCCCTATTTTTCGCGGCCCTACTTTTCGCGGCCTACTTTTCGCGGCCCACTTTTCCTTCCCCCACGATGCCCGTGGACCACCTCTGTGAAAGCTCCACCGTGCCCCACCGTGCCCCCCGATGCTGTCCCGCCCCGTGTCTCCAGAAACACACCGCGGAAACCACGAGTCCCACGAGGAATCCCACGAGTCCAAGCGGTTCAAGCGCACGTATGTGGCATGCCTAAACTGCCGCGTGCGCAAGGTCAAGTGCGACCTAGGAAACGTGTCTTCGCCCAGTGACCGGTGCGTGCGGTGCGCCCGCGAACGGCGGGACTGTGTTTTTGTCGACCTGAAGAAACGCAAGTTGGCCAAGGTGCGGCTGACGTTCGAAAATGCTTCCAGGCAAGCCACGCCGCTGCCTGTGGTGACGGACTCAGACCGGGAACGCGAGTCGCACGAGCCGGAAAGCGCACCCGGGGCGATTCCGCCCCACGAGAACAATGCAAAACTTGCACCAAATCTGCAAAACACACTCAACACACCCAAGCACTTTTCCACCATGGAGGGCGCGCTCGTGTTTCTCGCCAACGCCGCCGGCAAGATCGCCACCGCGGACGAGCGGGATCACATTGACGCACGGGAAAAACACAGTCAATTGGACGGCTTCGGTGTGCGCGGTGCGCCTGTAGGTGCCACTGGTGCGATTCTGGGTGCAACTGGTGGAATTGATACTTCACATACAAACACCACACTTGGTACGCCGTATGTGAAGCGTTTGCACTTGAACAAGTCTGTGCTGGACCACGACTTGCGAAACAGCAGCAAGGAAAATATCGGCGCAAGCGATCCTGCCGTTTCTGGCCAGCCATTTGCCCAGATCCACCATGGGTCCGATTCCAGCACTATCACGTCCAACACAGACACCCCCAGCGAACAGCCGCCGGCGTACTTGCGCACGCTGATCCCGTCGTACCTCGCGCGGAACCCCGGAACGCTGGGAGATCCTGAAAATGAGCGCCTCACCGTGCCTCCGGTCGAAAACCTGTATTCTGCACGCCCCGAGAGCACCAGTGTTCTTTCAGAAATCGAGTACATTGGGCCCCACGGCATCTTGACTGCTGCGGAGGCGGAGCACTTGATTGAGATGTTCTTTTCGACGATGCACCCGTTTTTCCCCCACATCCCGCGTTTTTTGCACCTGCCAAAGGCTCTAAGTGGGTACCCGATATTGCTCTGTGCGATTCTTACAATCTCCTCGCGGTACCACTCTTTGGAGAGTGCGGGCCACGCTGTGATTGCTAAAAATATCGAGATCCACGACCGTCTATGGCTCTACGTGCAGCGGCTAATATCGCAGACTGTATGGGCCGAAGCCAGCACGCGGTCTATAGGCACTATCTTTGCGTTTCTCCTATTTACAGAGTGGAACCCACGAGCAATCCATTGGCGGTGGTCGGACTACGCCAATAGGGCAGAGGACACCGAGAATAAGGAAACCGATCACTTGAGTGCTACGTCGGAACCTGCAGGATTGGGTGCCATGAGGAGATCGTACCGCATGGCGTGGATGTTAATTGGTTCTGCAGTACGTTTGGCCCAGGACACCGGGTTTATGGAGCTCAGTGCCAAGACCTTCTTGGCGACCCATGTGGCAGAAATCAACTCGGTGATGAACATGAAAAGGCGCAGCATGTTGAGCCACTCCTTGGCGGAGTTGGACATGGACACAGAGGACGTGTCGGAGACCGAGATGGAGAACCGCGAGGACAACGAGATCAAGGTGCTTGGATTATCTGAAGATATGAGTTTCCCTGAAAATGCGCTCCAGTTCACCGAAGCGCAAAAGGCGCAGATCGAGTTGCTCCAGATCACCTCGGTGGGCCACGAGTCACTATATGGCTACAAGGCACAGTTAGGGTCCTTGAGCCAGCGCCAAAACCTCTCCATCTTGAACTTCATGAATCCCATGATCAACAGCTGGAGCAGGAAGTACAAAAAGTTCCTCGTGCCCAGCAAGGCCAAGCTTGCAAGAAAAGTGAACCCCGAAAACCTCCGCAGCATTGACTCAAAAGTAGCACTGGCACTCGCAGCAGGCATCGAAAACGAGTCGTTTATCTTCGAGTTCAACTACACGAAGTTGTACATCTACTCGCTCGCGTTGAGCCCGTCGCCAAAGGCTAAAGATGGCTCAAAAGAGGGAACCAAAACCGGCAAGGTTTCCATGAAATTGGACGAGATCTCCAAAAGCGCAAAGTACATCGAGCAGGCGTTCAACGCAGCCAACGAAATCTTGCAGGTGGCGCACCGGGTGCATAAGCTTAAAATGCTAAGGTTCATGCCCGTGCGCTGGGTGACCCGGATCGTCCGGGCCGTGGCGTTCATGGTGAAGTGTTACCTAACGATAACTGCGCACAAGACGTCGGAGATCACCACGGACCCGTCCTCCAACATCGACCATTTTGACGCAACCATTTTGTCGTTGTCTCTTATCTCTGTGGAAGAGATTGTGCAAAGCATCCAAAAGGCAGCGATCACGTTGAGGGACTGTTCTCCAGATGAGCTCCATCTATGCACACGTTACTCCAATGTGTTGTTGTATTTGTACTCAGAAATGAAGGCCACGTTGAAAAACTATACTACTGGTGAAGACGTCCCGGACTTGGGCGAGCGGGATACGCAACCTGAAAGCACCGAGGTGGACGATCCTGAAAACAATGCTACAACCTCCGACAAGAGCACCGTTGGTGAGAACTTGAAGGATTTTCCAGATATCGGCGACAGCGACATGATTGACTGGTTCATGAATAATCGGAACATTGGGCTAGATTTCGTGGGGCCGTGGACGGAGTTGATTGAGCAGCAGATCGAGGGCCAGAACCTCAACTTGGACGAGCAGTTGAACTTTTCGTAGGTGGCAGAGCGGGCAGAACGGAAGAATGAAGAGTGAAACATTGGAATATTGGAAGATTGGAAGAGTGGGAGATTGGAAGAGTGGAAGATAGGAAGAATGGGGCCTAGTATGCAGAGTGGGTTATTTATTAAGTATGTCAATGATAGAGATGATAGAGTGCGGTTTTGGGTAATTGACGTGATTTTTCCTTGGAATAGGTTTCTACTAAGTCAAGCCTAGTTATTCAGGCCGCTTTCGCTGGGAGGTTTCCTCGTATATTGTGTTTGCTCCAGCCACCAGGTAGTATACCCGTTTCAGTCGTTTCTCCAGTTCGTTTTTGAAAGAGTACGAAGGAATTCACCAGGGCAATGGGAATAAGAATGTGTGATCTCATTGACACGGAGGTACTGTTTGTGAAGCACGAGGTCCTTGGTGTGCATTGTGAGTTTGATATTCGCCCCAATTTGTAGAGCTCACGAAAACAGAATCACACCTGTAATTCACCTGGGTTCGATGAACTTTGGTCAACTAGAAGGATGTGTTATAGTCTGCTCCACCTATTCAAGTATTAGGTCTGAAGGAAGGAACTAAACATGAAGGGCAGATGTAGCAGAACTGGTGGCCCACTGCCTGTTAGAACGAAGATTAACGAACTTTGATTCAACGTGTAGCACGGATGAACGGACAAGGGTAATACATCTGAATTGTGGCTCGTATCTCTCATGAAACGGATAATATGAAGCACTATTTCAGCACAAAAGGCTCAAGCTGGGCCCTATGCTACTTCTTTAACACAGACTGAGTAGACGTTTCATCCATCCTTTGCACCATTAGACCCCACGTCCCATGCACATCTGCATGCCCCGTTTTCTGATCGAGCCCTTCCCATCACACAGACATGGTTCCCTAATAATGCCGCCGAATTTCGCAAACCGAACCACACATCACCATACCTCCGCCCTGATGCACCAGCACAAATGACAAAATCACGTGGGTCTGGAGTTCCACCAAGCCCACTGCCCTACCCCTAAAAGGTCTGCCCGATTGTTGGATTACGGGCCGTTCCGGAAAGATGGATCGGAAGTCCGCTGTAGTTGTCCCAACCCTGGATCGATTTCGCCATTATGAGGAGCTGCTCACGCGTGTGCCTCGAGAACTTGTGGAACCCGAGCTGTTCGTGCAACAGCGCCACAGAAGCACCACTCAAACTGCGGAAAAGCGCCGGCGGGTTGCTCTCGTACTCCATGAACGGATTGAAAAAAATTCCGTGGTCCTCGGCCCGAAACGCCTCGTCCTTCTGCGCTATGGAGTCCGAAATGCGGCAGTTCCAGTCCAATTTGAACGCTAACTCCGGCATCTCGTTGAGGTATCCGTGTACCACCTCCACCTTGCGCAAGTAATTCTGGGCGTTGATGTTGTGGTTTTCCGCCATGTGGGTCAACAACGCGATGGCCTTGCTGGAGTCGGCCACGTCGCAGCCCGCCACCGACGCTAGGATCATGATCATCAACGCAGAGAACAAGTGGCGGCTGTCCCAAAACCCGAGCACAAAAAGTTTGTTGTACTCGTACAATTTCATGAAAATCAGCACCGTTCGAGTGGCCGCGGCCACACCTCTAGAGAGAGCCAGAAGAACGACACCCACGTCCTCAATATGCGCTGCACTGGTCTTGTCGAAAATCAACGAAAACAACGGCTCCACTACCAAGATGATCAACTGGTTGTAGCGCAAAAACAAGTTGGCCAAGTTGCGGTCCGCCAGCAGGAGCATATTCTTTGTTTTCTGCGGCAGAAGTGTCACCTGCTCGTACTGCACCACGATGTCATCCATGCACAGGAGAATGTTCTTCACCAACAACTTCTGGCTCATCGCATCCGTCGTGATGTAGTTCACCGACATCGTGCGCACGTTGGGGCCGTAGATCAACTTGTTGAACTTGGCCATGTACTTGACCAAGTGTACGTTGCACTCCAAGATTTCGGCGTCGTAGGTATCTTTTAGCTGCACCACTGGGCCCTCAGTCGGGAGTGCCACGTCTGTGTCTGTGTAGTCGATGTGCACGGGCATGTTCATGCGCGCAGCCCAGATCACATCCACCACGAAAATGGTCCACCATAGCCGCTTGGTTTTTTCCTCGAAAATACGGTGTTTTTCCAACAGCACGGGGTCGAGATTAGCGGGCGGCTCGAGCCGCCGGTGGTACCCGTTAGCGACTGCTGACCGGAGCGCCACGCCAAAGAAGTTGTAGACTGTATTGTAGCGGTTCAAGTTGCACGCAAAAAGGCCCAAAATCACCAGACTCTGGATAAATCTGAGGTCCGGCTGCTCGTAGCTGAGGTGGAACAACTTGGTGGCGATGGAGAAGAAGTCTTTACCCGGAATACGCCTGGAATTGGCCACCAAAACGGAAAGCGAAAGCGGGTCTGTGGCCAGATTCATGATCTGTTCCGCAAACGCCAACAACGAGAAAAAGTGGCATAGTAGCACCGGCAGCACGCGCGGCAATGTCGTGGGTTTTTCGTGGAGGCTCACGTGGGCAAAAAAGCCGTATATGGTCGCCACTAGCGCGTCTATCTGGTCACCCTCTACGAGGTAGAATTCCAGAGAATATGTCTGGCACACTAGCGTGATCAAGCGCACACTGTAGAACTGCGGCGGGAGGTGATGTGCACAGAGCAACACTAGTTTGTAGGGCACAAAGTCGTTTTCGGCGTCCGCCAAGAGGTACAGATCAGAGGCGAGTTCCGAGATGTGTTCTCTGCTCTGAATCGTGGGCCACGAATCTGCAGGACTGCCCGTGGGCGTGCCGCTGGGACCCTGGAGCTTCAACATCTCCTCCATGTGCTTCAACTGCGCCTGGAGCTTGTGGAGGTCCGACTCCATGATCACGATTTTGCGGTCACGTGAGGGGTAGTGGCAGAGGTGCCCCTTGTCGACCTGCTTGCAGTTGGCACACGCGGGTTTCTCGCCCAGACACTTGATTTTGCTGGACTTGCACCGTGTGCATGCATAGTGGCCCCGTCCAAACACCTTTAGCGGTGTGGGCGCCGATGTGGAGTACTCCAAGCTCATAGTAGTCGGAGGCGTAGGTAGTAGGATGCAGGCTGTGGATGTGTCTGTGGTTGTATTTGAAAGGTAGAGTTTGTGACTGCGGTGTGTGTTGAGATTGGGTCTTCAGATGTGGTTGTGACTCTTTTGAATCTTTTGACCCCTTTTGTTGTGACTCTTTTGAATCTTTTGACCCCTTTTGTTGTGACTCGTCTGCTCTTTCAATTGTGAAATTCGACCGCGGACTTATTGTATAGTCCAGATAAGCCGCTGAGCAGAAAGGAGCAAAAGTGCAGAAAGACTGAGCGAAAAGGGGCAGCAGTCAAGGCTCCAGATCCAGCGTTTTCTCGGCCCGTGTTTGTGGCGGCCTCCCTGGTGGGTAGCACTAAAAGATGGGTTGGGAAGATTCCAGATCCAGGTGGTGGCAAGTGAGGGGCGAGCGGGCGCAATGCGAAAACGGCCCTGGGTGCGGTGGGGACGAGGGCCGGTTCGGACAGGCGGTGTTTTGTTCGGTCAAATCTGGCGACGACTTCAAAAAAATAGTTTCCCAGAGTGGACCCAGTTTCCGGACGCGAAGTGGAATGCCTTGTCGAATTTTTGCGATCGTCGTGTGATTTTCTGCCGGAAGCAACGGGCCCACTGGATTTGCCTGCTCTAATATATTGGCTCCGAGGCCGACGGTGCACAGCCGTATGGCCCTGTGCGTCGCGCCAACCAACGGCCGGCTGCAATCGGCCGCACCCAGCAGGCGGAGCACCACCTGCCACTAAACAATGGGCCCACACAGAAGAGGAGTGTTTTTTTCTCATTTTTTCTCGTATATCGCCAGCAGCCACGTCCAACATTACTAAGCACCAGCACGCTCACTCGCGCACTATAAATACACGCTGACTAATCGCACCTGGGGCTCCATTGTCCGCGCGTTGCTGGGGCCTAGGACGACAGCCCTGTCTCGGGCAGAGCCGATTCCGCCAGGGCTCACCCATGCGGTTTGCGCCTGATCAATGGGGTGGCCCCGTCACGGGCACTGTGCACATTGATCGGCGCCATTGATCAGCAAGAAAAAAAATGACGTACCACGGGCAGGTGAAATCGGGGTGCTGGATCGAGCAATACTAATATATAGCGATAGATGTATTTGCATCTATATAGATCTGCTAGCAATCATCGGTGGAGAAGTGCAATGTTGTGGTTTATTAAAAGCTCTCTACTGGCGTCCTTTTGGTGGCTGATACCTCTCTCTTTTACTCCCAATTAACCACCTGGATGATCGACGCCATAAGCTGCCTGGGAAGGTGCAGCGGGTGCTCTCGGCTTGCGCTGACGTACTCCGTCGTGGCCTCGTAACCGATTCCGCGTTCCACACAATGCACGCGGTGGTGGGAAAACTCTTGGCAAACAATGCCATTGTGTTCTGGCACGAACTACGATCGAGCAGAGGGCGAGACCGTGGAGACTCGGGCCCGGGGTGCGGTAAATAGGTAATCGCGACGACGCTTATACTGTCGTGTCTCGAAAACACTCCAAGAAGAGGAGAAACGATGGTTATGAATGGGCCAAATAGAACGCCACGGCAAGTGCGGTATTTTTGGAAAGCGGGGCCAGAACCTTTGTTGTGCCACGAGTGGGCCGAGAAGGAGGTCCCACTAGTAGAAGTGGTCAGTGTTTGGGACGTTGGTTGACGGTTTATTAGTCCGAAACGGTGTTGGTTTAGTGATGGCGCATACTGCTCGAGGAGGTGAATGGGGAATCGTTTTCTTCGTAATCTAGTTGAGTGGGGCGTGATTGAATTTCCTGTTGGCATAGCACAGCGGTATGTATCAGTGTAACACTGTGACAATACCAAACAGATAATTAGATGCCTAACCGTTCCCAACTCGTGACGAAAATATGTTCTTCATACGTAAAAGTTTACAGGGTATATATTGTATGGTCAATGATTTCCTTCATAGCGATGAGAAATAGCAATACTTTCGAATCCAGTTGGAAGAGTGTATCCTGTGGGTTCTGGGTGCAATTAGCTGGATGGAGCTATTCGCGTGGAAAGTGGCAGGAATAGCCGTGGTGATTTTATGAGGAAACATGCAAAATGTAAGTCTACTGAGGTGGGGAAGGATCAAGGGAGTATCAGGACTCCGATGTCATGACTCGTGTTCTTGACTCCATTCTAAATTGCCCCATTATTGTTTTTCAAACCTTTTCTGGTACCATGCCTTGCTCGTTTCTCCCAATTTCCCTCATATTATCTCCAGAAAGCGAACGCAAGGCAATTCCCACTAAAACAAGCTGACTACCGTTGCTGACCAGCTGCCTACCAATCATGCACTTGCCGGTATAAGCAGTCGCAAACTTCTGACAGCAGTACCAGGCCTATGTGTTGTCTGGATTTCACTTACTTTCTGTTAGAGGTGCTAGTGTCTAAGCCAGACCAGTTTTCTCTTTCTTTTTCAAATTGGATCCTTATGGATAATGTATTCTTTGTCTCCAATCCAACCATTAATAACACACGACGAGATCTTGATCGGCTGCGGCTGTAGCCGATTTCCTCTGCATACCAGCCAGGTTCCATTCTGGCATCGAATCGAAATAGAAAGTAGTTAATTTAGTATGGGCGAATCTAACATACTCCCTAAACGCAAGCCGTTGCTCGAACTACTATGGTATTGCAATTCGTAGGGCGAAAACTGGGAAGACCATCCTCGCAGTATCGCTCCAATTAAGTCACATTTTTGTTCAAACTTTTACTTCATTTCGTATTCGGTAGGCCCCGAGCTACAAGTAACACATTGATAAAGCAATTAAATCTATAACGTCTATAAAGCAACAGGGGTTCCCAAGAACGGAACACAGTCCGAACGGCGAAGTGAAACAGTAATATACAAGCCAAACCCAAACGAGAACAGAACCCCTGAAGGGTCAAATAGTGAATATCCCAAAAGGAATCCTTTTTGAAAAATCTAAAGCCAATCTTCGAGATCCAAGACCTAAGCCTCGAACACCTCGATCTTGGCACTGGCCATGTTTTTCGCAGTCACCACGCAGTACGCAGCGCCGTCGCCGTTGGCCCCGTCCTGCGCAGACACCTGGTTGAACAGACCCGGGTTGATTTCACAGGGCAAGCCCTCGCACGAGCCCTCGTCCGCGCACGTGACGCGGAGCCCGAAGTTGGGCAGCTCGGAAAACGCCTCCACGTACTTGGGGTTCCACCCGAGCTTCACGAACGTGTCGCCGCTGCTGTCGGTGTTGGCGCCCGCGACATACGGCGCCCAGTTTCCCTGGGCCTTGCTGCTGGTGCCCCACACACAAGCGTCGTCCGTGGACACGCCCAACGGATTCACGTAGTAGTGCGCGGCGGTGGAGGCCCAGTAGTCCGCCGAGGGCACCGCCAAGTCTTGCGTGTCCCCACCGGAAATGCTGTTGGGAATGAGCATGGCTTCGTTTCCGGGGAGCACGGTCTGGCAGAAGGCGACCTGCGAATGCGCGGAGTTGCTCACCGACACCGTACCCGTGCCATTCACGCAAAAGGCCTTGTCGGAGAAGGGCGTCGAAACGGTGCCGTCGGTGTTGCAGTACAAGCCGCCGTGCTGGGACTCGGAGGTGGTGTATGCAGTCGCCTTGGGGTCCCACTGGTTCATGAGCTGGCCCGGGGGACACGCGTAGGGGCAGTAGTTCCCGGGTGTGCACTGCTGGTCGGGCGACAACGCCCAGCCGGCGTTGGACGACTTGGGCGTGATTTGCACCAACCCGTCGTTGGAGGGAAACTGGCAGGTGTTGGACCGCTTGGCTGGTGCGGCGCATGCAGTCGCAGCGAGAAAAGCGATGGGTGCGAAAGAAAGCATAGAGATGGAGAGTTAGAGGTAAGGTGTGGAGTTGGGAAATCTGGAACGAAAGAGAGTGGTCTTGTTTCGTGCTGATTGTGTTTCTGGTTTGGATTTTCCTCGTGGTTGTGTCCTGACGATGAGAGAGCGAATGGATCGAGGATCTGGGTTCGTAGTGGTAAAGGAATGGAAGTGATCTGGTGGATGCCGAAACAAACGCTTCTGGCAGAAACCCCCCGCTTCTTATGTACTCCAGGATACGAAAAATTTTCACGCCAGATCGTCTCTCGTGTGTAGGAGCGCCATTGATGGAACGTCGTTGTGGGTTCAACCAACGGTGCAAACGGTCTGGGCCACTGCTTTGCACCAGGCACAGATCTGGCGAGCCGAAAAAAGAAAAAACCGCACGAAACAGATCTGAAATCGGGCCACACGAAGGATGCCCTGTATACACGTGGCAGCACTGCCTGCTCCAGGCCGAAGTGACGGGGGAATAATTCCGGATCTGGCAAATGCCCATGCTGAGCAGGCTACTGTGCATCGCGGAGGCCCCGTGCAGGCACTGGCCCGAGGAATGGGCCGCGGAAATCGAAGCGAGGACGCCAAGCGACAGAAGAAACGGACAAGCTTTTCGACGTCAGAACTGCTTTTGGCTTTTATCCGAGGCCGCCAAGCGAGCTGGCGAAAACGGGAAAGAGGACGGGCTCCAAAAATTAAAAAAAAGAGTGGGCCCCGTCTCCGCTGCCTCTGGTAATTATCCAGTGCCCGTTTTCGCTGCTGTAGGCCCTACGCCTCTGCGGCGCCAGAGCCCCTATCGGCGGTCGTATCGCGGAAATCCGCTACACTTTGGCGAGGACGCGTGCCGCCAGAGCTGCGTGGGGGCCATTTTGTCCCTTTCCATCCGCCACCTGAGTGCCCGAATCCAGACGGTCTAGCCTTTTTTCGGGGTCGTGTGAGCCCTGGACCTGTCTACGGGGCCAATGGAGTTCGCAAATTACTCGCATTGACATTTTGCGGCGCCACGCAGGACGAGCGGAATATACGAAAGAACGGGCCACTCTGGTGCTGATCTAGACCGCAGGCACGGGCGATATCACGTGGCCCGGACCTCCAGCATCCTCCTATGTCTCCTGTAACAGAATGTACGGTATTGTTGCACATGACTCTAGGCAGATCTGCGGTATGGGTCTATTGCACATGACCCGATGCACTATGGAAAAGTGCGAGACAATAAACCAGAAGCACCGGTAAAACCGCCCGCGACCAGCCTGAAAATAACTCCGCAAAAGGTATTCTCTTACTTTCTTCCTTGTCTTTTCCTTGTTTTTTCCTTGTTTTTTCCTGTTTCTTCGTGTTCTCTCTGATCTCGATCTGTTTCCACAGCCCCATTCCCCGGCCTAGACCTTTCGCACCGCACCCGCTGTATGCATACCCATCTCTCAACACGTACAACACAGGGCACCTTCAAGTCGCTGAAACAAATAACACGTGTCGTTTCTTTTTATGGCGGTATGGATCTCGCGGCCCAAGTCGAGACCAACCTCGTCCACTACAACCTCTGGACGGATGTACGGGTTCACTCTAGCGAACACGCGTTTGCTGTCCTTCGGGGCCAGCCTCCTAGTAAACTAGCAGACCAGGACCCCGAAAACGAGCCGGAGTGGGTCGTGCCCAAAGCAATGCACGAGGCCAAATGCTCAATGGCGGAGATTAGCTCGTGGTTCGATTATATAGCTACGATTGCCGGTAGGCCCAAAAGAGTCACGTTGGCCATAGTCAACGACGACGGAACTGTGGTGTACTATTTCGTGCACGACGGGGTCACGAAACCGCGACAAAATTAGGGAAGATGTGGTTCTGGTGTGACGGGATCTTAGGTTATGATTGGGTGTGATTTGGATATGGCACTTTTGGTGTGGCCATGGATTGCTGCGTAATGTTATGATTAAGTGTATTCTTCTATGCAATGTGGTATGCGGTGGGTATGTGTTGCAGACCATGGCGTAGTCAGGCTATTTCCGAGTTCGTCGTTCTTTGGGTTTGGGCGGTTCGCTGCCAACACTTTGTGCTTGTCAATAAGACTGTGTGGTAGGGCTAGGTGGAAGGATCAGCGGTTCGGGCTCCCGAGACCGTTCCGCGGCTCTCGCCATTAGTATTTTCAGCACCATTGTGATACTCAGAGATTGGCACCCCATTTCTCTCTCTCTCAAGCATACATTGTTGTAAGAGAATACCGTAGATTGGCCAATAAGTTCCCTTCTGAACAGAACCACAAAGTGTGCAATGTGGCCCGATGCCAATTCCCAAAGTCCTTTTACGCCCTGTCCTCGGTGTCCAGGAGCCATCTCTGCTTCGCAATATGAGTTTGAAACCCCCGAAACCCAAAAGACCCCAGCATACCCTACTCGTCGCCAGGCCCTTCGCTCGGCCGAGACGATCCGCTCATCCGGTCCCGAAGCACAGACCACAGCGAGTTGCGCCGGCGCAGCGGAACCTCCAACCTACTGTTATCTCCTGTTCCTGTACTGCCCCTTAAATTATCCCTGCTTCTGGTAGTTATCCGCGATACGAGTCCAAATCCAGAGTTGGACAAGGACCGGCGCCTGAGACTGGCCGCGTCGTCGTAGTAGTCGAACGGATCGAGAAAACTGGATCTGGTAAGCCGCGACTCGATTTCGCTATTTTCAGTGAAAACGTGACCCTCGGGCCGCAGCCCAACGCTGTAGGTGTGTGCGTAGCTGGATCTCCTCTGCAGCGAGCTCTGGGTGTCGTTGTCACGCATGTCTGCGCTGGTAGAGTTGATATATCTGGTCATAAGTCTCTCTAAATTCGCTAGAAACGCCACCAATGCGTCCTGCTTTATCAAGTCGGGCCCGAACTTGAACCGCTCGTAGTCAGAGATCACGTGACGCGCCACCTGCGCCATCTCTGGGTCTAGTAGTCCTTCATCGTCTAGTTCTTCTGCTATAGCTAGCATGACTTCCCGAAAAGTGTAGTTTTTCGGGATGGTGAAGTTGCCGGCGAAAAGCCCGTCCACCTTGATCTTGAGCCCGATGCTGTTGATCACATCTTGGAACACACAGTTTTCTGGAAGGTTGGAGTATTGTTGCTGGTAACCAAGCCGTATATTGCGTTGTTGAATGTAGTTTGGCGGGGCCATGCCGGGGTAATCGAACCGCTCGGAGTCGTTTTCCAAGGGCCCTGCGCGCGGTTTCACCTCGCCAACGCACCTCCGGAGTGTCTTCATGATATATAGCGTGCTTTTCTTGGGCAAATCATTCTTTTCTAAGGGAAGGTACAACGACTTGGACGGGATCAGGTTGATGAGCACGCGGCTCTTGATCAACCGCGTGAAGTAGTAGACGATCGATGCGAGTAGAAAAAACGCACTGGACCCGAGAATGATGAAGAGCTTAACGCCCAAAGACAGAGTTCCCTGGGTCTGGATAATCACGTCTGCGGGGGTCACCACCACGAACGCGAGTGTCAACAACATGAGAATCACTAGCGAAAACGAGTAGAGCCACCCCAAGACTCGTCGCGAGAACTCGGCGGCTAGATTCTGGGGGAGGTATCTGTAGAACGTTGCCCTTGGTGGGGCGTTGTGTAGGTCCGCGTCACTGTCGCTGTGGTCGGTGGGGGAGTTCATTTTGCATGGCGGAATCCAGTCTGTGTGTATAGAAAAGGCTGGGGGTATCTATGTCAGTTGTTGTTTTTAGTTGGTGTTGGCTGTTATCTGTGCGATGGTGTTTGGAGTAGTGAAGCAGTAGGTGCGGGAAGGCTCATGACATGGAGGTCGTAGTTGCGAGGTTGGACGCTTTGGTTTATTTGCTGCTAGCAATGTTCATACAGAAAATCGCCTCTCGAATGGCTTTGTGGGCTTCCGGGAAAATGGTCTTCATTCCGGTCAGTTGATACGATTGAGGTGGCCTTATCGTAGGCTGGTGGGTATGAGATATGTTCAGCAAGTAACCTCATAGGAGATGAAGGAATTACCAGGCTTGTTGTCAGTCTGGCTTTAGAAAATTCCCTCAGTTCAACTCTTATATTCCTGTGTGTTTTTGCCGGAGTTTGGTTTCCACTTTCTTGCATTGCTTTTGAGTGGAGACTAGCACTCTAGATCGAGTTCCATGAGGGATATGCCGAATTCGAGCTGGACACAGGTTGTGACCACTGTAATCAATGTAAAGCGAACACAGTGTCTAGACTAGCTTGGTAGCAGCAGCACGCAAAGGACACACGACAATATGGGTTTGTCGTTGAAGAAAGCGTTCGTATCTGCCTTTGCAGTGTTGTCTGCTCCTTCAACCATAAAATTAAATACTAAAGAAAGTTTCCTGCTGCTTCCTGTAATACGATTTGTGTCTTTAAAAAAGAAAGAAAAGAAAGGTATGTGTTATCAAAATCTAACCTTTCAAAAGTATGTAAATCGTTCCCCTATCCAGCTTATAGTGATAGATGGGTCCAAGTCATACCAGTGGTGCCACTAAGTTCCTCGCACGTATTAGACTAACAATATTATGAACACAGATATCGTAAATATGGTATATGAAATATGCTAGTCTGGTGTACTCTGGTACACATCCCGTTGTGAATGGTGTAGCTATTATGTCTATTACTAGGAACCTATGCCAGGAGTTTTACACCGATGACCAGATATGCACACTTGGAAGACGCTTGAGGGAACAACGTTTGAGCCTTCGCCTGTAGTCCATCAGCGAGAGCATCATTAAATGATAAGTATACCACGTGCACTTCGAATAGGTTGGGTTAAGTTCGCTCGACTGCTCCAGCTCGTTAAGTTCATCACAGCAGCGACACCTTCCTATTCTAGATAACTTACCTTGGAAGAGTAAGCTGCCTGATCTCGGGTGTCCCTTTGGCGATTGCGCTATCATGGCTTCAAATGGGAACTGTGTCCGTATGTCGCAGACAAGCCGTGAGTTGCAACGACTGGAGTCATGCCGCGGAATAGATCAAAATACCGTCGCTATAGCTCCTATCTTTCATCCAATACATGGCCCGGGTACGGAGGCACCTTTAAGCAACAATTCGTGTTTCTGACCAGATGCATGATTAACCTGATAGGGCCCTTGAGCTGCCACGGTAGTAAGCCCTGGCCATCCCCCAAACACCCCAAACCGGTAAATCCAGGAAAAAAATCGAACTCCCCCTACCCACTGCCCTGGGTCCGCTTCGTGCCCTTGCCCGCTGGCTTCCCGCTACCCTGGCCATACTGCGAACCGCCCTGCTGCATCATGAGTTTCTTCCGTTCCTCGTACTGCATTTTCGACAAGGTCTGCGCCTCGGCTTCCTTCCCGGCGCCCGACGACTGCGCCGCCAAGCGCTGTCTCGAAAGCTGCGCCTGTCTGGCCTGGAGGTTCTGCGCAGAGGAACTTTCGCCAGCCGTGGCAGGACGATTCTGCTGCTCGAGCTTGTTTTGCTGCTGCTGCTGGAGATTGGCCAAGTAGGACGCGGCGAGCTTGGTGACCTGGTCTTTGGAGAGGTTCGGGTTTTTCTGCTGGATGGAGTTGATGATGGCGGAGACCTGCGCAGGGGGGAACTGGATACGCCCCCGGGCCGGTTTGGCGAGACGGGCCGACGGATTAGGCAGGTTGGCGGAATTGGCGGGATTGGCGGAACTTGGAAGATTGGCGGAACTTGCGGGGTTCCCCAGACTTCCCCCAACACCCCCTGCAGTAAGACCCCCCGGGGTGAGCCCCTGGATCGGCACCTGCCCCATGGTCTTGCGAGTAAGCGGATTCTGCGACGCCTGGCCTTGCGACGCCTGGCCCTGCATCATCCTCCTCTGTTTCTGGATCTGAAGAAGTCTCTGAATTTGCTCCACTGTGAGTGGGGTACCGTTGGGCGTGGTGGGCCGTTTATAGTTCGCCATCGGCTTGTTTCCATTCGGTGTCTGCGGGTTGGAAACCTGCGATCCCGGCGCCTGTTGTCGAGGCATACTGGGGCTCGAAAGAGCAGACCCCGGTACTCGACCAGGGCCCGGAACACCCTGCGAAACACCCTGCGAACGCCGTCCACCGCCGGCAACGCCCGTATCCGTGGGTCCCCCTGCACCGGGCGACAGACCCAGCGGCAGCTCCTGGCGCTTCTGCTGGGTCACCGCCGCGAGCATTTTCAGCCGCGTGGCCTGCTGGTGAAGATACGCCTCCTGTATAGTCTTGTCACGTTCGAATTTCAACTTGGAAAGCTCGGCGGGCGACGGCATCTTGTCCCGCTTGGCCACTGCACTACCGTTGGACGAGCTGGACGTCCCGGACACGTCCGGCAGCGCGGTGTTTTTCCGGGTGCTGGCCTTGGCAGCGGCGGTCTCACGTTTGCGCATGGTCTTGCGCATGGCGTCGAACATCAGCGCCCAGCGGAGCCGTCTGTGTCCCCTCTGGATGCTCTCGTTACCCACTCCAAGTGGCGAAATGCGTCTTTTCGTGGTCAGCTGGGCCTTGTGGGCGTGCTCCAACCATTGCTGGGCCAGGTACGCGTTGAGGCCCTTCATGTCGGAAAACTGGAACTTCTCGTTGAGCTGGATGTACCGCTCGAAGCACTGCCAGGGCGTTCTGCGCTCGATGTTGGACTCGTAGCGTTTTAGCGTGGCCACGTTCTGCGGGAGGTTTTCCGCAATCAAGTCCCAGTTGAAGCAGTACTCGGCGACATAGTGGATCAACAACTTATCGTCGTGTGGGAGCCAAATCGTCGGTGAGCGAAACTCGATGTTTTTGATGAGCGGTGGTTTGGGCGGGCGGAGGAAGTTTAGACGACGGTGCGACTGGACGCCAAAGAGGCCCTTTTGGTACTCTGGTATGGAGTTTGTAGACCCGCCTACGGGTTTCAGTTTGGGCTCGCGGAGCACGATTTTGTGCCACTCGTCGTCTTCTTCCATGGGGTACAACATCCGCGAAACGGGTATGATGGACGTTTCGCCGGTGGGAATCGGCTTGCGTGAGGGCTCGTCAAAAGCAGTGAACTTTGGGAGATTCCGCACGATCGACTGGTCGATTTTCTTCATTTCGTTGATGTCCACGTGCGCCCGGAAGGGGCCCCTGTTTCGGACATTGACCCCCGCGTTGAGGAGTTCCTGGGGCGAAACGACGGGTAAGTTTAGGGGCGTAATTTCGTCGGCGGGTTTGGGGCGTTCGAGCAATTTGCTAATATCGATGCTTTCCGGCTCGGGCTCCGCGACTTCCGGCGTTTCGGCGATATCACTATTGGCGACAGGATCATTAGGAAGATTGGGCGATACCTGCATTTCTTCAGTTTCTTCCAGATCCGCCATTTGTGGTTCTTTTTCTGCCCCAGCAGCATCCACAGCCAAGGAAAACAAAGCGGATTCCGTGCCCGTGGGTGTCTCCGAAAGATACTGAATGTCTCTCCGTTTTACACACACCACTTTTCCGTACGTCCAGAAATCTTGCACGGCCCGTGCCATGGTCACGCAGCAGAGTTTCTTGTACTTGGATGACTCCTTGAAGTCTGCGGCGACCCATTTCCCCTCCCGCAAAAGGTGGTCCCACGCAAGAAGGCGTGTTTTCTTGTTCCTTTTGGCATATACAAACGGATCATAGTATCTGACCGGTTGCCGCAAGGACCACTTTTTCAGGCGCTTGAGTTCCTCGATCCGCGAAAACAACACCGCCACTTTGCCCTCCAAAATTGCCAGCTCGAAGTTCTCCGTCATCAATGTTTTGTGAGTGCCGGGCAAAAGCTTGATTAGAGGCAACGTTTGCGTGACGTAATACAACTCCGCCAAGGACACAACATTGTGTACCTCTGTGGGCAAGTGCTCCGGTAGCGCCACGATGTCCAAATCGGATATTTTGCGATTTAAATATGCGTTAGTCTCGTGCTCCAAAGACGCTATTTGCGACTGTAAGTTCTTCAGAACTGCCTTTCCGTCCTGGGCTATGCGGCTGGCGGGCATAAGGCGGCTGGGGAAATCGGTGGTGGTTGTTTTCTGTGCCTTTCTCGGAGCTTCTGAGGTGTCTTCGCCCGTCCTTTTTCTGGTATCGCCATTTTCCTCGCATATCAGGAGATAGGACAGTGCAGCGGTGGCCAAATCGCGCTTCAAGCAGGCAGAATCCGTCAAGGAAATAGGAACACTGGTACGGATATCTGCGCCAGTTAAATAGTCGATTTTTACTGCTCTTTCTGACACTTTCGAACCGCCCAAATCGGCGTAAGACGAGAATGGCCTCAACGGATTAGACCAGAGGAAATCGAGCTCCCTGAGTTTGCGGGAGTACTCGAAAAGGACATCCTCCTTACTTCTGGACATTTCAGAGGGGTCTAGTTTAATTTAGGGTGAGAAAAAGGGGGCTAGTGTGTGTTTTGATGCCGCTGTAGTTTGGAGCATATGTTTGTAGAGGGCTCGTGCATGCGTGCACGTGTATGTCATGCGTTTATCACGTGATTTGCAGCAGGAGGTATAGATCAGGCAGACAGATCAGGTTTGGATGTTTTTCGTCTTTTTGAATTTAATTTGAGATATCTTTCCCGATATCAGGTTATTACTCTTATTAACTTCGGGACCTCACAGGTAAATTCCAGACGGTGGTTGCGAAATGGTTCTTACTACTTGCGGCAGCCCAGGCTCCCAAATGTTGAGTTGATTTGGTAGACATACGAATATCAAAGCACGATTCTACGTGGGTAGCGTGACTGTTCTGTATCTTTAGAAGGCTTTCTCACTGTACTGACTTTTTGGAATATGGTTGTCAATCTTGCTGATGCATACCACAGCTATAGTAGCGAAGTAGAAAACATATAGAACTTTGGTTCGACAAGAGAGACGTGCTGTCACGTCCAAATTTGCATCTACTGAGAAAAACGAAGGCTTCTCATGGCATATCAAAAGCAAGCCTGACGTTGTCACGCAGAAGGAATAAGGGTGTTATCCTAGGCCACAAATGGGAGTCCAAGTCTTTCTACCATTCTGACAACCGTCTAATTTGGTTTAAACCGGAAGGTATGGCCGAGTCGGGACAATAACTGGAGTGCAGTTCTGGAACCGGTTTTTCGATCCAACTGTCCATCTTCAATACCGTAAGGAATGCTCACAGTATAAGGGAAGTGCCAACAAAGGGTAAGATTATTGACAAATAGAGACGTTCAAGGTGATCTGGTAACATTCAAAAAGCCATCCACCTGTTCCCGAGGTACTTATAGGTCACGGGGTGCGATCAATGATATTTCAGCTGATCTGAAATGATCTTCTTAAAGCATCCACTTGTTGCGCATGAGAGCTTCACAATAAACGACACGAAGCTGAATAAAGTACAACGATTCAGTCTCTTTTTGACCTATTTTCCTCTCCGCATCTCATCCATATATACCATCTTCACTCGTGTACTTGCCACAGAAAGTGCCCTATTGCAGACGTACTGGCCACAGAGTCCCAGTTTCTCCACCTCCAACTAATAGATAATCAATTATGCTATAAACCAAATTAGACGCCTGCCGCACGCACGCAGCGAGCACCAGCCATAAACCACCGGGGCAGCCTAAGTAATGCAATGAACACCGTCAATGAACACCCTCATAAGTCACCGCCTACAACTCGGTGTTGTCCAAGAAAAAGTAGTTGCCCGCCAGCTTCTGCTCGCGGTCCATCTGCGAGTCCTTCTTGTTGATCCGAGGTCTGAACGAGTTGGGGTCTCTTCTGAACGTCACGTTCAAGTTCTTCAAGAACCGGTTGCAACCCGTCAACAACGACTCCGGTGCTTTAGCCAAGGCGTTCTTCGAGGGCTCGCCCTCAAACACAATCACGCGGTCCGCCAAATACGTGGCCATCATGAAGTCGTGCTCCACGATGAATGCGGTTTTCTTCGAGTGCAAGATAAATCTTCTGATCACCTTGGAACATACAATACGCTGCTCGGAATCCAAGTACGCAGAGGGCTCGTCAATCAAATAGATGTCTGCGGGGATACCCAAGGCCAAGACGAGCGCCACTCTCTGCAACTCACCACCCGACAAAACCTGCACCTCCTGGTCGATAATGGACTCGATGTTCAAGGGCTTGACCACGTCACTCTGGAACTGCGGGTTCAAGAAAGCACCCTTGATTTTCTTGAAAAACAACTGTCTGACTGTACCTGGGAACCTGGGAGCGATTTTCTGCGGCTTCATCGAGATGTTCAACTTGGGCACCTCGGTACCGTTATCTGCAGCCAAGGCGCCGGCCAAGATCTTACAGAAGGTTGTTTTTCCCGTTCCGTTCTCGCCGAACATCACCAAAATCTCCGAGTTGGTGAAGTCACCCTTCTCGACCGTCAAGGAAAAGTCGCCCTGGGTCTTCTTTAACGTGGGGTACTGCAATGCAGACGAGTGGTCCAAAATCAAGCCGTCTGCGGCGTCCGCCAATCTGAACTGCAAGGACTCCTCGCGGAATCTCATATTCTCGGTGGGAATGAAACCGTCCAAGAAAATGTTGATACCCTCTCTGACGGAGGCAGGCAAAGTGACCACTCCGTACACAGAGGGGGCACCGTACAAGATACACACAAAGTCCGACAAGTAGTCCAACACGGAAAGATCGTGCTCCACACAGATCACATACGTGGTCGGGTCCAACAACGAGCGGATCAACTCTGCAGCGTGCAATCTCTGCTTCACATCCAAGTACGACGAGGGCTCGTCAAACATGTACACGTTGGCCTTCTGAATGGACGTCATGCCCAAGGCAAACCGCTGCAACTCGCCTCCGGACAACTGCGCCACGTCTCTGTTCATCACGTGCTTCAACTCCAAGAGATTGGTCACGTAGTCGAAGGCCTCCGGGCGCTGGTTTTTGGCTTTCAAAATGCCCGCCACGTCCTTGACTGCGGCCTTGGCCAACGCACGCGGGATGTTGTCTACATACTGTGGCTTGATGATGGCCAGGATGTTGTCCTCCAACACCTTGAGGAAGTAGTTCTGCAACTCGGAGCCTCTGAAGTACTTCAAGATGTCCTCCCAGTCTGGCGGGTCGTCGTAGCGGCCCAAGTTCGGCTTTTGCTTGCCGGCCAAGATCTTCAACGCGGTCGACTTGCCAATTCCGTTTGTGCCCACCAACCCCAAGACCTGGCCCGGCCTGGGGGTGGGCAAACGGTGCAACTTGAACGAGTTGGCCGAGTATCTGTGGGTGGTCTCGGCCTCCAAGTTGGTGGGCAAATTGATGATGTTGATGGCGTCAAACGGGCATTTTTTGACACAGATACCACACCCGACACACAAGGTCTCGGAAATAAAGGCGATTTTGCTCGCGGGCGTCACCTCAATACAGAGCTTGCCGGTCTTGACGACGGGGCACGACTTTCTGCACTCTTGCTTGCACTTCTTGGGCTTGCACCGGTCCGTGGACACAATGGCGATTCTGGTGCCTTTCGACGCAGGCGCGTTCTTGTTGGCGCCCTTTCTGCCACTCATTGCTGCTGATAACGATGCTAGCAGATTTTGCGTGCTTGTTTCGGGTGAAAAAAGTTTGGCGGTCCTGCACACGGCGCTTTTTTCGCTGTCCTTCGCGTGGCGGAGGAGATGGAGATGCGCTCGTTTGGCGTGGTTTTTGCGTTTAGTTAGTGCCTGGACTTACGCTGGGGGCGTGTGGCGCGCGTTAGTGTCAGCACCTGACTAAGGCGTGCGTGCGATTGGCCGGGCTGGACCTGCTGAATGGGGAGGTCACGAGTGGTAGATATGGCATGTGGAGGGTGCTGAGTTTTTTCCTGATCCCTGACTGAGTACCGATCACGTGACACATCAAGCAAACTACCTGTAGAAAGATAATAAAAGCTCCCCAACAGGTGTCCAACGCGGCCACTGAACTTCATTAGTCTTGTTTAGGGTGTTGGTTTCTGGTACTTGTTGCATACTTTTGGGGATTTTGGGGATTTTGGGGATTTTCGGGATTTTCGGGATTTTCGGGATTTTCGGGATTTCGGGTGGAGTGTGACGGTTGACTGTGTAGGAAAGCATGTTAAAATTTAGATAGTCTTTGTGGAATGGGGGTCCAGAATGTGGGTCCACATTTGCAGTTATCCGGCAAGAGGTGGACCAAAGCAGAGATCTACGTGTTTTGGAGAAGACGTGAAAAAGACGGTTTGGGAGAAAAAAGAACGCGAGCTGAATAATGGATTGAAAATACAGCCTATTTTTCAAATTCGCCTTTTAGGAATTCCCGGTTGTGTTTTGGAGTGGGCATCAATTAGCATTGATTAGCATTAATTAGAATCATTAGCCGTGATGGCTTTGCTCTCACAGGGCTCGCACCAGATTAGTGAGCTGACTAAAGGACCCAAGATTCTTCGTACTCGGCCCGTTTTTTTATTTTCATTTTATTTTACAGGCCCCGTTTCTCTCGTGAAATGTGATCAACACCTTCCGCCACAAAACTCTTCTATTTCGTGGCCCAAACCCGAACTGCATGTGAACCACGTCACAGTGCTAAATTACTAAACGTTAAACAATGAAAGACAGAAAAAAAACCCTAACAATTTGTCGAAATAATCAAACAGCACATCCACCACCAAAACGAATTCTCCAGTGGACGCCAACGCTTCTCACATCACCACACTATGGGGTATTAGCAGGAGCAAACCTCTCACCGAGGCTCATTCCACACACAACCAAACATACTGTAGCAGCCTAAATTTGCATCCGATCCAGCTTTAATAAACCTGACCCACGGGAAAAACCTAAAACCAACTAAAAAAATTCATGAAAAAGCTATATTGGCTATCATCTGCTAACGATCGTCCTCACGGCCCATGGAGGTCGTGCCCCAACCAATAAACACTACTACCCGCCGCGGCCCGCCCAAAATATCCTCACCCATACCTCTCTTTTTCCTCCCTTGAAAACACCGTCTGGGCCTTGTACCTTAAAAAATGGCGTAACTCGAAATTTCCAGCAAGTGCTTTGGCGCTATTTTTACCAACACAATCTGCTAGTTCTGTCTTCGCTGAAGATGTACTGATGCAACCGTGTGGGCTAGCCGCCCACCACTGTTTTTGTTACACACTGGGCTCCTCATTAGGGCTGAGATTGATTTTTTCTGCTAAAAATCATTTGGCGTTTCTTTTGGAATTCGGGGCGTGCTTTGTATGGCTGGTGGCTTAGGTCAAATGAGACCGTGTACGGGTTAATCAGAGTGAACTGCCGATAGTTTACTGGGCTTATTGTCTGGTGTCCGGGTGCTAGAGTACGGGGAAGACCTGTGAAAAACAACAATAGAGGGTTAGGCTCAGTGTTGACCTAGCCTTTGCCATTAAAAGCCAAAGGGGGCCGTATCTGTGATATCAATGCTTGGTTCAAAAATCACATGATATCGGACTTTGCATGTATTTTGCTCGGCTGCAATGTTAGACGCGTCTTCAATTGAAGAGGACTCCTGGCTGGTGCTGTTGTCAATTCCTTCGAACCATATGCTTCGGCCTATATGCGGCACACGGCTCGAGGCTACGTGGCCCTTTCAGGGGCTACTAGACGCGTCTTGTCAGGTGCGCATGGCTGTCGCTTCGAGGCCACAAAGTACGTATCGGTTTCATTGTATCATCCATTTGGGGAAGAGAATCTCCCTCTAAAGATGTTCATGGGGCTGGCACAGACAATAGTGCAGAGCGGAGCACGTGCCCAATACGGACCAGTGTGTAAACAAGCGGGAGCTAGAAATGTAAGTGCTGGATTTTTGGCGTTTTTCGCTGTCCGGCCATACGGCGTACGTTAGAAAATTGCAACTTTTTATATAGTCAATAGATGGGCGTGCCTGTATTCTCCGTAATCTCGGCCAGTAACGTGTTGTACTCAAAACTGGGTGGTGTCGTCGCTCGCATGAATTTTTTTTCTCCCCTACTGCGTTCTTCCACTAAGACCAAAACAAACACAGCCGTGACACTGGAAAATACATAGCTGCTGTTACAAAGCATATTACGAATTTTCGGACCTTTCCTGGATTTTCCCATTATTCTGGATATTCGCTGTTTTGCTAAGACGTGCCCTTGTCCATAGCACCAAGCACCGCACTACTGAAAAACATAGCCGATTTGGGGGAATTAGTGGCACCACAAAACAGGCCAAAAAACAGATTTTTACAAGCCCGAGCCGGATCTGTGCCCCAGCCGAGTCCCTGATACACAGACGCATATCTGGTACTGCTTTTCTACACAAATAGCCGCCGTTTGCGCTCCCCTGTCGTGCTCATAACTGCCCATAGTTAAGCACCAGCCAAATAGCACCCCCTTCAAGAAACCCCACACCCGTCTTTGCGCCAAGGAGCACCGGCCACAAAAACAACACGCCTACGATGCCCAAATTGGACGACGAAATCGAGGCCAACCCGGAGCTCTACGGGCTCCGGCGGTCGGGACGCGAGCGCAAAATCCAGCTGTTTGCCGAGGACCTGGACGACGAGCCGCAGCCGCGCAAGCGCCGGGCGCGTGTTCCGCTCGACGACTACGACTCCGAGGAGGAGTCTGAGGAGGCCGAGGAGGAGGCCGAGGAGGAGGAGGACGGAGATTTCCAGGTGGAAACACGAGTAAAACTGGCTAAAGCCGCGTCCAACGGCCGGAAACGGGCCCGCCAGGTGGCCAGAAAGCCGCTGTCGACGCCGCTGGAGGTGCGCTTCTCTACACGCAACAACGGCGCGGTGAATTACGCGGTCGACTTCGAGGATGAGGACGAATTTATGGAAAGTGAGGACGAGAATAATGATGAGAACAACGACTACTACTACTACGAACAGGCCATGGCGGAGCCTCAGGCGCTGATCGACCAGGTGATGGACCACATGTTGAATCCAGAAAACGCAGAAGTGACACACGAGCCACGTTTGGACTACCTCTTTAAGATCAAGTGGTCGGACAAGTCACACTTACACAACTCGTGGGAGCCTTACCAGGCGTTGAAGGAGTACAAGGGGTTCCGCAAGGTCGACAACTACATCAAGCAGTTCATCGTGTTGGACCAGGAGATTCGTAACGACCCGTACACCACGAAAGAGGACATTGAGGCTATGGATATTGAACGCGAGAGAAAACGCGACGAACACGACGAATTCACGCACGCAGAGCGCATAGTGGACAGTGCACGCGTGGAGCTCGACGACGGCACCTCGCAACTCCAGTACTTTGTGAAGTGGAAGCGCCTATACTATAACGAGTGTTCGTGGGAAGATGCAGCGGTAATCGCCAAAGACGCACCGGAACAGGTCGCCAAGTACCAGCAGCGGTTGCAGCTGAAGATCCTCCCGAACCTCCTGGCGAACTACCCGCCAAACCAGCGGCCGCGGTTCGAGAAACTCAGCAAACAACCGCAATTTATAAAAAATGGCGAATTGCGTGACTTTCAGTTGACAGGCCTAAACTGGATGGCGTTTCTCTGGCTGCGAAACGAGAACGGCATTCTTGCAGACGAAATGGGGCTCGGCAAAACCGTGCAAACGGTGGCGTTTTTGTCGTGGTTGATCTACGCCAGAAGACAAAACGGGCCCCACTTGGTGGTGGTGCCCTTGAGTACGATCCCCGCGTGGCAGGAAACGTTCGAAAAGTGGTCGCCCGATGTGAACTGCATCTACTACTTGGGCAACACGGAGGCACGCCGGAATATCCGCGACTACGAGTTCTACGGTGCCAACAAAAAGCCCAAATTCAACATTCTCTTGACCACGTACGAGTACATTTTGAAGGACCGCACGGAGCTCGGTGCGTTCAAGTGGCAGTTCCTCGCGGTGGACGAGGCACACCGGTTGAAGAACGCAGAATCGTCGTTATACGAGTCGTTGAAACTGTTCAAAGTAGGCAACCGGCTTTTGATCACGGGCACGCCCTTGCAGAACAACATCAAGGAGTTGGCCGCGTTGTGCGATTTCTTGACCCCGGGCAAGTTCAGCATCGACCAGGAGATCGACTTTGACGCACCGGACGATAACCAGGAGGAGTACATCAAGCACTTACAGCAGAGCATCAAGCCGTTCATATTGAGGCGACTCAAAAAGGACGTCGAGAAGTCGCTCCCCTCGAAGTCCGAGCGCATTTTGCGCGTCGAGTTGTCCGATCTCCAGACCGAGTACTACCGCAATATCATCACCAAGAACTACGCGGCGTTGAACTCGGGCGTCAAGGGCTCGCAGATTTCTTTGCTAAATGTCATGAGCGAGTTGAAAAAAGCGTCCAACCACCCCTACTTGTTCGACGGTGCCGAGGAACGTATCTTGGCACAGGCCGGTTCTGCATCGAGGGACAACATCCTCAAAGGGCTCATCATGTCCTCGGGAAAAATGGTGCTTTTGGAGCAGCTCCTCACCAGACTCAAGAAGGAGGGCCACCGCGTGTTGATCTTTTCGCAGATGGTGCGCATATTGGACATTTTGGGTGATTACCTTCTGATTAAAGGCTACCAGTTCCAAAGGCTCGACGGTGGGATTCCGTCGGCACAGCGGAAAATCTCCATCGACCACTTCAACGCACCAGACTCACGTGACTTTGCCTTCCTTTTGTCCACCCGTGCCGGTGGATTGGGTATCAACTTGATGACTGCCGATACTGTGATCATCTTCGACTCGGACTGGAACCCCCAGGCGGACTTGCAGGCGATGGCACGTGCGCACAGAATCGGCCAGACCAAGCACGTGTCCGTGTACCGGTTTGTCTCGAAGGACACCGTCGAGGAGGAGATCTTGGAAAGGGCTCGCAAAAAGATGATTCTCGAGTACGCGATCATTTCCTTGGGCATGGCGGACCCGGGCACGTCGACGAAGAACAAGAACGAGCCCTCGTCCAGCGAGCTCTCGCAGATCTTGAAGTTCGGCGCGGCCAACATGTTTGCCGCCTCCGACAACCAGAAAAAGTTGGAGGACTTGAACTTGGACGACGTGCTCAGCCGGGCGGAGGACCACGTGACCACGCCCGACCTCGGCGAGTCCAACTTGGGCTCGGAGGAGTTCCTCAAGCAGTTCGAGGTCACAGACTATAAGGCAGACGTGGAGTGGGACGACATCATTCCGCAGGACGAGTTGACTAAGCTCAAGGAGGAGGAAAAGAAGAAGGCCGAGGAGACGTATCTCAACGACCAGATTGCCATATACTCCAGACGAAGGGCTGCTGTCAAAAAACTCCAGGGAGGCACGCCAGATACTTCTGGTATGGAAGACGACGAGGAGGAAGAAGGTGGAAGGCGAAAGGCAGCCAGGAAAAAGGTCGAGGAACACCACGAATTGTCGGAAAGAGAAATCAGGGGCATTTACCGGGCGATCTTGCGCATTGGTGATTTGAGTGGAAAGTGGAACCAGCTCGTGGAAGACGGCAGTATTTCCAACAAAAACCCGGTGTTGATCAAGCACGCCTACAACGAGATCATCAACACGTCCAAGAAGTTGGTCCGTGAAGAAGAGGCCAGAAGAACAGAGGCATTAGCAGAATTGGAGCGTAAAGCCAAGGACCTGAAAATCGCCAACGGCGACGGCGAAAGCGCCACAGCGCTCTGGATGGCCAAGAAAAAGGAAAAGAAGGCGGTGCTTTTCGAGTACCAGGGCGTGAAGAACATCAACGCTGAATTGGTCTTGTCACGACCACCGGACATGAAGCTCTTAGAGTCCTTGATTCCAGAAGACAAACCCCACCTTTTCGAACTCCCGCGAATGCCCAAACAGGTGTCCAACTGGAACTGCGAGTGGTCGCCAAAGGACGATGCGATGCTCTTGTTGGGTGTGCATAAGTTCGGCTACGGGCTGTGGGTCCAGATCAGAGACGATCCCATTCTCGGCTTGCAGAACAAGCTCTTTTTGGAGGGCGCCAAGGCCGGCGACAAGAAGGAGGAGGCTCCCGTGGACGAAAAATCCAACGGCGACGCAAAAAACGGCAAAAACGCGGGGAAAAAAGTGCCGGGGCCGGTCCACTTGGGCAGACGCGTGGACTATTTGTTTACGTTGTTGCGGGGCGAGGAGGACGCGTCCAGTGCGATGTCGGGCGCTCCGAAAAAGAGAATCCGCAAGGTGAAAATGGAGACGCCGAACCTGAAGGACGGTAAGAAACCGAGCCAGGGCTCCGAGACCAGCGTTTCCAAGCCCAAGGTCAAAAAGGAGCCTCCCAAGTCCAAAGAGGTCAAGATGAAGCCAGAAACCAAACCGCAAAGTGAAATGAAAATCAAAACCGACACTGACGATGACGACTTCTTGGAGTACGCCAGCATGGACGAGGCGCAGTGCAAGACCACACTCAAGCCCGTGGCCAAGTCGTTGATGAAACTACACAAAGGCAACAAGGGGTTGGGCAAGCACGAGTGGGCTGCGCTTTTGCGGACAGAGTTGGGCGTGATTGGCGACTTCATTGAGAGCGCCGCAACCAACGGCAACGACGAGAAAATACGGAAGCATTTGTGGTCGTACGCCAGTCTCTACTGGCCTGCGCGGGTGCCCAGTGCCAAGATCAACGCCATGTACTCGCGGATCAAGTCCCAAGGCGAGAAGAAGGAGTAAGTAGAGAAGGATAATAAACCGAAGATATGCAGCAAAGGAGAAGTAATCAGAGGGATAAAGAAGAAGGAAAAGGGAGTATTGAAGGAGGAGGACAGAAGAGAGCAAAGAAGGAGGATAGGATTGAAAAGGAGAATAAAAGGACTACAGGAGAAATAGGTCAATTAGCGGTAGATGTCCAAATTGACTGATGGTAATATTACTTTATAATGTTGCACTTCGCACCAATAAGTAACTGGTAGGTGATCAGTATACGAGATTTTTTTTCAATCTAAAGGATTAAATCAAGAAGAGAATCCGGGAGTGAAGTCTGATGGCTCCAAGCCAGAAGTTCAAGGGAAAATTACTCGAACTACTATGCATTGTTTACGTTTGCCATATGGTTATGAGTGACACGACCTCGTTTTCAACCCTGCTAAGAATAGCGGACCTGACAAAACAACCGCTAAATAAGAAAAGGATAGATCAATCAAAAAGAGGTCGGACGTGCCCCTACGCCCAAAAAGAAATCTCCCGGGGGTGAGTCGAACACCCGATCTCAAGATTACAACTTCAATTACAGTCTCGCGCCTTAGCCAGCTTGGCCACCGAGAGGATTTCTCACTTTTGTAGGCAGGGCTGTATATGAGCGTCCAATGAAACCAAGTTGGCAGAATATTCAAACTGCTGATTTTGGACAAAATTTCTGCACCTGGGTAATCCCAGAGGGACAAGGTTTACTGACGCTTATTTTTGGTCAAAAATCTTGAAATTTGCGGGTTCTTATCGCGTGCTGTAGTACCACTAGTATCGTAGATGAGAACACGGGTGCTTTCTATCTTATTTTTTTTTTTTAGAAACGAGAGGGTACAGGATTACTATCAAGACGAGTTACGGGTTTTTCTGTTGACATGTAGACTTTTGTTCGTGGTGTAGCGATTCTTTAGAAAACGTAGCAATACTCCCAAAACCCACCAATACACCTGCTATCTGCCCCCGAAGGTCCGCTTCATCTCCGTCTTCTTCGCCTGCTCTATCCCATACCTCATGCAGTATTCCTTGCTCGAATACAAGGCACACTTCACGGGACTCCCAGAGTCTCCATCGCCGTCCAATTCCCAGAATCTAGCCTTTTGTAGCTCCCCCAAAACACCGTGCAAGTGCACCCGTTCCACCGTCTGGTCATTCACAGATACGCCGAGACTCATCAAGTCTCGCTCCAAGTCCCAGAACTCGATTCCGTTGGGGATCACGGAATTCACATTGTGGCACACTTTTTCTCCGGCATTCCACGGTACAACTGCGGTCCCAAGGTCGATCGTAGAAGTGGCGTGTGTAACCCTCCAGCGACTACCGATTCGGGCCACCACCACTAGATTGGGCCTGTAGAAATCGTGCCCACAGCCACAATCTTTTAGGTGTGCTCTGGCCACGCCAACGAAAAACTCGGTGTTTTCCTCGTTCACCAGGCCCACCCTGACTAAGGGCGTGCCTCCGCGAAATGCACCCACGGACGTATCGCTGGTGGCTTCTTCCACCAGACACTCCCCATTATCGGTCCACAACTCACACTTGACTATTCTGAGCGGGTCTAGCATTGTGGCGAACATCACGTGCTCGTGGAGCCCTCCAGCATCGCTCACTAAGGGCACCCAGTTTTTCTCGACCTTTTGCCCTGGTTCGCCTTTGGCCGTGAGTTGCTTGGTGCGTGCATACCAATGGTTCTGAGTCGTGCCACTGAGCACCCCTGCTATTTGCTCGCCTTTTTGTAGCTGGAAGGGAAAGCTCATGAAAATGGAGCGGAAGGCCTGGTTTTCAACTTTGTCGTCCACCACCGCCTTCTGCGTGTGGTACGCATTGAACACTACCACGGGCTCCTGGTGGCCGTGCTTATTCTTCACCAAGATCACCCGCGGATCCTCGGGGCCCCAGAACTTCCCAGTTTCCTCTATCTGGAATGGAATAGGAAGAAATCTCGGGAATCGGAGCAGGTGAAAGTCGGTGTAGCCGACAGTGAATGCAGGCGACTTGGCCACTTTATTGGTGGGGAACACCACTCGCACATCCTCGACCTCGTTCCAGAACTCGTCAAAAACCTGCGCCAAGACTAGACTCACGTACGGCAGTCGTCTGTCTCCGTTTTCTGTGACTAGCACCCGCGAAACTACGAAATGCACATTGTAGTCTTTGAGCCACACGGAGGAGCCGGCCGAGCGGAACCAGTTTGCCAGGTTATCCTCATCCATGTACTTTTCGAGATAGGGTAGAAGATACTTGTTGTACGTGTCGCCGTAGCTTTTGGCCTCCTCGAGAAAGATGGCAAATGTCGCCCCGAGATTGAGTGGAATTGGGCGTAGTCCATCCACGCCGAATCTTACTTTTTTTTCCTTGAGAAAGCACTCCGGGTCCCGCGACGAGCCGAATAACAACGAATTGCCATATTTGAACCGCCCCGGCTCGTGGGGCGGCGTGGCCCTCTGCTCCAGTTCTCCTAGTTGGAGCGTGTCCCAGCCGTCGCCAGAAGTGGCTGCCAAATGCTCTCGTAAAGCATTTTTCTGGAAGCGGAAGCCGCAAGGAAGAAGCACTTTTCGCGTTTGTCGTATATTAATAGAGCCCAGAGCAGTGCTGGACGTTGGGCGATCTGGAGGATCTAGAAAGTAGCTGGATTCATAGAAATACAACGTGGTGAAGGCAAGACACGCAAGAAGTGCAAGTGCTGCAGAGAGAAGACGCTTGTTGCCGATGGCCTTAGGAAACATCGACCAGGGCTTTCAGAGGGGTAAAGAAGAAAACAGTCATGAGGAAAATTTGGGAACTGGCCATCCCAATCGAAAATTACCCAACGCACATTTACGAGTGAGGCGTTCGTATTCTCCAGATTGCGCAGGGGGTACGGGTGTTTGTACTCCGATTTCTTGGCCTATCTGAGCCAGCCACATTTTGAGATAAAGGCGGGGGCTGAAAACGGATGGTGGTCTTTTTTTGGAGTATAGTAGTTCGTTTTGGGACCGAAAAGGGTATCCTATGTAATCGTTAATGGTGGGGATGTGCCCGCCCTTCAATCAGATGTGAAAAAACACTCGAGTGGTACCTTCATAGAAACGTAACAATAGGAAAGATAGCAAGGGCCACCTGGGAAATAAACTTCTATGATCGGTCTGGATGGCCCGAACTTGTGCTTTTATTTTGGCTTGCGTGTGTACCGTACACACCACCAAAAAAGACGAGGCTTGGCTATTTGGATCGACGAATTCAACAGTGAGGAGTGCTCTATTCTTTAAGAAAAAAGTGCCAGATTAGTAGTGGTTAAGTCGGTGTGAGTACGAAGAGTCAACGTTTTCGTGGTTCACTTGCAATTATCTGTTGGCTTGTATCTATATTGCGCACCAGAGATCTCCGTCCCAAGGTATGTGCTAAGAAGGTTAATTCATTGCCATACTTGTCATGAAGAACATTATTCTCGTTCTTTTCGTCCCTGTAGCACGGGTGACCCCACATCAGTGCCTTAGACCTTTTCTCAAAATGTCCACTACCTCTACTTGGTTCAGCTGTTTCCTTGAACCCTGTATATATATATATATATCTGGCTGTTGCCAGTCGGATGGGTGGTTGTATACTGTATCTTTCTGAGCGATGCATGTGTTAGCTTGAGCCACGGATTGTGCCTCCCCCGAAGGGGGAGGTTCTCCCCAACCCACGGTTGGGTATTATAGGGGGGGGGTTGTTTTATCTCTTTCCCTTATTTTTTAT